>PUQB01000099.1:304105-519105 GCA_003024785.1 Selaginella tamariscina
CTTAGCATTACTCATATAAGATGATGATGCCGGATGGCCACTTAGTAGTCGTGTGTTGCCATGTGTTAGCCCTTCGTGTTAATAGTTTGACAATTGGTATTAAAACCTATTCTTTGCAGTCAGTAGGATTGCCTAAAGTATGTGTTTTAAGTTTTAATTAATTTTAGTTCTTTTAGTTCCCTATCACTTTTGGCTAACATGTGTGAATTCTATACATAGAATTGGTTTTGAGATCTACAACTCTTTGGAGATCACCTACTTGGTAAGTGGGTGTAGGTTATGGACTTTAATGTCGAAGGTAACACTTAGAAGGCAACTTCCAAGTTGCATGCCAAGTTACCTTACCTTACGTTTGCCCAAGTTACTTTACTTTATGTTTGTGTAAGTTAACGTATTATACACTTTCATAAAACATGATGAGTTAGTTTGTTCTGGCTTATAAACTAAGTCTTGTGAAGTGGATTATTTGATATGCTAAGTCTACATGTTATTGAAAAAAATTTCTTTTTAAAATTGGGATAACACATGACTTGAGAATAAATAGTTTTAACAAATAGTGTTCAAACGGGGAAAGGATTATGTTAAAATGTGCGTCTTTAACTTCAGAAAAAAAAAAAACATATTCAAACATAAGAATAAACACTATATTGAGTTTTCACTACAATGCATATTTTTTAGAGTATTATTCAAGAAGCAAGTTATGGTGTTGAACTTATGGTACGACGAAAAATTGGGTATTAACACTTCATTGCCCAGGGTCTAGCATGGCGGATGTGAATGCGTTATCCCGAGCTCCTGTGGCAGTGGCAGGCCCTGTGACAAGCTATGTAACTTTAGTAAACACATCAAGGAAGACAATTACAATGGATCTAAGAAGCTTTCCACGTTATCGCATGTTATAAAAAGCTCACACAAACATGTTATATTAATCTACTTCGAGCTTTAACATATGATCAATATGTTAAGCAGTTATTTCAAAAATGCAATGTAATCAAAATACTATTTGATATTCATAGTATTTCGATGACACTAACATAAAATGACATTAAGTTGATTATATTGCTAAATTCAAGTTCATTAATTTGAATAAAATATAACATGAAACCTTAGTTAATTGTAAGCATGCACTCTGTATTTAAGTTAACTAACTTAGCTAACTCGATTATGAAGTATCTCATGTGAGATCATTAATGGTGTTATAGGATTTAGTATTGCATTCCTATTAGTGCAATTTGGGGTAAATGGCATGATTTTCCAGAAATAAAAATATTAGAAACATACGTTTACATTTTCTATTTATTTAGTATAGAGGACTTGCATAGTAAAGGCGTTCAATACACTTGTGCATTTTCATTATTAACTCTTTAAGCTTGAAATCTGTAATGTTATTTGCACTATAGGGATAAGCTTTTGAACAAGAATGATTCCTTGGTTAACACTTGCTTATCAATTAAGTAAGGAAACTTGCGTTTGAGGCTATTTTAGGTAACAAGCATGACTAACCTTAAGGCTTTGAGTGGCTAAATCATATTCTAGACCTAAGGTTTGTACTTAGTGAGGACACAATGTGCGTTGTAAGCAAACACAATTGTTCTGTTAAGTAAACTCCCTAATACTAAGTTTAAATAACCCTAAGTACATGACCTTGCGCACATGAAGATGTGACATATGCTAAATGGCACATTGTACAACGCCTGAGACACACCCTTTGGGGTTGTCTCATGGGTTTAACGTCGAGGGGTTGGATAATATAGCAAGAAAGTGTGTTTGTGCTTGCATTAAGGTGTTAAGCCTTGAGCATCCCCTCATGGGTAACTGAATGTGCTATTGGCACATTCTATTGGGGAGTGGTGTTCAAGGGTTGAACGACCTAAGCTCAATAGTAAGAACCATTTGTGAGGCACTACACCTTCCCAAGATGTGAGCTATCTTGTAATAGCTCTTTAGATTCAAGAGTTACACCTAGTGTCACAAATGCCACCTTTAAAACTCCTTTGTAAACTCTTAGGAACTTGGTAAAGAGAACCTATCAGTTAAGATTCCACGCCCATATTTGAACAAGAATATGAATGCGCCATGATTAATTATGAGTGCTACTCTTGGAGGAAGAAGTTAAAGACATGCCTCAACCTTTGACCCTTGGAACGTGCATTCCAACAAGACCTTTTAGGCATGGATTCACCAATGTTAAGGATAAGTTATCCCAAAGGTGAGACGTACCTCTATTGTCTGGAGGTTGAGGCGGCATAATAAAGGGTTGTGCCTTGATGACACAAGTTAGAACTTGCATTAATAGAGGAATAATGAGCTCAGTCATGACCTCAAGAACTCTCATTACATATCCTGACAAAGAGGCCCCCGCCTCTCCCCTTCCTTCCTTCCCCTCCCCCATTTTCCTATTTGATAAAGTGTGTTAAAATGAAATATCATTCCCAATAAGAATATACTTAATGAATTTTAAGGCAACCTTGATCATCCCTAAGGATGTTTCTACCCATATCCAACATGTCAAACTCACCAAAATTAATCGAGGTATTTAATGATAGTCGATCGAACTATCCCTAAACACTTAAGTACACTAAACAAGGCTGTTGCTCACTACATCTAGGGCTTGTTAACATAGTTCGTTAAGTAATAACATTCAACTTCCAAAGTAAAGAGCAATTATAATAAAAACTATGACCATGAGTTAATTTTATATACTCCATTGAGTGTGTATGTATATATACATAAATACTCTGAATATTCTCCATTTCTAAATATTTAATGAATTAATTAATTCTATTACATACATTGTTTTAATAAAAATGCTACTTGTATTGGACATGTATATAATGTGTACCACTTAAGATGTGTATACGCATAGAACTCACTTAAGAATGACACACACAATTTAAAATTGTGACAAATCTCTCTCTTGTCAACAACATGCTCATATATAAATAACAAGAGCAAATAAAAGTCAATGATATAACAATCAGACTTAAAGATCTTCATCAAATATAGACTTTTTATATTAAATTAGTACACATGGCCATTATTGGTGGGTTTACTTATTTAATAATAGTTTATTAATATATGAACCCTTAACCCACTTATTATCCTTAACCTCTTAAATAAACCCTTCACCCATTTATTATCCTTAACAAAGTGAGTTTATTGAATCCTTAACCTATTATTCTTAATATGATGAATTTATTCTTAAGTACCCATGCATTGGCTTAACTATTAATGATCCTTACCTAGTTTATATCTTAACCTAGTGAGTTTATTCTTAAGATAGACCTTTTCACCTTGTTATTATCCTTAATTTGGTGAGTTTATTCATAATTCTTTTAACCTAGTGAGTTTATCCTTAAATTAGGCTTAATAATTTACTAAGTGTCCCTTAACCTAACGAATTTATTCCTAGGTTTACCTATGCGTATGATAAGTTTACCCTTAAGAGGTAGTTCATATGTGCCCTCGCCCTCATGTGAGTACACATGACCTATTTACCCTTATGCTATTAATTTAAACTTAATACATTTTGTTTATAAAATAATAATATAAATTAGAATTGTAGGCTTCTTAATTCTATAAAAAAAAATTATTAAAATAAATAAAATTAAAATCTTATTTTAATATATTTTTAAAATCTTTATTTAAACCTATGATAATAAAATATAGCAAAAAAAGTTTATTCTTACTCTTACGAGGGTGTAAATCTAGACTTATTTAAAATTTTGCCCTCAAGACCCTTATGAAGGCGAAGGTAAAATGCTATATGTGACCTCACGAAAGGAGAGTGAGGGCACATGTGAATTGCCTTTAACCCAATTATTATCCTTAATTTAATGAGTTTATCCTATCATGATTATGCATGATCCATGCTTGATTTAAGAACCTTAATAGTGCCATGTGAATTTAAGATTTAAAGTGGCCATTACATAAGATTTAGAATGTCCATTACATAAGATTTATGATAGCAGAGTGTTAATGCTACATGTTTAAGATTTAGGATTGCCATTGATCAATTTAAAATGGCCATTAATGAGGTGTTGTGTAATATATATGGTTATTGGATAAGTTGGTAACAGGGCATTCATGATAAACAAAACAGACACACATGGATAATATATAAGATTGAAGAATTAAATAATATATATATATATATATATATATATATATATATATATAGTTATTATTATTTAGAAATGATCGCAATTAAGAGGGATCTATAATGCAATATGTGAGTTTGATATCATGATTTACTATAGTACTTCTCTTCTAAACTCTTCTCCCTTATAACTCTATTGTACATGTGGTAAAAACAATGATAAATTGGTATTCTCAACAAACCATGGCAAGTTCATATGGTTTCTTACACATACTTCTTGACTTACAATTTTGTTATCTACACCATTCAATTTAAAGAGAGTTTTTGATATTCACCGTTCGATTAAGGTTAAGATTTAAACCTCCACTAGGGATGCATGCGTGACAAACTTTACAAATATGTTCTAGAGAAGCTTTTGCCTACCTCTTTTTTGATTTCTTATTTTTTAAAGAAAATAAATAAATAAAGAAAAGGTAAGATTAGCACTTCTTTATAGAAATTTCATTTTTAAACATATTTATATATTTAATGTATGCATATCTCTCTTATATACATATATAAATTGGTATATGAATTAACACTTTGAGCATTAGTAATTTATAAACACAATGTTGAATGCATCTTGAAGATAAAAGAATACTTAAATATATGTGATTATATTCATGTATTTATGTAAAAATTGTTATATATGTAATATATAGTGTACACATATATGCTGCATATGTTATATATTATAATATATTAACATATACTTTGAGAGAGAAAAAAGTGTGTATTCATTATTTATTTTAATGAATAGTATTGTTAAGTATTTCTATTTTTGTTAGTGGACAAGTTAAAAAAGAGTTTTGTGTAAAAGTGAAAGCTATATGCTATGTAAGACAAAGAATCAAGTATGTTTATCTGGCTATTGTGTTGAAGTTAATTACAAATAAATAATCAAATTAAACTTTAGTATAAGTTATAACATAAATTATAAATATAAATATCTCTATATGTTTACAAAGAAAGAGAGAGAATGAGTTTGGGGGGTGAGAGGATATGACTACATCTATATATGTAGATACACACATATACATAGCTTAGCTATCTCTATATGAATAGAAGATAGATGCAATGAATTTGGGGTGTGTGTGTGTGTATTCTTTGGAACTAAAAGTAGTACACATAGACATCAAAGCAAATAGTATATTGTTGAATGTATACTAGGATGTCAATATTTCAGATTTTAGATTTCAGCCTTGCAAAATCACAATCATTATGTAAAAACCCAAGTGATTAAACTTTGAACTAACTATAATTAACCATATCATATCAAAAACCATAAAAATCCAAATGGCTGAACTTTGAACAAACCATATTGGTTAACCATATCATATAACAAATCACATTATAAACCATATAATATTATTCAAAAACCACCTTCTAAACCACTCAATTTCGAACCTAATGAAAAACCATGTCACCTTTACAATATAATCTTACATCTTTAATGTTTGTGCCATGCATGGCTAAACCCACTACAAAGAGTGAACTCACAAAAACCAAATTGATTTTTCATGTGGTTAGTTTGAAATTTAAGCACTAGTTTTTTATATGGTCTTTTAAACTAAAAACCACATGTTGTGACTTGTTGTACATGGTTGTGGCCGCAAATTAGATAAAGTTGCATATGGATAGATAAGCGAAGCTATTCACTTTCAATTTAGAGTTATATTTAAAGTTTCTGTGCAAAATCACTGGCAAAGAGATTGAAGACATGTCATTATACTTAGAGCTTAGATACGTGCCGAACAATGAGATGCAATTTTAAATGAGGTTAGACTACATGAAGGTCAGTGATCAAAGATAAGGAAAAGGAAGCTGTTAATCGATGTGGTGGTGGCTTGGGCAAGGGCAAGGGAAAGGGAAAGAAAAAGAAACTATACATTGAGGATGAGTTGTCTTGTTATTCCACAAAATCATCAGAGAAGGAGGCAAGTTCGGTACAAGTTAGCATTGGGTAAAGCTCTGGGAGTACAAGTATATCAATCAATGTGCTTAATTGAAGGAAAGACTTGACAAGATTGTTTAGTTTCCACAAAATACCATTGAACAACCAATGTCATCACAAGGCAAGGGATATGACCTGGTAATGAAAGACTTTCCAATAAGGCTTCCTCACAACCTAGTGGACTAGTGAAGAATTGGAACATAGTCACACACCAAAATTCCATGCAAAGGTCATTTATGAAGAATTTTTCATTAATAGTGTTGATTGGACCATACAATAATTTGAAACATGTAGTATAAGAACTTTATTATAATCTAGGAGGTGGGTCTTATAGACTTCAATATCCATGGTTGGGAATACAATGGGAGATTAAGGTTAGTAATGGAACCTACAAGTGAATAACCTTAGCAGTGCATTGATGTCCATTTATTCGTGATGGTGTTAAGACGAGATCATGAATTTTAAGTTATTCTCATCTTCAAGGATTATATAAGAAATCCTTGACATTGAGGTTTTCCTAGATTAAGTCGTTTGTAATTTGTGTATATAAAAGATTTTTAATTGAAGGGGTGTTTATCAGTGTTTTTGATGTTTATTTGTTCATGATGGTGCAAGGAGGATCACGAGTCTATTTCAAACCCATTCAATTTAAATATATAGACTAACACCATAATAGAAAACATTAAATATTAAAAAACACATGATGAAAAATATTAATATTAAAATGTGCACTACATATCATCATTATTAATGGTTTTTTCAAGTGTTAAGGATATGAAAAATCCACTACACTACTCACAATGATCTTATCGATTCTCACCAAACCAGGCGACTACGCCCTCAATTTATTCACAGTACTAGGAAAATGCTTTCTTTTGTGCTACAATGGGGAGAAATGTTTTCTATTGGTACAGCAATGCAGAGAAATTCTGACATAGATTTAGTACTTTGTTTGTATGTGAAAGATACAATATTGGCAAACCTTCTTGAGCCATTGCATTTCACAAAACTTTTAAGCCCAAAAAAGGAGTCAAACGTATTGTCAAGTAGTGATGTAGAAATTAAAGATAAAGATGAAGTAAGCAATTACCTTAAGGTGAATGATGATATTAAGCATGATGACAAATGAGATTTTCCAAAAAAAATAGGCGAAAGAAGTATTTTGCTTTTCACAAACCAAATTAAAAGGCATGAACATGACAAATTTCAATTAGCTAAATCTTTATTAAATAAAAAAGAAAAACAAAAGCTACTGAAAACACAAGAGGGTATCAACAAACAAGGTCCAATAAGAACTCTAAAAGTCGAGAACAAAACTTCACACAAGAAGAAGAAAATAACATGCAGTACAACTATAGAAGAACACTAAATCAATTAATTAGCCCCTGACATCCCTCAAACACCAAAGATAAAAATTAAAAAGGGTAGTGTTCCAAAGATGAACATATGAACTGATATTACTTAGATTCCTTTACTTGTAACATGTGTATTTTTGTACAAATTTAAGTAATTAATGTAGGTATCTTCATGTGTAAACATTAGTTTGTACATTGACTTTCACATTGTTATTTACTCAATATTTCGTGTATTTTCTATATTTTGATTTAAATAGGAATATGAAGCTCACCAACTAGCATAAACTCATTTAATTATTATTACTATTTCATTTTACAAATTCTTCCATCTTAATTGTAATCACTTCCTAAACCTCATCATAAATGATATCCTTCATTTATCTCATATTATATGTCATCTTTGGAAACCTTAAATGTCAATACCAAAAAAAAAAATATTTTGAGTAATATTATTACTCTAATTATCTTCGGTGAGTAAAAGAATATTCTCCATATAATTGGTACGTGCAAAGCGTACCCACCGGCATGAAATTAGTCACCCCGCTAATGGACATAAAATAAATATTAAAATATAATAATATTTTCAATGTAAATATAACATACGTGTACTTTTAATGTTGAGATATTTGTATTATATTGAGTCTATACAGACACACGCCAGAGATCTCACGTATGAGAGCAAAAAAAACAACATGCACATGCAGAACAAAGTAAACATACACACATATAACGACAAACACGTGTTAAACACGTATCAGCTATATCTCTCTCCTTGTTAGGAAACTCGTTTTGTCACATTTAGATGTGTGTGTGTGTGTGTGTGCGTGTGTACACAAGTGTATAAATAAGTAAAATGTGTGTCTGCGAAACCAATATTTAACATCGATATTTTACTCGTTCACTTTGAACGATTAAATACCACATTTTAAAATTGCACATGTATAAATATAACATATCATTTTAGGGCATATTGTTTTAGGGCAAAGCAAAGATGCAGATTGAGTACCTGTGCGTGCTTCCTGAGTGCCTTTGGATTAATGTACTAGTGTTAATTCCAATTAAGGCCATAATTCGAGCAAGGATCGTATGCAAACTTTGAAAAAATTAATCAATTCGTAAGAGTTTCTTATACTCTGGAAGATAAATGGGTTTAAAGAAGCTTAGATATACATGTTTCCTAAATAAAACTAACATATGTTGATTTTGTAGTTACTTTTGCATATGTAAGTTATAAAAGAGTTTATGTTTTATTTATAAATTATATGTTACATAGTTAAATTTTAAATATCATATTAAATATATACATACACATGTGTGTGTGTGTGTGTAATTGTATTAAAATCACATTGCTAAATTTAAAATCAAATTTAAAGATCATAAATTTAAATATTTTTATTTTTAATTTTAAAATTAAGAATGGGATTTCATGTTCGAAGATAATTCTCATTGTTGATTTCAACATTCAAATTAAAAACTATTATAAACTATAAATTACATTTTATACTTGAAATTGATAACATTATTTGTTAATGTCATAATAAATTCATTATTGTCTTTTATTGTAATGTGTTTGCTTTTGTTTTCTTTTTTGTCATTTTTTGTTTTAACATTTCTTTAATATATTATATTTATAAACCATCAAGACATACTTAAGTTATAAATATAAAAATGTTTTAAGAATTTATAAACCTTTAAGAAAATTATCTTAAACACATAAGAAGACATTATGTGTTATGTGTGTATGTATAGAAAGTGAAGTTATATTAATTATAATTATAAATCACTTTTGTTTATTAATATTATTATTTAAATGATAAAGAATTACATAGTCAACAAAAATGTTAATTTAATTCAAAACACTTGGACTTTATTTTAATTTTAATTTAATTTTTAAAACATTACATAATTCATTATGCAAAATCTTGTTAATATTATTCCATCATATATAATATTGTTCATATTAAAGCTGTGTAAGTTATTTTAATTGTGTTAACATTATATTATAAATGTATAATATAAATGGTTAAAAAAGGGATGAAAAAAATTATTTTATAAAATAATATAAATTTTTGTTCTAATTAAATTTGAAAAGCTTTATTCAAAATAAACAATAATATTGTTTTACAATATTTGAATGCCCTTTAATCAATTATATGGTTAATGTATCTTTTAATTTGTATAAAATATTTATGTGATTAAAAACAATATACAATTCATTTTATTTAATATGTTTATTATTAAAATTATTTTAGTATAATTTATTTAATTTATGCTTGCATAAAAGTTCTCATAACATAAACAACAAATGCACAAATTTTATTTATACTTTTTTATTTTTTAAGTAATGTAAATATTTATTTTGCATGAGTGAAGTGAAGTATTAATAAAGAACAGTTGCATTAATACAAATTTATTTCTTAATTAATGTGTTTAATTATAATTATATGAAAATGTGTTCACGTAATTTTAAGAGTTTGTTTTAAAGATTAAATTTAAATAAAATATAACATTTAAAATAAATAGTGATAAATTGAGTTTACTTAATTGTCTTAATGTTTATTCATTTTTTCCATTTTAAGTTTTTTTTTCCCATGTTTAAATATTTTTTATTTGTCCCAAGTTTTTAACGAATATGTTTAATGTTAATAATTTATTTCATAAATTATTTACTTTACTTGTTTTAAATATATGTACACATATTATTTATTTATATGTGTTTTTTGTTTTATATATAAATGTATTTAAGTTATGCCCACCAAATTAAATATTCAAACTATATATATAAGTTAACACATATATACATTTCTTTTCTACATGTTTATATATAGATGTACATATACATGTTTTATCAATAAAATTAAAGCTTTATAAGTATTTAAAAGTATACATACATAATATTTTTCATGTTACGATGTAATGTAAAAGTAATTTGTATCAACTAATAAACGTTAAGTAAATATGAATTAAGAGATAAGATGACATTATATATATTCTTAAAGAGTAAATATAAAAGCATGATACGATGCTTTTATATTAATGTCACTTCCAATATATTTTATTAAAATTATTTATAAAAGTTGTAAATACTTTCCTACATTACTTTTTTAATTTTGTGTAATGATATGTGTTCTATTTTATATATATATATATATACACACACACTTTACACTATTGGAATGTGTAATGTTCTTTTATTATTATTTTTTAAATATTACGTATGTGATTAATAAGTAAAAAGTAAAATCTGAAGACAAATTATAATGTATATGTGTGTAATACATTTAAAGATTAATCAATTTTGCTTTTGCATTTTGAATTTTTAATATTGGTTAAATAATTAACATTATTTAGATAAAGAAAAGTACCAATATACATAATTTCTTTTAAATATGTTTTAAAAAATCTATTAAACATAATAATACATATATATTACATATGAACCTTGTGAAAACACATGACATAGTGTTTATGCTTTTATAAAGAGTGTTTAAACTTTTTTTATCTTTTTTAATTTAGTGATATTTATTTTTTCTTGTATTATTGATATTGATTTAATTATTCTTTTTAAGAAACATACATTAATGATATTGATTTAATTTTTTATTAAAAAAATAAAAATATTATCATTCTGCTGGCTGGAGAAAAGAGATATTTATTTACATTTGCCTGGGGAAATGAAGTTCTTCTGATTCCGAAACGTATGTTATTATTAATATCATAAGAAATACTAATGCACATATTATTATCTTAATGTAATTTTAGTTATAACTTATTTATAATAAGCAATTTGGAGAGAATATAATAAATTTCATGAATAAAAATTCTTTTTTATTTTCTTTAAATTTTTGAATTGCACAATTCAATTTCCATCATAAATTAATTATAAGTTTTTAAAAGATAAAAATATCATTATTGACACTTCATTATATTACTGGTTATTTTTTCTGTTTTGATAACAATTTATAAAGAACATAACATTTATATTATAAGAAGTACTTCTAAGGCCCACTTTCCACTAGCGGGTGTTATTTGGCCGGTGGTAAATTAAAATAATGCCACGTCATTAATTATTACTACCAGTGTGCTTTTCTATTAGAGTGGTTAATTGAATAAAAAATAAATTAGTAATGCACAATTTTTATTTAATCAATTATTAAACATATATATATTATATATACATATGTAATAAATGTGCACCTACTCAGTATTTTTAATTAAAAAAATATATTAAAACTCTAACTTTTCATTGTTATTTTTTTATATAGAATAATTAATTATAGTTTACTAATGTCTTTCTATATGTATGTGTATAACAGTGTATACACACACACACACACACACACACACACACACATATATATATATATATAAATATATATATATATATATATATATATATATTACACAAACATGTGAGTGTGTTGAGAGAAAGAGAGATCTACAATAACTTATGTTTTTTCTGCAAAATAAGTATATCAACTAATGTGTCTATATATATATATAATATTCTTACATGTAAATGAGTGATATTTTGCTAATTAAAGTTCTAATTTATTTGTTTTTCATTGATTTTTTGAAATCTAAAAAAAAGTAAAACCTAATTTCATTAATCTTGATACACGTGTCATTCAATTATGCTCGGTAGCCATACAACCGGGCAAAATTGCCCGGTTATTGGCTACCACCGAAAAAGCCATGTAGGTGCCACATAGGTGCCATATAAGTGCCATGTAGATTATAAATTATAAATAACCAGCAAGTGAAAAATCAAACCCATGGTAGAATAAATAATTTCTTTTATTTTGATTGGTTGAGGCAATTAACCACCCGCTAGTGGAAAGTGGGCCTTATTCATAACCAATATAATTTTCTTTATTTAATTTATGGACTTATGATTATTCACAAAGATATAGTCCCATTTTCCATAAATAACATTATTTATAAATGCTAAATTGTATTAATAGTTAGCAATACTTAAAAGAGAAATGTGTTTTAATAAAATATTATATTAGACATCTGTCTTAGTAACTAATAATGATGATTTTCAACATAAAGAAGAGGTCTCCTGTGTGTGTGTAATATATATATATATATATATATAAATTTCATCTTTTTTTACTTATTAAAAAAATAGTTACATCTATGATTATGTGAAAAAGATTTGTACATATATTTTATATAATATAATAATCATACATGTTTATAAATTATATATGCACAAATAAATTTGAAAGAGATATTAAAAGTTAATTTTGTTAAAATAATAAAATAAAAAACTTTCATACACATAAGAACTAAAACTTAATACACATTATATGCATTATAGTTAAATTAATTGTATTATAATGAAGGCCATGGATTTAATTTAATTAATGATTGTTGTTTTTCTTGGGAGATGTTTTTTTAGTTTTGATTTAATTATAAAAATAACTACATATGCTATAATGTATAGTGACCATAAAATTTAAGATAATTGAAATTATTATTTTATGTGTGTGTGTGTCCATAATTAAAAATGAAGTATGCCTTGTTATATGAAGATAGAGATGTGTCAAAAATAGTATATTAAAGTTTAAACTATTCATATTCATTTAAAAAGTTATTTAAAAGAACATAGTCTAAACATACAAATCAAATAGGAACAATCATTAATGACATCATTATGTCTAGTTAATAATCGAGAGATAATTCAATTTTTATGTTAAAATAACTTACTAAAAATAAGATTTTCTATAAAAATGCCATAAAATATAATAAAAAGATGACATTATATTTATTTTTGGGTTCACTCCTTATTCAAGAGCTTATCCCATATTACAACAATAATACAATTTTTAAACTTAAAGAGTTAATGAATAAGTTTTATAAATTGAACTCTATCTTTATAAATAAGTTTACACACATTTCAACAATACATTTACTTAAAATGTTTTTATGTCAAATCATCTTTCAAGAGCTTATATTAAGGGGCTTGTTAAGTGAACACTCGCTCAGACACCTATTTATATTAATTTAATTAATTAACAAAATATTTAAAACCATGTAAACCATGTATTTAAAAATGTTTATTTATAATAAATTGTATATATAAATAAAATGTATTAACCTAAAGTTTCATAGGATTGTATATATAAAATAAGGGGGTGATTAAAATGCCTATTAAATGTGATATAATAAGAAGTAAAGTGCAACCTTATACAAATTCTGATACTCAAAAGTAAAAAAAAGAATAATTTAGTATCATTTACTTAAAGAATTATTAATCTAAATATGTACATTTATCATAAGTGTATCTGGTATATAATATATAAATATATCATTAAAGTCTTAAAGTTACTCTTTAATTTACTTGTTGTCTTAAGAAGTTTAGATTTTGCTAATAAATGTAATGCATTAAGAAATATAAGGTATATTTTATTATCTATAATATTTTCTTTAATACAGTGTATGGTATTTATTATAATTTGGTGGTATCATATATATATTTTATTACTTGATAGGCATACTTATATATATAAATTGCTTTACAAGAGTGACCATCACATGAAGGGATACAATAAGTGCATTATTAGATTTAAAACATTTAAATGTAATGTTTAATGTATTTATCAATATATAAATTTCGAATATTCCATGGGTATTGCTTGTCAATAATATAATTATTAACCTATAATATTATATTTAACAAGCGAATTTGCCACCTGGTGGCTGTAAGTAAATCTACGTGGCTTTATGGTAAATGCCACGTCACTGGCAAGTGTGGATTATCTGCGTATGGATAGATTCACACAGAATTCTCAACTGGCACATTCTGGTTCGGAATGTCCAGGCCATAAACTAGAGGCCCAAGCCTCCGGTCTGCATTTCAATTCTAGGGCTGTTTATTTCAGCTACAATGCTTTGGAGATTCGATCCAGGTAATTATTTATTGTTTTGTTATTAGAAATGCATTTATGTAAAAAATATATGAGATGTGTATATATATTGACATCCAGGTATATATTCACTTAAAATGTTAACGAAAGATCAGATTTCTTCAACATACACATGCCTATATGTGTATAAATATATATAGATACATACATTATAATATTTTATATTTGCTGAAAGGTCAATGAAGGATGTGTATATATATCGACATGTGTGTATATATTATGTGTATTATTTGTAATATATAAAGCTGTATATTTACTGAACAATGGAGTATGTATATCAGATCACTTCGGCATACGCGTTGTCTATGTGTTTCAATAAATACACACTAGGTATATACACACCATACGTATATAAAAGCTGAACGTGTTATGTTTAAGAATACTCACGTCTTCTATATTTTACATTCATCACAGACACACACACACACACACACACACACAACTATTCTAACATAATGCATGTTGCAGGCAAATTACACTTAATAATGATTAATTAAAAATTGATGGATGTGAATATTCACGTCAGAAGCGTAGGCATATGTTCAGCGGATCTGAACAGAGGTTTAAGGAGCAGTTTAAGAGGTTTAAAGAGAAAACACAATCTTTGCATAACTAGGAGGTTTACCACAGTAGCAGCTATCACATTCTCTAATGAAAAACATGGTGAAGATTCACTTGAAGAACCATGGGAAAAACCTGAAACACAAACATGGAGACAGAAAACTATATCAAAAGCTCATGCATTACCGTTCAACTCTTCCAGGTATCTGTAATTATTAAATATATTAATTAATGTAATTGAGATTACTTGAATAGATAGTTTAATTTCCTTATATAACTTACTCTTATATCTATTGCAGACCAAGATACGCATCAGTTGAGAGTGAAACTCCCCAGCGACGTACTAAGGTGCAATGTGCTCCACAGTTTCGTGATACCCCACCTGCAAGAGGTACACACACACACACACATATATATAATGAGTGGATATATGATATATCAGTGTACATGAGTGTGCAAATGTATATAAGTAAAACAACAAATCATCTGTCATTGTATGTTTTATTACATGAAGACACTGGGATAGCTAGTGAGAAGGATTTGGGGATAAACTTAAGCAACCATGAGATTTCAAATGAGTCAGGCGTTAACGAAGATGGAGTACATGGTACACATATACATATAGTCTCATATTCATAAATGCCATGAATAATTGTTTCTTTATGAAGATGGGATTGTTTGAACTCTCTCTCTCTCTCTCTCTCATTATACATATACCATTCCACATAAATAATTAGACACGTATTATATTTATACATAGGTACCGGGAAAGTGCAGAAGATCTTGGTGATAATGGTTACCGATGTAGATACACAGTAATGGGAGGAAAAAGCAAAGATGGAACCTCTGAATGGAAAGAAACAGTAAGTTTACCATTCACTTAATAACAATAATCATAATAATAAGAAAAACATTAGGATGATGTATTAGCTTTTCTAACTAGTGGTGGGAGAAAAGCGATTGGTCCGGCTACAAAGAACTCGGTACGTCTCTCTCTCTCTCTCTCTCTCTCTCTCTCTTACACACACACACACACACACGTACTTATCTTTCACCCCTTTTCAGGTGCTGAAAAATCAGGCAGGAATGCCGAAGGAGATTCTTGGTGGGAAACTTGGCAGGAAGTTTTGCGTCAAGATGATTGGAGGTAAAAATATTGGTTATTTATATTGATATAGTAATGCAAAATTTCATTTTCTAAGTATTACTTTTAATATTAGTATTTATAGTTAGTGCAAATCAATTTTAGCGAACATTTTTTCTTGCATATACGTATTTTGTTATTAATAATGGTTGTTTTAGTATTAAATGATCATGTTTGGAGACCATGATGCGGGCAGATTTATTAATTAGCTCTTAAATTTATAACACTATGATGAAATAAATATGCATATTGTAAAGTACACATTTAAACAGGTATATAGATATGTATGTAGATACTTGCACACTATTAAGTTTAATAAGCTTTGTTATGCAGCAACCTGGCTAGAATAGAAAGGACTGCACAGAAACAAGCAAAACTTGGGAGTGGTGAAGCAGGTTGGTACGAGAAATGGTAAGATACAATAAATTTAAACTAATTAATCAGTTAACAGCTTAATTATTAATTATTAATATTTATTATTATTTTCTGTATAGGTGGGAGAAATACAATGCAAAGGGATGGACAGAGAAAGGAGCACATAAATATGGGAGGCTTAATGACCAATCCTGGTGGGAGAAATGGGGTGAACAATATGATGGACGAGGAGCTGTTCTCAAGTGGTAAATATACATACATACATAAGCACAATCTATTTTCTTTCAGATTTTGATAAAAGAACTAACTATTTTTCTTTATAATATCTGTATTTTAATATAAGCTATATATATATATATATAGAGAGAGAGAAGAGAGAGAGAGAGAGAGAGAGAGAGAGAGAGAGAGAATAATATTACGTGCTAATTCTCTAGTGTAAATTCAAGATAGGACTGATAAATGGGCTGAAAGTTCAACTGGAGAGAAATGGGGCGATAAATGGGAAGAGAAGTTCCAAAACGGAGCTGGTACTAAGCAAGGCGAAACATGGAGAACATCCTCTAGTGAAAGTAACGTGTGTGTGTGTGTGTGTGTGTGTGTGTGCGTGTGCGTGTGCGTTACGAAATATTATGAATGGGTAAAACTTACGCATTCAAATGCAGACCATTATTGATGAATAACTACATAGTGTGTTTTAGGTGTGTGTGTGCGTGTGTGTGTCACTAAAGTATACTGATTTTGTGTTATATGGGAAGGCTGGTCAAGGACTTGGGAGAGGAGCATTCTGGAGATGGGTATTGCACTCTTTATTATTTAATCTGTTTAATGTTAATTTAATTGCTATTTTAATTATTTTTACTAGGAGAGTGCATAAATATGGGAAAAGCACTAGTGGAGAGAGCTGGGACAACACTGTAACAGAAACCATCTCTTACAGGTAAGCACTTATACAAACATTGCTTATATAATAATAAGTTTGGTGGGCAACTTTATCGGTGGTAAATAAAAAAATTTCTTAATTATTATATAATTAGTTTGGAAACTTAAATATGGTTTTAATTTTTATATAAATATTAATTAATTTGTTACAGTGCTGAGCCCATTATGGATGGGCAGAAGCAATTGCACAATCAACACAGCTGCTTAATATTGAACCACGGCCAAGACCCCCGGAATTTATCCCAATCTTGACTTTGGCTCTCAAAAACATGTACACACACACAATATATATATATATATGTGTGTGTGTGTGTAATAACCAAGCTTATTTTGCAGGAGAAACATCAGCGGTTTGAAGCGAACATTACTCGAGATTAAGTTTCTTTTGTGAAATTTAAAAACAGCAAAACAATGAATTCATTCTGTTTATAGATAGATAGATATTAGTGCACCACCATCTTATATAATTATACATTGTTGTTACAAATTCTTTATAACTAGTTATAGGAATTTAAATTTGAATTTGAATTAATAATTTATGAAATAAAACTAGGGCAAGATTGAGCGTGTGTATGTTCCGCATCTTGTGGCGTTCAAGCACGAGGTATTATTCATGCCGCAGCTCTCCACAAGCAATTGTTGAATCAATCCTCTCCTGTAGTAATACCACATTCACTCCTCGGGTAACTACAACACACACATGTATTTATACATACACATACATGTGTATGTGTCCATTTATACAGTTTTATATACGGCCATGTATACAACAGGTACAAACACACCTCTCTGAAGAGCGTGTAGTCGGATACACATCTCTAATACACTCGTACATACACGCGAACAATCCCCTGGAAGCCTTACGCGTGGTTCATGTTATGCACCTGGAGGGCATCCAACCAAACAGAATAACATTCATCGAGGCACTTTCGGCCTGTGGAGCACTTACTTCATTAGAGACCGGCACCAAGATACACGCCTGGACTGTAGAGTCCGGCCTTGAATCCGACTCCGTACTGGGAACGGCAGTCGTAAACATGTATGCAAAATGTGGGAGCTTACGCGAAGCAAGACGTGTTTTCGAGCACATTGTTCGCCGGGACGTAGTCGCGTGGAATGCCATGATTCTGGGGTACGCTCGTAACCACGAATGGCTGGAATGTATAGAGTGCTTCGGAGAATGCAGCTGGAAGGTATGCGTCCGACTAAGGTGACACTCATTGCAGTGTTGTCCGGCGTCACCGTTCCGGTTACCCGGTTGAAGCAGTGCGAAGACGGACTCGAGCAGGTAGCAAAGGAGACAGGCCTCGACTCGTGTGTCGCCGTTGCAAACTGTCTGATAAACATGTATGGGAAACGTGGTGCTGTACTCGAGGCATCTGCTGTCTTTCAGGGTACTGTGCACAAGAACACTGTGACGTGGAGCACAATGATCGCTGCATACGCTCGTGTCGGGGATGTGAAGTTGGCTGTGTATCTTTTCCACACCATGCTTCTCGAGGGGACTCCTGTAGAGGAGACAACGCTAGTGAATGTCCTCGGCATTTGCGACGTCCGGTTATGCAGGTTTATACACCGGACTGTGTTACACGGACGGGGAGCGGGTATAGTTGTCATGACGGCAATTGTTACTGCATTCGGAAGGTGCGGGAGCGTCGGTGAGGCCCGGGAGGTTTTCTACTCAGTACAGATGAACAGTGTGGTGCTCTGGAATGCCATGATATCGGTCTGTGTACAGAACGGGGTGTTCCATGACGTCCTTGAAGATGTTCAGAGAGATGCAGCTGCATGGGAGTTGTCCGGATACAGTCAGTTTCGTATCGGCTATAAATGCCTGTGCGGAGATGGAGGAGTTCCCGGCGGGGAGAGGCTTACAGTTAGTTTGTAAGGAGGCCGGACTCGAGAAGAGTCTACCTCTCCTGACTTCGCTTGTCAACCTTTACTCGAGAGCAAGAGACCTGCACGAGGCGAGGTCGGCTTTCGAGTTGATATCTCACCCGGACTTGATTGCCTGGAACGTCTTCATTGCCGCTCATGTCGAGAACGGGGAAGCCGGACAGGCGCTAGAGCTTTTCAAGGAGATGAAACCGACGCCGGATAAGATCACGTACCTCACGGTACTGGATGCATGCAGCACGGGAGCGTCTTTCCTTCCTCACGGACGATTGATCCACGAGGAAGTACATTGTCGGGGACTCGACAGGGACATTGCTGTGGCAACTGCGGTGGTAGACATGTATGTGAAATGCGGGAGCTTGGACGAGGCTCAGTCGGTTTTCAGTGGGTTTCCCAGGCCGAACGTTGTCATGTGGAACTCGTTGATTGGTGGATTTGCCCGGCATGGTAGAGGGGCCGAGGTCCCGGGGTTAGTCCGACAACTGCAACAGGACGGTGTAGATGCCGATGAAGTAACCGCAGTCGGTCTTCTGCTCGCGTGTAGTCATGTCGGGTTGCTGGAAGACGGCTGCAAGTGCTTTGGCAACTTGTTGCAAGAACAGTATACACATATGCTGCCATTCAGGGAGGAACTGTATGGGTGTTGTTGATCTACTGGGACGTGCAGGAAAGCTGGGTGAGGTCGGAGAGTTTATGGAGTGGATGAGTGAGCATGCAGTCGGACCGACTGCGGCAATGTGGACGTCTCTCCTATCGGCTTGCGGTGTGCACGGAGATCTTGAACTGGCTAGACGTGCGGCACTCAAGGTTCTTCAACTGCAGCCCGAGCATTCCGCTGCCTGTGTCATATTGTCAAATAGTGTTCTCCAAAATACAAATTCATGCTTGACTTAAACGGTGCGTGTTTAACCTTCTATATTAAGTTATGTTAGAATGTATTAATGATAACCTAAGACCTATATGGGAAATAAATGCTGACTCAGCCGTGAATGAGCTTGCGCCACGTGGAATGGACGATTATATTCTACGAATATTATGTTTAATTAATTATTTATATTTGGAATCTTACTTATGTGTGAGAAAATATTCGAGGATCAATACCGGGTCGCCTACCGCATTTAGAAAAAGCCCTTTAACGAAGTTCAAAATCCACGGATAAGATTTCAACGTCACTTGACATTTTCCGGAATCGGGATATCCAACGGTTGGTGGATTCCGGAATGCGGGCATCTGTCGGTCAGAATGACATTGGGGTTTTTTTTGCTCATTCGAATCCTGGAAGCACTTGCCGCCCCGCGCTCGTCTCTCTAGATCTTCAACACGGGAGTTCTCTACACAGTCGATCTGCAGTCGCCGTGAATCGCCGCACATTGCTGTGAGTATTTCACTCCATTTCTGTAGATCTCTAGCTTTCTAGTGCTGCATTTCTCACGGCGCGTTGTTCCGAGAGGCTAAGAATCAATTTCCAGCACAGAAAGCAGCTGCATTCTCGAAAATCTTCACCTAGGGTCATGACTACGGAGGCGCCGGTCTTAGAATCCGACATTCTGCGTGAGATAGGCGCTGTTCTAGGCTCCGCCGACGTATCTAAGACGACTATGGCCAGCATTCATGAGCAGCTGGAAAAGAACCTTGGTACTGATCTCTCCGATAAGAAGCCTTTCATCCGGGAACAGGTGATAAGTACCTGGCTGAAAATGGCAACTCGGGTTCTCTGGGGAAATCGGAATCGGAAGAGCCTGTAGAGAATGCCACAGAGAAGGAGCAACCCGCTGCTGAAGAGGTCCTATTGATCAGGAGCTCGAGCAGTTCAAGAGAGAACATTGAACAAGTTATTGAAGACAGGTTAGTGTCTTAATAAAACCCATTCCTCGTCGTTTAAGCTCCTAATACGTTACGTTCTTATATAACAGCCAAGTGGACGAGGCCAAGGCGGAACCGGATAAACCCAGAGCCCAGAGAGGTTAGTGACTAATCGATAATTATATAGCTGCATTAAGTAAACTAGATGTTGATCAAACAGCCAAATGCCTGAGCCAAGAAAACTCATGCTCTGCGGCCACCTCAAGGTTTTCCTTAAAACCTTGGGAATATTTCATGTGTCTTGTGTAAAACTGTGTGTTTGTATATTCGTAATATGTGGTCTATTTATGAACCGGAAAATGACTGTTGTTATTGTATTTCCTTTGTTGTGCAGTGCTCCAAAGGAAAAGAAAAAGAGAGGCGGACTTAATAAGCTTTGCCGCCTCTCTCCGGAACTGCAGGCAATTATAGGAGAAGAAGCACTTCCTCGTACACAGGTGTGCTGTACCATTATGATATTGCGTTACACTTACAATTTTTAATGCTTCAGGTGGTGAAACAACTGTGGGTGTATATACGGGCTAACAATCTACAAGACCCAGAAAACAAGCGGAATATAATCTGTGACGATGCTTTGAAAGAACTCTTTGGGACAGACTCGACTGATAATGTTTCAAATGAACAAGCTTTTGTCCCAAACATATCTTTACCATGACGGAAGAAGGTGTGTGCTATATATATTTATATGCATCATACAGACCTGTATATATGAAATTGAAAGCATACTTTAATACCTTCGTGCGAATGTCCTATTTGATCTGTCTGGTAAGTGAAGATAGGCTATGTAGATAATAAATTCGACATACGCATACATATTATAGTCACACATTAACTGGAACACTCTATAGATGTGGCAGGATATGAGGATTCAGAACCCAAGGCGAAGAAGCAGAAGACAAATGCTGGCAAAGGAAAAGGGTCGGGACTTACTAGCCCATCTCCCATTTCAGACGCTCTTCAAAAGTTCTTCGGTACTGGAGAGAGTGAAGTTGCAAGGAGTGAAGTTGTAAAGAGGCTCTGGGATTACATCAGAAGCAACCAGCTCCAGGTAACATTACATATAATGTTAATCTTGCATTGATTTATACCGCTATGGTGCTTACTTTTTCACACGCGAGTAATGTGTGTGTACAGTGTACTTTGTCCTTATAAAGGACGCCTATGTATACAAGTCATAATTATTGTTAATGCAGGATCCGAACGACAAGAGAATGATCCTTTGTGACAATAAACTCCAGGAGCTCTTTGAATGCGATAGCTTTGTGGGATTCAGCATGACTAAACTCCTAGCTTCCCACTTTGTGAAGACATGACTTCTCTAATGGTATGCATCTTTTGTGTGTGTGATGTGTTTATAATGTCCGTCTAATGTGAAATTTGTTTTGTTTCAGGTCATGTTAATAACTATATACTTCTATATTGTGTTTACGGCTACATATTTCCATCAGGTATGGCACACAAGGGTTACGTAGTTATAGACTACATATCATTAACTTTATTACCATATCATGTTGTAGATTAGCTTTTACTAAATCCCTGTCTCATAAGAGGCAGTGGGAAGGACACTCAAAGCTGACTTTATATGTATTATGTATCAAAAAGATTCATATTGCTTTTGTTGTTTTATTCGTTAAAAAAGGAAAACGGCTACCTTTTCCTGAATAAAGTAATGTATATGTATACTATAGCTCACCTTACATGTATATGTATACATACTTATTATTAAGTTAAAACGTATTCAATCACAAGCTCAACCGTGTCTTATATAACATGTGTGTGCATGCGTGTCCGATGTATTATCAACTAAAATTAAACTTGTGCATATGAAATGAAATGGCACACATGTATCTATATGTTTTGTGTATCGTAAGCATTTTAGAGTTATTATACATGCAAACAGATGTGTGTTTTATTAACTAGTTATTAGGCGTTTGTTTTTAAGTAATGCACATGCAAGTGTGTAACTTATTATTACCACAAAGTCAAACCATGTCCTTGTTTTGAAGCAACATATACATAAATGTGTGTACTGTGTTTTAACGTTCAAATGGTACATAAAAAAATGCGTGTTTGCATTACTAACTCAATCACAAAGTCGACGCTATCCATCCACACGCGTTTTTATGTACCATTTTGAACGTCATTGAAAAAAGTCACACACACACACTTACACTCATTGCCATCTCACTAACACCTGGCGTCTGTACTCATACTCAACAACGCCACGAGAGTACCGCAGGTATTCCCGTACGGAGAAAGCAAATATATACTGAGAAAATCATTGCATACAGTGCGTATCCTGTGAGACAGTCACCAATCAAGAATCCCGTTCTATACACACGTCCACACACACACAATATTGGTGAACGAATTGATAGACTCTCTCTCTCTCCACACACACTATATACTAATATTGGTGAAAGAATTGGTAGGCTCTCTCTCTCAAACAACACACCAGGATAATAGCTATATCTAACATACATTATAGAGCCTATACACATGTATTATCGTACCAGGAGGAACAAGTTAAACTGGGCAGATAATTTGACAAGGTTATAACACCACTTCTTGCTATTGAAAGCCAACGTGTCTCGACTGGAGAAAACGAAAACTTCTGCTTGCAAATCTGCAGTAAAATAACAACAAATTAACACTCAGAAACATACCTAAAGAACGCAGAGTCACATGCACGTACCTCACAATGTTCGGAGTTTTAGAGGTATAAAAGTGTACTCGAGTATATAGATCTTTATATGAGCCGTGAAGATCCGACGGTTACAAAAAGAAGGAATATTTTCTACAATTATAATGACATACCAAATATTACATGACAAGCTTAGCTCTTTATAAAAGATGGCGGAGCTGCTGGTTCTCTTTGCGAAGAGTCTGAATCTCCTCCATCATCTCTGCCTGCCTCCCTACCAGCTTCTGTACAGCACTCGCCATCTCATCCTACAAAAAGAAAATGCGAGAGAGAGAGAGTAGGTAAACTCGAGTTCACAATATCCCGTACACAGACACACACACACACACACGTGTATGCGTTTGTGCGCATACGTGCCTCGCAAGCGTGAGTGACTTGTTACACTTACATGCTGGATGTGAAACTGGCGTAGCAAGTCGAGGTGAAGGTTACGAACATCTTCATGTATAGCCCGTTGAACAGATCCAAGGCTCTCCTCCAATGCACGCTGCACCAACTGCAAAGCAAACGACGACGACCCCCCTTGCCGTGGAGATGCTGCTGCTGACGAGTGTCCCTTTAACAAAATTAAACAAAGTTAATTCCATCCCATTGGGGAGAGCGAGGGGAGAGTATCCACATGCATACCGACATACACACACACACACACACACACACACATATCGCATCCTAGGAGCGTGTGCGTATTCACTTACCGGTACACGTGGCGAGCAGGGTGTAGAGAATGAACCTGTTCCATTTTCATGCCGTGGTGAGGCTTTGGAAGAGTGACCCTGACACAACAGAAGATAAGTATTAAAGGACAAAGCACACAGCTATCCAGTCATCAACTGTGTGGGATGTGCAACACACGCGCACACACAGTACCACGAGACGAGGAGAGCACGGCCCAGAGAATGACGCAGTTAAGCTATTCTCCAATTCTTTGTTATCTTCTGTTTTCTCTGAATGCTTCCTTGACGTGGTGAGCTTGGTCCACTGGTAACACCTTCAATGGCAACAATGATAAAAGATCCACTTAATAACGATAAAACGAATATACTATATATGCATTTTCACCTTGTAGTGAAGACAACCTCGACGATAGATCTAACGCTGCACTTCTCTTGAAACTCAAGTGAGGGAGCACTATAGAAGATTGCTCAATGTCAGCTCGCGTGTCTGTAGCCTGTTATAATGCGTTGTAAACATATAAATAACATGTGTACTCACAGGACCTCCCTCCCCCACTCTCTCTCTCATACACACACACACACAAATGTATGCATGTGTGTGTATGTATGAGAGATGAAATGCGTGTTGCACCTCTTGCGGTGGAGACTGAGCCGCAGATTTCTTGGAATTCAGCGAGTCCATGTAAGAAGATAGAGGTTGAACAATGGGTTGTACGTCCACAAGAGGGGAAAACACCTCCATGTCATCGTGCAAATTCTTAGCAGAGTGGAGCATGAATGAACCAGTAGAGGACCATTTCGATGTTTGTCGATCTTCTTTAGGATTTCTCACATTAGGTGGTCGTCCTGCGTGATTAACGCAAGCTAACTATCATTAACGAAGGTTCTCTCTCTTATATACACACAGAGAGTATATAGGCACAGTATGTGTGTATACATATATAAAAAATGGTACCCGAAGACTTAGTTGCTCGATCTCTTTCAGAAGATGGAATCTCATCAGACATCAGTATGGGGTCTTCCAGGGATCCCAGTAATGCAACATCTGGTGACCAGTTTGAATTGCTGATTGTTACTGGATTTGATACTTGCCAACAGAGACTTGAAACGGCCTAAACGTTAAAACGTATTGTTAATGAATACAGTAACATTTATGCTATGTGTGGTGTGTCTTAGATACAAATATACCTCAGATGGATTAAATGCACGGAGGACGACTAGAGGTTGAATTTTGTTGCGAATATCATAGAATATGATCCTCCCATTGTTAGTACCCGCTGCTACAGTGTAGCCTTCGTCTTTGACCACCAAAGACGTGAAAGGTGCATCAGCTGAGATGGAGTTCACGGGCTTCTTCGTACCCGTGTCGTAAATATGCAGTCGTTTATCAAAACCCACACTAACAATAACCTACAAAAAAGTCTCAAGTATTAAAGTTAAATGTAACACAATATGCACAATGACATACGTACAATCATTGGTAACATGTAAATGTGTGTCCATGAGTTTTTTTAGTGTGTAGAGTTACAGATTATGTTATGCATGTTTCCATTTTTAATAACGTAGCAAAACCTCCTTAAAGCCGGTCTACCTTGTCATTTGATGGAGAAAAACAAGCACCTGTTATAGGAGCAAGATGCTGTCGGATCCAAGAAACCTGTACACATATAAAGATGTAATCTATAACCGACAAAATGGCACTACAGACATATATAAATGTATCTATGTATGTGTGTTTGACTATGTCTGTGATAGAAACATGTACCTTTGGACTGCGAACAGTGGTAGTATCCCAGAGATGTATAGATCCCTCGTCACCAGCAGTTATCAACAGATGTCTGCTCAATCGGGAATACTCCAGCACTCTCAAAACCTGCTCCAAAGAAACTCAGCAAAAGGGCCTGCCAGGACGAAATCTCACGATCCTTGATGCTAGTAAGCAAAATAAAAATCAAATACTAACTACAAGGATCATAAACCCTCTGTCCAGAGTCAGAATGCTAATATAAATACGTGTTTGTGCATATATGCATCTCTTTGTGCGTGTGTTCCTGTATGGATGCATATGTAAACTACCTGATTCAAAGGGTCTTTGGCTTCGGTAAGACGAGAACCAGTGGCAAGGCTGTAGACAATAAGATCGCCCCTGGTGCTTACAGAAGCAAGGTGCTCATCTTTGCAGTTGTACATGACCCCCGTGACGGTGTCCGCATGTCCTTTAAACCATTTTATACATCTCTTACGCTGCATGTCCCAGATTCGGACAACTTTGCCTGTTCTCCAGAGCACAAGTATCTCGATGACTTAGTGGAAAAGTTGATGCTGAGTATCGATTCCTACGTGCAATAATCTGTTAGTATATATGTGTATCTCTACATATCTGCTAAGTGTGTGTATGGGCATGTATGCTACGTGTGGGCGTTTTATACGTATCTATTTACGATTATCTGTATGTAAGTTGGCATATTATAAAAATATAATACATTCTATGTATAATAGCGTATCGCCTTTATATCTGTACATAACAAAAGTACCTTAATATTGTCATTATCCGCACCGGGTTGCGGTACGGATCCGAGGAGCTTGCCTCCTTTGAGCCACAAGGAGATTTTGCGATCTTCACCGGCGCTTGCCAAGACATGATCTGCAACAAAGAAAATGAGCTGAAAAACGGTACCAAAGGATAGAGATATTCACAAAGAAGACAAAAAACAGCAAGAATCACCTAAATACCCCCCAAAAACGATCTTTTTATGCAGAAATCACTGAAAATAACGAGAAATCGATCAAATGATCAGAAATTATGCCGGAAATTGAACAAAAGATAGGGATTTTCACCGGAACACAGAATGCAGGCATTAGAGCGATGAATCTATGCAAGAAGAGGTAAAATAGGTTAACTTACTAGTGTGATTCCAGCGGATCGCATTCACCTGGACTCCTGGAGACGGCAAGAACTGCGAAACGCATGGATCGGCGCGGCCTTGATCTGCAGCAGATGCATCGAATAACTTGACAGTGTCGCTTCCAGTTGCCGCTATGAACCTCTGTGACATTCTTCAAAAGCCGCTCATTTCCCTGTTAAAAAACCCTATTTTAGGGCAAAATGAAATTGATTTCGTTATCTAATAAAGTTCTCTCTCGATACACACGCACGCGCACACGCACACGTGTGACAATGAAACAAAATTATTATTTCTTCTTGCCAGCTTTGCCTTCCTTTCGTCTAATAACTTCATCAGCATACTTAATACCTTTACCTTTGTAGGGTTCAGGGGGCCTCCAAGACCGGATAATCGCCGCAAACTGTCCGACGTCACACTTATCTCTCCCGGAAACAGTGATCTGTGTATTATCCTGCACTTTGACGGATATCCCGTCCGGTATCGGAATCTTCACCGGGTGAGAGAATCCAACGTTCAGGATCACTTCTCCGCTTTCTACCGTCGCTCGGTATCCCACTCCCACCATTTGTAACTTCTTCTCAAAGCTTTTGATACTCCTGTTACCATGTTGTCCGTCAATGTCCTGCACAATATCTCATTTTTATGTTTAATATAATTGTTATTATAACTAAACAATCTCCTGGACAATATATATGTTTAATATAATGATTATTATACAGGTTTAGTCTTAGTATACAGAGACAGGACTAGAGAGATGTATATATATACCTTCCGCATGAACACAGGAAACTACAAGAAAATGCACCATGTACATACAATCCCCATGAACACACACACACACACACACACAGAGTACGCACACGGACACACATGCATACATGAGTTACCTGAATAAACCGTGCATTTGACGAGCTCTACGTGTTTCGAGAGCTCTAGTGACAAGTATTTTTCCGGATTCATCCCTGGAGAGTGTCACTTCGCGCGGATAATTTCTTGAAAGCTCTCCCAATGGCCTACAGTGTGTGTGTGTGTGTTTTAATATACTGTACATACTCATAAGTGTATCATGTGAATGAATACATATATGGTATACAACAAATGCACATATATGGTATACAACAAATGCATCTGTATCTATGTCTTCAACTCACACACTCATGTACGTTATGTATGTAAATATGTAGCTATGACACACACACGTACCCCTTTACGGACAAGTTGGGACCTTCAAGAACCACATTGACGCCACTGGGGACCTCAATGGGCCTTTTCCCAATCCTTGACTCTTTGCAAACCACTCTGAATGCATATCTCTGCGAATCCCTGTTACTAACATTGCAAATTGTGATCTTCTCACCTGAAAATCCTCCTCGCAATCCGCTGCAAAAGAATAATGTGTAGAGTGTGCGTGCGTGTGTATGTGTATATATGTCTAATACCTCGAAGAGGACAGAGCGCACGCGATGCCCGCCATAGCCGAGCTCAATCTCTTACAGTAACAGAATATACCACATATTCTGATTATGATTTAGGGTTCGTCGCGCTAGCAGAATATACCACAACTGATTCTGCCCTAGCCTTATTCCTCTGTTTCTAGGGTTCTTCGCCGCAGAGCGAGATGAAGCTGGATGTGAATGTGCTGCGCTATCTGTCCAAGGATGAATTCAGAGTTCTTACTGCGGTCGAGATGGGAATGAAAAATGTAAGGTTTGAGTTTTTTAAGTGTCCTCTAAGTAATTATTTTTCAGCATGAAATTGTCCCCTCTGAGCTCGTGGATCGAATCGCAGGCCTCAAGTAAGTAGCATTTGGATGTGTGTGTGTGTGCGCGTGCATTTGCTTATATACGTATGTGTATATTATGTGTACGTGCCTATGTATGTGTCCGTGTAAACGATCCACACATACGCACACGCGCACCCGCAAATGCAACGTATGTATGTGTATATTTATTTATCTTTTTTTTGTGTTTAGGACTGGTGGGGCTTACAAAAACATCAGAACTCTCTTGAGACATAAACTAGTTCACCACGATTCAACCAAATGTGAGTGTAGTTTCCTAGTTTTGTAGTTTTTTCTAATTTATACTATGTTAACAGATGATGGTTATCGCCTTACAAATCTCGGGTATGATTTTCTGGCCATCAAAACCATGGTAAATCGAGGACTCATTGTTGGAGTCGGACGACAAATTGGTGTTGGCAAAGAATCAGGTACTGCTAGACTATATTTTACATTCAGACACAGTAGACACACACACACAACACACATATATATAAAAAGAGAGAGTGAACTTGAGAGTTGTTTGCAGATATTTTTGAGGTAGTGACAGAAGATGGGCAATCATTAGCACTTAAATTACACCGTTTGGGACGCACGTCCTTCAGAGCGGTTAAATCAAAGCGTGATTATCTTAGGCATAGAAGCAGCTTCAACTGGTTATATCTTTCACGTCTTGCTGCACTCAAAGAATACGCTTTCATGAAGGTTTGTATAATTTGTCTCATACTATCCATATATGTTGTTAATGTGTGTGTGTGTGTGTGTGCGTGCGTGCTCGTATGTTTATATATAATTAGTTGTGCAGGCTTTGCACGAACACGGATTTCCTACACCTAAAGCTGTTGATTGGAATCGACATTGTGTTCTTATGACCCTTGTTCCAGGTTATCCTCTGTAAGTAGCATACTGTTAATAGTAGAAACTTTTAATCATAATATAAAGATTATTGTTAATCCATAAGACTTTGCTTACTTTATTTAATCCATGCAGGGTACAAGTGAAAGAGCTAAAGAACCCAGGTCTCGTGTTTGAAACAATCATTGGTTTGATTGTCCGTCTTGCAGAGCATGGGCTTATACACTGTGACTTTAACGAGTTCAATCTCATGGTAAGTTGTGCAAAATATACTAGAAGTAACTATGATATCGTTTTGCAGATTGACGATGATGAAAACATCACTATGATTGATTTTCCTCAGATGGTTTCGGTTTCTCATCGAAACGCTGAATCGTAAGATATTATTGCTCTCTCTCTCTCTCTCTCTCTCTCTCTCTCTCTCTCTCTCTCTCTCTCTTCTATCTATCTATCTATCTATCTATCTATCTATCTATCTATCTATCTATCTATATATATATAGTGTGTGTGTGTGTGTGTGTGTGTGCGTGCGCGTGCGTGCGTGTATGTAGTCATGTAGAAATATAGATTTTGTAAATATTTGAACTTTACAGGTACTTCGACCGTGATGTGGATTGCATTTACAAGTTTTTCTCAAAGAAGTAAGAAACGTCTTTGTAATACACACACAATTACATAATTGTGCATATTGTACATGTATAATATACATGCATACACATGCTACTTACATGTTGCCTATCCTTTTGATTCAGGATGAATTATGTGTCATCTCAAGATGATATTTCTTTTGAAGATTTAGTGAGAAAGGCTGGTAATTTAGACAAAGAACTGCTGCAAGTGGCTTTACACATCAAGAGCAAGAGCATTTGCAACAGGTGCGCGTGCATAATTGCGTGCGTGCGTGCGTGCGTGCGTGCGTGTGTGTGTGCGTGCGTGCGTGTGTGTGTGTGTGTGTGAGAGAGAGAGAGAGAGAGAGAGAGAGAGAGAGAGGGGGGGGGGGATTTAGTACATTTGCATTGGCGTAAGAATAAGTATTAATCTATAATACATCAATACAGTTATGCTCATAAAATTTGAATGCAGTACATAGAGCAAACAAGGGAGGAGAATATTACGGAGGATATAGCATCGGAATCTGATACGGAGTCAGCGAGCAGCAAAGATTCTGGAGACGAGGAACCGAACACTGTGCCGGAAGAATCCTCACCCAGCCATGAGCAAGTGAGTTTCTAAAATTTAAGTAGTGAAATATTACACCTGCATAATTATATTGATGTCTGTGTAAGTATCGAGCATATTATCATATTATGTGTGTATATATCTATGTCTGCATACTATTGGTTTATTTTTTGATTTATTCTGGGTATGGCCTGTTATACTTAAAAAAGTAATCTCATATACATGAAGTATATATTACATATCTAGTTTCTTAAATATATCTTTTAAGCTTGGTTTACTACTCTTAAGTACATAGCTTCGTATATGTACATGTATGACTTAATTCTGGTCAAATAGTGGGATATATATATATCGTATTAGTTTTGATGTCTGTCTCGTTATTGAGTATATTATGACATTATGTGTATTTTTTAATTTTTTTTTGTGAGTGTGTGTAGCTCTCTCTCTCCCTCTCTTGACATATTTTGTTTGCTAGGTATACACGCTCATTGTATCATATAACAGTGTCCGGATATATATGTAGATAATATCTTCTTATTATACGATCATTATATATTTCATGTTGCAGTATATATACACACTAGGAGAGAGAGAATGTGTATCAGTAAAACAGTGATATATGTTAAAAGCTGTATATGACTTAGCTTCTTAGAATTACGATTACACACACACAACCATTTAACTGTACTATGTATTGTATAACTTTCAGGAAGCCAGAGAAGTTGCAGAGATGAGTGGACTGTGTATCGAGGAGAAGAGGCTACAGAAGCAAAGAAGGAAGGCAGCTGCAGCGGTGCGTGGGGCCGGACGAAACGATCTACACTTGTCGAGGAATGCTAACAAAGACAAGGGTGGCAGAAGAACAAGGCATGCCAGATCCACACTGGATTGCTCTTATTAGATACTGGTATGCGTTTTATTTATATCTAACATATTTAAGAGTTTTTACCCAAGTACTTAAATGTATGTGTTTAACCATCCAATTTAGTTGAAGTGTTCTATGTTGCCATATTACATCTCTCTCTCTCTCTCTCTCTAGTTCCTTGATGTGTTATTTCATATATATGTTTATGGATGCAAGGAAAGAAGCATGTTGTGATATTAAGAAACTTAAGATCTTATACAGTCATTTGGTGCACTATTGATGCATAGTGTTTTACGGTACTAAAATAGTCACACATATGCACACTGTGTGTGTGTGTGTGTGTTTTGTAAAATATTGTGTTTAAGAAATCAATGTGAATAGATCATGTAGAATTTATAGTATTGAGGTTTTATACTATATAAATTTTATAATTGTTTTAGATAGATGTCGTGTTTAAAAATATATACAACTAAAGATTTAATACATTAATATTTATTTTATTTCGGTTTTAATTTTTGTAAACATGATGTTTAGCATAAGGTATATTCTTGAGGCGCACGGGTGCATGGCCAGGATTTTCGGCGGGATTTGCCATGCACATCACCATGAATGGTGTATAGCGGAAAATGCGCCGACATATACATAGTCGCATGCTGTGCTACATCATACATCATGCATCATGCCATGACGTGACATCTCATGCAATATATATATATGTGTGTGTGTGTGTGTGTATAAACTATATATGAGTAGGACAATGCATTTAATGCATATTTTAAGTAATAGAAAATGAAACTTCTATTTTTAAAACTATTGATAACATTCTAATTCTCTTTAAATTTTAAATTCTATTAAAATACATATATTTCAAATTTATACGTACGTAACCATCCACACATGCACATCATTAATATATAAGTTTATATAATTTATAATGGCAATGTATGTGATAGTAACATATATATACAATATATAATATGTAATCCACATGCATATATACATTTCATTCCCACACACACACACACACATTAGAAGTGTATTTATTTTATACAAATATGCCAATTAATTATTTTTAATGTAAATATATCAACTAAGGTGATTTTTAACGTTTTTAAACCTAATTAACAATTTAATTTTTAATAATCAACAAATTAAACTTAATTTTAATATATTTAAACTAAAAAAAATTTAAAAATAAATTTAAATTTAAAATTAACGTCTTTTAACCCTAGCTAACAAGTTAACTGTTGATTGGACGTTAAAATATGCATATACAAAACAAACGTTGAAGTCAAACATGTGGATTATATATCTAATGTGCAAAGTCTATACTCACATCTTATCATGTACGTGTATATTTTTAAACTTATTAAAATAATTGTATTTAATTTCATTGTACTTTATTTGTTATACCATAAATATATGTAAGCTTTATATATATTTAATGTTTATTTATTGGTATACAAATATTAATATACGTCGTATACAGCTCACATACCAAACGCCCTCCTTTTTATATATTTCTACGTGAACTCCGATACATTGTATCGTATATTATATATACACCTCATAGTTTTATGTAACTTCAACACATTTTCAACTATAATGTATAATATATTGATCAACTTCAACGTTTCTTACATATAATTTATATATATATATATATATGTTTCCCAAATATATCATGGGAACGTTCAATTTCTTTTATAATTTTTCTACGTGAAGCTTTTCTCGTGTCCAACCCAAGGACAAAGACAAGGTTTCACATCATCTTTGTATAACTATATACTAATTATTATATATAAGTTATATAATATCTATATAATTCATAAATATTATATATAAAAGGATTTGTCCCACACGTGTGCCTCCCCGTGGAACAAACTTTACCAACTTGCACATGTTCATGCGCCGTATAATATATATATATACATAGACACACACACACACATACGCGTGTATTTGTGGCTGGATCCAGAACTTATACAGGTCACTAGAGGGTATGGCAACTTGCAAAAGTCTAAGTGTTAAATCTAATAGACATTGAACAATGTGAAACCTTAGAAATTAAATAAGTTAAAGGTTGAAAAGCTTACTGATTAAATAAATTAAAGTTTGAACAAGTGAACTCATTGTCTCTTATACATATTAACTTCAGACATGCACACGTGTGTCTTATCTGTATTCGTATATGCTATGTATAATACAGACATTATACGGCATAAAGTTTAGCATGTGCATGCACGCCTTTTTTACGTATATATATTGAACATTGCCATGTGTTGTAACGTGCAAATACACCTTGCCAGGAATTGACAAGGTCTTGCGTGATTTATAGGTAAGGGTGAAAAATCTTTCACAAGATTCTAAGGAATATTCGTATTTTTCACTACTTTCAAGGTTCAATATTGAGAAAACATTCAATGGATATTGTTATTTTAGTATTAACAATGTATCAATCATGTCTTTGGAAAACAAACCCACAAACTTCATGGAAAGGTAATGTATATCTTTTATTATTATGTCTTAATAATAATATTGATTGACTAGTCCAAGATTCTTGGGTTGCAGAGCTTGTTTAGTTAAACCCAGGATTTAGGGTTTGTATCTAACGGTAAACTTTTAAAATTTGTAATGGGTCAAAACCAGGTAATGTGAGAAGGACACGTACAGTTACATTTGAGATACCCAGGCAACAAATAAATGTCTCCAATGTAGAATACAACTTAGGTAACGAAATGTCAAAAACATTACCCCTGTTGTCAAGAAAAATTGACATCTCCTGTCTTATACATGTTAAACACAATTAACATTAACTATATAAAATTTCATGTCAATTTCCATAAGAGCTGTAGTATGACTTGTTTACATGGACTCTTAAGTCCCCAAAGGACAACATGTGTGTAGTTATATGTACAATCTCTCCAGGGTAACATTACTGTATTACTAAGCATATTCACGTGCATACGACGTATTTTAAAAGCGTATATGTATGTACACCGTATGCATACGTAAGTCCCCTGTATATAAGAAGTGCAACTTGATCAGAATGCCAGCCACTTGTTATTCGGGAGGTGTCGGTCGCTCTTGGTTCCCTCTTTTAATCCGTAAGTACTCTCTCTCTCTAGCTTATCTTCCCTTCTGTATAGTTTTCTTGTGTTCAAATCCAATTTAGGATTCTCAGCGTGGGCGTATTATATGCATATGTCTATGTTCTCATAACGTACGTATGTATATGCGTACACGTGATGGGTGTAATATGTAAGCGTACATTTGGGCACAGAGACTTTATATATGAACGGGGAGAGATCCAGATTGGTAGTGTAGTGACGTATACTTTTCCAAATTCCGCATTCTGTCGGCGTTGTCAATCCGTCATACAAATTCCACCCCACTATACGAAAAGAAAGCCTGTCTGTTGCCCTGCTCCCGCAACGTCAGACAAAGCCAACCACATACATACACGCAATTCAATCCTTGGATACATGATTGATATGACTAACTTTTACTTGCATATTTACACACACACCACACACGTGTGTGTGTGTGTGTGTATGCGTCCTTTTTGTACTATGTTCACATTACTGCAGTTTGGTCCATGCACCCTCGTGTGTGACGTCTGCATGTTAGGGCTACGTTACCCCTTACCTTTACCCTTTAGGGTAAAAGAAAAACAGTTATAAATGTGTACGTGCGAGTGAAATTAGTAGTATCAACAACGGCAACAACCACACTGCCAGCGTTGTTTCGATATTTAGTTGGATTGGATCGAGCCGTAGAGCTTCGTTTGACTTGTTAAACTGGGTGGTTTAATCAACTAATGAGTTTCACTAACCATGGCTAGACAGGTTGCTATCATCCCAAGAGGGAATTCAGGTTATCTTATATATATATATATTCAAAAATAACTGCTAATCCCCACTGACCAATTCCCATTTACCCCTCTTGTTGTCCTAGGGGAAGCACAAAAACACACCAGCTCCCCACTGGCACGCTCTGCACAAATAAGTCTGCTTTTTCCATGTGCTCATCCCTGTCTGCACCCTCATCCTTCTCCTTCTTCTTCTTTCCATGTTTTTCTTCTCCTCCTAACGGAGTCCACCGCTTCAGTTTGCAATGAACTGCTCGAGTTCCTGAGACACGTACATTTGCCGAAGAATGGGGACACTGCAGAGGAGAGTGAAGAAGAATCTGCAACAGAGAACCGCACCGGTGTGCTTGAGACTGAACCTGCTCCTCGTTATCTGCCTGTCCTCGCTACTGCTTCAGGTTTCCGGGTGCATATGCTCTTCGAAGGAGAGTCGCAGGTAAAAATCTCCCCTCTTTCTTATACTCGTTCGACCGGTAGAGATGAGCTCTGTATTGGGCTTCCAAATGCCCCTCTAATTCGCCTTCTCCCACTAGAATTCTTCATAGGGTAATTCCTCTGTTTCTAGGGCTCTTCCCATTGAGAATTCATGTTTGTGCAGAATCCAGGAGGAGAACATCCTCTCTGTCGCTGGAAAATGAAATGCGGGTGCTGCTGGCGATGAAATCTTCAATCCAGCGGCAAAATCCAGAGAAGAGATCCAGTTCACTTGAATCCTGGAGCACCGGTGACACGGATCCCTGTAAATGGCCAGGCATTGGATGCTCACAGGGACCGGAGGGATTCCATGTGACCTCCATAGATCTCTCCGGGAACGATTTCGTTGGCGCAGTCCCCTCTGGATTCGGGAATTTCACATATATTACTTCGATTTCTCTGGCTTACAATGCATTCACCGGCTCCGTTCCTGCGGATCTTGCTTTCTGTTCCAAGCTTGTCTCTCTTGATCTCTCCTCAAATCAGCTTCTTGGACCGGTTCCTGAATTCCTGGGCGATCTTGCGTCGCTACAAGTCTTAAATCTCGCCTACAACAATCTCATTGAAGGTCAGATACACTCTCACACGTGTGTGTATGTGTGTGTATTTATGGATGTTGTGTAGGAATCCCGGACGCAATCTTTTCTTCGTGCACCAATCTGCAGACGTTGAACCTCTCAAGCAATCTGATTCTGGGTGGGAGTGTACCGGACTCGCTCAAGAACTGCCGGAGTCTGGCAGTCCTGGACGTCTCCAACTGCAGCCTGACCGGGTTCTTGCCGTCGGAGCAGGTCGGACACCTTCCGCTCCTGACCGACCTCGTGCTGAGAGAGAATCACTTCCAGGGAGAGATTCCGCCTGCATTCTTCTCCGCTTGTCAGAACCTGCACGACCTCGACCTCGCACTCAACAACCTCTCTGGATCCGTCCCTCCGCAGATTGGCAACTGCTCAGCCCTGGTAAACATCGCACTCTCCTCCAACAAGCTGGTGAGTATCCCACCTGAGATAGGCAGTCTCGCCTCGCTGGAGCGCTTACTGGTCACACATAACAACCTGTCGGATCTCCCCAAGGATCTCTCCCGTTGCTCCAAGGTCCGTGTTCTCGCTGCCAGCGGGAATTCTCTCTCCGGCTCCATCCCGGACTGGATATCGGCTCTCCAGGATCTTGAATTCCTCAGTCTCTACTCAAATCTCTTCACGGATTCTCTTCCGAAATGGATCGGCTCGCTCAAGTCTCTGAGGCACCTCGATGCAAGCAACAACGAGCTCTCCAATGCAATCCCGGACTCCGTCTCCGCTGCCTCCGAGCTACAGTTCCTGCTCCTTGCGAACAACAAGATGACAGGCTCGATTCCTTCTAGCATCGGGTTTAAGCTGCTAAACCTCCAGGTTTTAGACTTAAGCCACAATAACCTACAGGGCAGCATTCCCGCCAGTTTGGGGAATTTGAAAAGCCTCCTGTGGCTCATGCTCGCTGACAACCAGCTGGAGGGAGAGATCCCTTCTTCACTTGGGAACTGCAGCAGCATGCTGTGGTTGAATGCAGCCAACAACAGGCTTACTGGTGCCGTACCGGAGAGTCTGGCTTTCATCGGGAGCTCAGTAAACACGACGTTTGCTCTGAATGCGAAGACGCTCCCGCTCATCCCCAAGGGGATGGGGAATGCAACGCGGTTCGGCGGTGGATTCCATCTCAGTACCCGCCCTTCGACCTGATATCCAATGTGATGACGGTGGAGCGCTGCAGGAGCTTCTGGAACCTGCTAATGCGCGGGGTGTTCATGTATCCGCTCTGTCCGAGTCGGCCGGCGTCCGAGTCCATGGGATATATCCAGCTGGCCAGCAATCGCCTGACGGGTTCGATACCGGGGAGTCTCGCCCGTTGCCGGCACCTGGGACTCCTCTTCCTCGACCAGAACGACCTTGTCGGACAGATGCCGGACGAGTACCCGGTTGCACTCACGGGATTGAACGTGTCGAGGAACCAGCTTTCAGGGTATGTTCCACGCTCCATAGGTGGTCTCACCTGCATGGCGAGTCTCGACCTCAGCTATAACAATCTGAGTGGGAGGATCCCAAGTGAGCTACAGAACCTGACGCAGCTCAACCGGTTCAACATCTCCTACAACCCGGAGCTCGTGGGACCGGTACCGACCGGGCAGCAGTTCCTGACTTTCGGAACGAGCATCTACGAGGGGAACACCAAGCTCTGTCTCGGGTCTTCCATCATGAGTCTGAATGCCACAGCCGGATCAAAGCTTCCCACCTGCGGGCAGATGGACGGGGAGGCTTCCCCCCGAGGAGGTCCGGTGCGTCCGAGGCATCAGCACGCACCACAATCGCGACTGTGGTGGGTATCAGCCTTGCATGCACGCTCGGTCTTATCGTTGTGGTGCTTCTCGGGTTCTGCCTCCTCGGTAAGGCACCCCCAGTGAATCCTCCATGGATTTCATGATGGTCGGAAAGGAGCACAGGCACTTCGGAGCGGACAACGCTGCAGTGTGCAGGTTTCACTCTTCTCGGTTGAGCTCCCCAAGCACCTGACGTACTCGGACCTCGTCTCGGCCACGAATAACTTCGACGAATGCAACGTGGTGGGGAGCGGCGGTTTCGGGGTTGTCTACAAGGCAAAGCTTGCAGATGGATCGACAGTCGCCATCAAGAAACTCATCCAGGAGGGACCCCAAGCGGACCGGGAGTTTTCTTGCCGAGATGGAGACACTCGGCCACCTGCACCACGAGAATCTGGTTCCTCTCCTCGGCTGCTCCAGCTGTGGCACACAGAAGCTCCTGGTGTACAAGTACATGGAGAATGGTAGCCTAGACGACTGGCTACACGAGAAACCGGCGGTGCCGAGGCGCTGGAGTGGCCGATCCGGTTAAACGTTGCGTTGGGTATCGCGAGAGGGCTCAAGTTTCTCCACCACAACTGTTCCCCGCCGATAGTTCACCGCGATATGAAGGCCAGTAACATCCTCCTGGATGCGAACTTTGAGCCCAAGTTAACCGACTTCGGCCTCGCACGGGTCCTCGGAGCTCAGGAGACACATGTAAGTACTGTAGTAGCAGGCACACTCGGTTACGTACCGCCGGAGTACTGTCAGACGTGGAGAGCTACCGCGCGGGAGACGTATATAGCTTCGGAGTAGTCCTGCTAGAGCTTGTCACAGGTCGGAGGCCGATGTCTATAAGTTTTGGGGACAAGGACTGTGGTGGAACCTTATAGAGTGGGCTGCATACCATGTGAAGAAAGGGATTGCGGCCGAGGTTTGTGATAGGATAGTACTTCGCTCGGCTGCTCCTGGGGAACTCTTGGCGTTTCTACGCTTGGCCGTTGTGTGTACAGCGGAGCTTCCAATACGGAGACCGACAATGAGGGAGGTTCTTAAGGCTCTTGAAGAGATTAAGGCAGGGAATTATTCGGCTATGGTTGGAGTTACACAACCATTAAGGTGATCGAGTTATAGTGTTTTTTTTTATTTTCCTTTTTCTTTTTCTTTTTTCATATTTTTTTTTTCTCCTTCTTGCGAAAGCTCTGCTCAGGGTGGGTGGGAGTTGAGTAAATAATTCTCCACGAGGTTCTGTATATATCTTAGTTGTCGCAGTAACCTTCACTATGTAAAGTAAATGCTTTTGAAATGACATTTTTATTTCACCTTAAAAAAAAAATAATAGCTTCTCACTCTCTCTCACACACGGGGTGTTGACATACACCAAAATTATCTAGCATAATTCACAGGATATCCTAATATTTTAATAAATAGCATATATGTATAACTGATACTAGCCTAATACAAAATTATCCCGTGTGTGTGTGCGAAAGAGAGAGAGAGAGAGCATGTATATTATATTATTATTATTATCATATATATTTGACGTAATGTTCCTGTTAACTTAGTTTGAAATAATAGATTGTGTCATATATGTATAACTGATACTAGCCTAATACAACAATATCCCGTGTGTGCGTGTTGTGTGCGTGCGTGTATGTGTGAGAGAGAGACAGAGAATGTATAATATTAATTATATATATATTTGACGTAATGTTTCTGTAACTTCATATTTAAACAACCAAGATACTTACAAATTTGTGTACTTTTCCGTGAAGGCACTCACTTCCGTATTGAACCTTCTCTGTGACACACAAAGACGTTTGGCAGCCTTCCCTGTACATTAGAACTTATAAGTATATATATATATATATATATATATATATACACACACACAGAGAGAGAGAGAGAACACAACACACAAACACTTATTTGTGCGTGTGTGTGGCCTGTGTAGTACATACTAGTGTCAAGTAACTAAAACCTTCTTCTCTCGAGATCTTTTCCATTACAATCCAAACAAAAAGTTCTGTCACTACGTTTCTTCGAAGCTGATGCAAAAGAAAGAAAAATTGGCACATAAAAATATTTAATTTATAATTTAATATGATTTTAAATAATTGTATTTACGATGATTAAGATTGATAACTTACTTAAAAATGGAGCAGATAGAGCAGAAGGTTTCTGAACACCCGTCACAAGTCCTGGAACACGAGGTACACAAGGCTTCCTGCGAAGTCATAAAAGTAGGAATTAATTAATTGTAATACGTAATCATGTCCATTGCGTGTATCTGTATATACGTGCGTGCGTGTGTGTGCATGACGTCCAGACAAATACGTTGAATAAGTTAAGGAAAAGAACGGGTATGCTACACAACATCATGTTTATATATATAAAGACATGCATAGATATCTCTTGCGACGTGTATATAATAGACACACACAAACACAGACACTTCATAAAGGGAAATCATATTGCAAATAAATGCATTGACATGCACAGGTACATAAATGCACAGTCACATACAATGTGTAATATTACACACACACACACACACACACACACACACACACATGCTTACTTGCAAGTAGAACACTTGTTCGATTCTAGCATTCTTGAACAGGATGCGCAAAAATGGTGTTTACAATCAATGTTCATTTTATTGTTCTTGAGCCGCTCTACACGAGTAAACTCTGTGCTGGCTCCTACCCTTAGCTTCTCCAATGTACGCTCTTCCAAACAAAGGAAATAGAGAGAGAGAGAGAGAGAGAGAGAGAGAGAGAGAGAGAGAGAGAGAGAGAGAGAGAGAGAGATGTACCGTAAACAGATTTCCGCGATCCATTACTTGATGTGGAGTGGCAGACGTCGAACCCGCCTGCCGGCAATGATCTCTTCCTCTGCATCTCTACCCTAAACGAAGCATATCCGAAACATATACTCGCGCGGCAGTCCACGTGGCTCCCGCGTTTTAGGGTTTTCCGAAACGGGCTCATCCACGTGTACACCCGCCCAAAAGCTTTTGAAATTACGAAATGGCAAGAAGAATGTGATTAATTATGGAGAGTACAGAACTCCCTTTTGAGGAGAATACAGGTGCACTTAATTTTTATGCGTATATACATTTTTATAAGAATATTCTTGTTTAAGGAGCGCAGCAAGTAGCAATACTGAAATGGATCCCCATCTGTGGGGCGCGTTACCTGAAGACGTCTTGGACAGGGTACTGGCATGGTTACCGACACTGTCGCTAATACGGGCCAGCGCGGTATGCCGGCGGTGGAGGTCCGTCACGGCCTCTCAGACGTTCCTCTCCATTTACTCGCAGGTACCGAGTAAGGATTCGTGGATACTCATGTTCGCGGACCCGCATTACAAGTCGGTGTTCGTATACGTGCCCTCCTCGAACAAGTGGCTGAACATGCCACTCACCTTCCTGCCGTCCCACGTCGACAATGTCACGGTCGCCGGCGGACTCCTCTGCTTCCGCATGCTGGACTCCAGCGGGTCCTCGAGCATGTGCGTCTGTAACCCGCTGACTCGCTCCTGGAGAAAGCTCCCGCCGATGCTCGGTCGGTGGTGTGGAAACCTGGTTGGGATGGTCGTCGAGACTCCCCACATGTACCGTATCGTGGTACAGACCAAACACATGGTACCGTACGGACTCCGGACCGAGGTCTACAGTTCGGAGACAGGCTCCTGGACGGTGACCGGGGCATCCGAGGCAAACTTCACCACCGGTAGCGCGTATTGCAACGGGAGCCTGTACTTTATGACTTGGGAAGCACACAATGGAGAGTTTATATGCGACGGAGTGTATACATATAACCTCGAACAGGGGATGTGGAGCCGCGCTCTGGCGCCCATGCCTTACTTCTACATCTGCCCGCATCTGGTAGAGTGTAGCGGGCATCTGCTGATGATCGGCGGCTTCTGGGAGCAGCCGGCGATCACAGTCGGAATCCGAGTCTGGGAGCTAGTGCAGGCCACGCTGGAGTGGGTCGTGGTCGAGACTATGCCACATCACCTTTTCAAGCACCTGCTGAAGCGGCCGGGGTACCGGCTGTTCAACTGTGTCGGACACGGCGAGCTCATATACCTCAGCGAGTGCCTCAGTCCCCAGCTGTTTGTGGTGTTCGACTTCCCTAGAAAGCGTTGGTTCCAGATCGACAGCTTCCCCCCTAACCATTACCGTGCCACCTTCTCCTGGTTCACTTTCTCTTCTCGCATTGATGCCACTGTATGAAAAAACGCTAGGGAGTTTACTTTGACTTAAAGCAAAAAAAACGTGTGGGTTTATACTAGTGTGTTCACATAGGAAAACATTGTATTAAGTATAAAGGTACGAAACGAGTAAGCAAGCTGTTACTCGTGCGTATACGCGAGAATGTGTTACCTTTTTGAGAAGAATTCAAAATATGGAGGGGGAATGTGACCTAAAAAAACAGAGTGCGTGCGTGCAAAATCAAATCATGTTTTACACGCAAGCAGGTCGATCCAACCAATGAGACAACGTGATTGCAAAACAGTATGGTGCTTTCTTCCATGGATATAGCATCACACCATGGCTTAGGGTTAGGGTTTGTCTTCTTCCCCGGAGGGACAGAGAAAGGATTGTGGGCTCGCGGTTCCGTCTTCGGCCACTTGGCGCCTTCGATTCAAGGTCCGTTCTTCCTTGCTCCGTGTTCTTCCTCCCTCTCTTAGATGCGCGGCAAGGGTTTACAAGCATTGCAATGATCCGGGAAGGCTGTTCTCCCGAAATCTGTAATTTCTTCATCCTTGTGGCGGCAGCAGCAGTAGCTTGCCGAAAGATTTCCCGAGCTTCCGATTCATTGCGTTTCATTCCCGAAGAAGAGGAGGATCATGGGTTGATTCAAGCAGCGGCTTGTGTTTGGGATCGTCGCCACACTATGCACCAAGCAACGGAGGCTCCCACAGGTAACCTTTTCAAAAATCCCCAAAATCCGTAAAGAAAAATAGATTAACTTAGCAGTTCATTTTACCGAAAATCCAGAAAAGACACATTTTCTCCTCATTCTATTGGAAATCCGTGGGAAATAGATTAAACACCTTCACTTTGGCGAGAGACATGTCTGGGAAACCTCTTTTATTTTAGAATATCTGTGGACGACTCTTTTTCCTCCTCGGATTCTATAGTATATAGAATCCTATGAAAAAATCCCGTGACCGACATAACTTTGATGCAGGAATCTGAGAAGGGAAAGATAAACCATGGCGCCTTTTTCACAAATCGATCAGATAATCGCCGAGTTCTACACGAAATGCCTTCACATAATCCTTGAGTCACGGATCCCATTCATCTCGCAGGCAAGGGATTCACCGGCGTCATCCTCGGCATCTTCATCTTCACATGGCGGATTGAGATCAAGAGAGAGATGGTTCAATCTTGTTCTGGGCGACTGCCCGGCGGCACATGAGCAGTCAGAGCCCTGGCGGCCAAACCCAACAGAGCCCATGGTCGTGGACGTGCTCCTGATTCGGACTCCGGTCTATCCGACGTCAAAGAGGACGCAGAAGATTCATACGGGACAGTTCTGGAGAGATGGACCATCAACCACGAGCGGGTACGTGAGAGAACAGCCCGAGGTTTGAATCTAGAGGTTGCCGGTATTTATAAACGGACTGTCATCCTCATGAGGACCCTGTATGCATCAGTTCGGACGCTTCCTGCTCACCGACTGTTTCATCTAGCAAGTTCTTCGTCTCAGAGCCGGAGCTTTCATTATCTTATCGGCTAAGTGCGTACCCGTCACAGATCCCGAGTTCTGAAGAAATGTGTATGGAGGTACGTAGTTTCACACCTGTAGAGACTCCGTCTGGTCGGCTATCTATCTCAGTGGATTACCGACACACGACAGCGGTTACTGCTCTTGAAGTCACTCCTCCAATCCTCCCACGGATTATCACCGATTATGTGGGCAGTCCGACTACGGATCCTCTTCGGAGGGTGCCATCGGAATCACTAACCGGATCGGTTCCGAGTGGGGGAATTTCTGGAAGACGGGTGTTCACGTGGTTTCACTACCGACTTCTGTACCGGGCTCACCTGCGGGTATTGGACGGAGGCATAGCTGGGGAGGAGGTCTAAACAAGCTGCAACCCACGCTTTTACCACCTACTTCACCTTCACCTTCTTACAAGTCTGTGGGTCGGTCTCCATCACCGTCCGATTACAGGCAAAGCTCACCAATTGCGATCGAGCACCGCAGAGGTTCACCCCAGTGTTACCACCTTCCTCGTTCTCCCCTTCTCCGCCTGCTACAACATCACATTCACTGGAGAGCAGCTTGAGATATGGAACGGGGAGGCAGAGGAGTTTGCCAGTGAGTATTCCGAAGACGTCTGGGTTGCGTAGTGCTCTGCCACCGCCTTCTCCACGCCGCAGTTTCGAGCACCATCCTCATCACCACATTCCTACTTCTAATCTTGCTACCGGCCCTAGATTGTCTTCTGCTGTTCTTGCCGACACATTGTTGTTTACCTCTCCCCAACAGGTAAATTCTCTGAAGCTCTGGCAGCCCAAGGACTTGGAGTCTGGGGTTCCTTTCCTTGGGCAGCAAAGGACTTGGAGTCCAGTGTGCATCCGTATACATGAAAAATGATCATTTTCTTTTTCTGGTTTGTAGGATGAAGGACTGCCATCTGGTGCAAAAGGTCTCTATATGGCTCGCCAAGGGTCTCACCGTCAAGATCCTCAAGTAAGATCCAAGATGAGGACGATGAGGAGTTCGCTTGTCCGTTCGCCGTCGACGATGATGATGCTGAAGAACTTCGCAGCAGGTAAGCTGTTTCCTTTACTGTTCGTTTTATGAGTTGTCCGTGTCCATATACACATACATATTGTAGAGTCAATACAAACGATGTCTTATGTGTGCTATGTATACCCACTCGATAATATGCAGAATATCTCGTGTACATGCATCTCTCTTTACACACACACACATGCATATATTTATTTATGCACACACACATACAGACGCATAATGAACTATATATTGTTCAATCTGTTGCCATATAATTTTTACTATCAGGACTGGTAGCCCTAATACCAGGAACCGGCAGGCGACAAACTCATTCGAGGGGTCGGGGGGTCCAAAGTCACAGCAAGCTGCAGTCGGGGCCCTAGTGCGGGCGCTGAAGTCTGCTCCACCTCTACAGAACAGGTCACCATCTAATGACGCGAGTGGGCCTTCCTCATTCTCAGGTGTCTTCCCTAGCTCTCAGAGCCGTCCCATCCCAGGTGCTCACAAGTTCCAGAGGCAGCGCAGGTATACGTTCGTACACATATTCATCATATCTGTATATTCATATATGGTGTGTATATGTATGAATAGATTGTGTGTATATAATAGTTTGGAGACGAGATGGATGCGATGATATACATGTGAAGTAGTTAACTGTGCTGTTATTGTATATTGTTTATATAGCATAGTGTCAATGTTATCTGGAGATGCATATATCCAATATTTAAGCTAAATGTTGTGCATGCTTTCTCTCTCTCTCTCTTCTTCTACATGTACACATGTATAACATATACGGTTAATGATATAGCTATAAAAGTGCATACATCTATACACACTAAAGACATGACCTTCTCTACGTTCATGCAAGTATATGTGTGAATTGACCGTTGGTGAATGTGTGTTATAGTTTGGAGACGAGATGGAGAACGATGGGCGAGGCATTGGATGAGTTGGAGGGTATGTATATCTAGATATAATGGCTTGTATACAAATAGCAACATGAGTACATGTCCAATGTGTCTGATGTGTGTTTATATAGGGTACAAGGACATGCGTAAATTTTTCTTAACACGACAACAACAAGAGCAAGAGCGACAAGGTGGAAGGAAATGTACAGAGAAACAACTTCCATCGGCATCTTCATCTTCACAAGGTGAATGATATTATATAAATTAGAGTGTGTGTTTTCTTAAAAACAAAAACGCGCTTTTTCTGTTTTACTTTCTTCTTCATTACTTCGACAAAATCCTATGAAAAATTACACATTTGTAACTTTCCATGACATTTTATATCGTATATAAAATCTCATTTGTACATTTTGTTCTCTCTCTCTATGTGTGCGTTGCGTTTGCTGACTGTGTTCCGGTCAAGGGTTGGTTATGTGATTCTTTCGCGTTGTTGAATTTTTGTCTTAGCTTCTCCCTGGCATTTTAAATCATATATAACGTATATTTGTTTATTATTGTGTATACGTTGCATATACTTGTGCATGGTGTGTGTATGTTTGTGTTGATACATGTATCTGGAGAGATATTATACATTCACTACGGTTATGTGAGGTGCGTTATATGTTTGGATCTTTTATAAATGTAAATACTGCCAAAGTTTATGCTGCTGACGAGTATTTGCCAACCACTGCATGTCGTCATTGTTGTACATGTCGTTATATAAGAATGTTATCTAATGATTACGAACACACACACACACACACACGCGTGTTTTCTTTACAACACAGTCATGTTTAAAACTGGAAGTGATTTTAAACGTATAGTTAGTTATGCTATATCTATTTATGATATATGATGTTAATTTATACGTTCCATGTGTATATGTAATGTAACTGTTGTAATATACAGATACATATACATATATATATAAAGTACTCCATATACATGTGCAATGATTCATATGTACAGTATATTTAATATTAATGTATTGGAGCGGGAAGAAAAACCTCTTGACTGGGGAAACACTTAAAAAGAAGTTAACAAAAAATTCTAAATAAATTAATGAAATACATGATTATTAATATTTATTTACATCTGCATTAATTTAATAATAGTTAATACACAGATCAGAAAATAATATTTTCAAATTTTGTTACTGTTATTATTGTAAATTATAAGAAAATTAGTTTAAAATCTATGATTAAATAAGAAAATGTTAGTAAATACCATAACTATATATATTATATATATATATATTATATATGTATATATATATATATATTATGTTTAATGACTATTGAAAAAATTAATTATTAATTTTTTATGTAATTTTAAATGTTTTTTAATATTAAAGTATATATGTAAATTTAAAATTATATATATCCAAATAAAACATGTATATATGGTATGGAACATTAAACGGTTCAGAATTAACATAATTAAGAGAATTAATATGTTAAATATAAATGCTCAATAAAAATAACATTTTAATATTTTACATGTGTATACAATGTCATTAACTAGTCTTAAAAAGAAACATGATTATAATAAAACAGGATATTCGTAAGAATATGTAGAGAATTTAGGGTAATTCGATCTGGTTAAGGATTAAACCGTTAAGTGATCTGCACTTCATTGCTGAGTGTTCATAAAAAAAAAACAGATAATCGAGGTAACATTGCTAGGTTTACGAGGCGCAGTCATCCGCGAGGTTCAGATCATCGTATAGGGTTGCGGATCGTCTTCTAGGGTCGGCAAGACGCGATTCATTCCGAGGTACTTTGTAGGGAAAATCCTGAACTGCGGATTTCGTGCTCCTCAATTCGTGATCGTCTTCTCGGAAAATCCATGAAATAGGCCAGTTTCTCGTACTCAGGTTTTCACTAGGGCTGCTGCGATCGTCGCTTAAAATTCTCTAGGGTAAGAGCGGTTCCAAGGGTTAATACAGAGGATAAGCGGAGATGATAATCAGGACATACCAACGGAGAAACAGAGGGAATGGATTAAGCGAGGGCAGTTCACAGGAGTCTTTCTGGAGCAGCTCACAGGAATCGGCATGGAGCAGTTCACAGGAGGCATTATTGTCTTCTTCACAGGATTTGTCGAGTTGGGTGCCTTCGCTAGATATCGATCTGGACGAGGGAATTGGGAAGAAATCCATCGAACCCACTTCGAAAAAGAGAAAACAGGAGGATATTCTCGACAGAAAACAGAGCGGTTCGGCTCTAGAAAGCAAGAAATCGCTGAAGAAGTTGAACAGTTTGCAGAAGAAAGTTGGTTTGACGATAAACAGGAGATGGGGATTTTCTGCTCCACCGAATTCTACTTTTGGAGGCACAGGAGTCTGGAGAGATGATGGAGCATGTTGATGAGGTGGATTTTGCTATGGATGGGTTACGGGAAGGTCAACCGCTTCCAGTTCAACAGGCAAGCCTAGTTTCGATCCTCTCTCTTTGTGCTTCAATACAACAAAGACGGTTTCTCAGATCTCACGGGTAAGCATTTATTCATGTCATGCTTTTTATATATACATGATATTCATATGACACGTACACACGCATACACAGATGGATGCATGAACAGGTTAAAGAGGAATAAACTCCCTGTTATACAAAATAACATTAGAAGTTATTCTTTTGATCTGTCAGGATTGCAAAAACTCTTTTGGACGCTGTTGTAGCTTTACCCACAACTGACTTGCCATTGGCATCAGCTGCTGCATCGGTACTCTATCTTCTTGCCAGTGATGTGAGTATGGTTTGAACAATTCAATTCAGACACACACATGCGCACATATACAGTATTCATATGCGTATGTTAAAGTATATGCATATGTATGTCTACTTATATGTGTATACACTTACGCACACACACACTGTTATGTGAAACTCCAGTTGTTAAGTCTCTTTGTCACAGGGTCAAGATGCAAATTTGATGGACACAGACCCATGTGTTGAGTTTCTTTTGAAGCTGATTCGAACTCAGCCGGATGGGGATAGTGGTAAGTTAGATAACCTGTATGTGTTATAGATAATGCTACATACAGATTGTAATAATAGACATCATATGCTATTTGTTGAATTTTATATATATATATATATATATATATATTGGTTTTAACACACAAAAACGCATACATATGCAGGTGATATGGGCGCAAAGATTATGCCTGTTTTTGACAAGCTGAAGAATAAAACCGACATAACTTCCGGATCAATTAACCCCTCAATCACTCGCACTACGTATTCTGGAAAAGGCCTGCCTTTCAGCTGTCGTTCTAGATGGTATGCAATCTGTTATTAAATTCGTATGCATATCATTACTCGTATATATTGTACTATGTTATATTCATATGCTATTACGTAGATGGGATACCATATATTATGTATATACGTTCTATTGTGGTTGCAGACAATAGTGGCTCAGTGACTAAAGTCGGCGGACAGTTCAAAGAAAGGCTCCGTGAGTTGGGAACTTGATCTTATTTCTAAAGCCACTGCAGCTTGTCTCACGAATCTCATGGTAAGCACATGAAATCATTTTATAATATTATACTTGTTGTAATCCTCATACCTGCCATGCCCATATCTTCACTCTCGAGTGATTCATGGCAAACCGACGTCGCTCCATGCTCAACAGTCCATCTACGTAGTACATGTGTACATAATATGGTATGTTATGTACATATATAGATATACATGTTCCCCGATTTCTTCAGTTTGTTACAATTGTGTATAGCTCCTTATATAGATGTCATCTATATGCTATATGTGCAGTATATTATATGTAAACGCATGGTGTGTAATTTGGCTTTATATTTTGTATATATATATATATATTTAATTTCTCTGACATTTCTTTTTTTTTTTGGTTTTTATTCTTTCCCCGTAGAATTGCTCTAATGGCATTGTACCAAATGTAACAATGCTTTTGAGGTGTTTAAAGGTGATGGAGAACGTAACGTTTTTAAGTGAAGAAAATCAGGTTAGCCATGTGTTTCTCACCATGTTTTTGTTTTTAACACGTACATGCATACATATGTATACATAATACATGATAGTCTGCCAAATTATTTGTAATTATGTTTATAATACATCTTTGGCTTTTGCAGGGATATCTACTGAGACTCAAGCATCATGATCCGCAACATGTACAGAATACGTTTATTGGGATTGTTATTAAAATAATCGACACTTTGCAAGGTAACACACACAGACAAATCTCTCTCTCTCTCTCTCTCTCTCTCTCTATCTATCTATCTATCTATCTATCTATCTATATATATATATATATATTGTACAACATTCATGCGTATGTTATAAATAGATTACACTCAAAACATATATTGAATATAGTAAATACATATGTATACATGTAATTTACAATATTCTATGCCTTATTACATTGCAGAAATAATGGGCCAAAGTGATTCTAATACGAAGAGTACAGATGTTCAAAAGGTGGAAAGTATTTTACCGGTAGTGTCCAATATAGAGAAGGGTTCTAAAGAGAATGAACATGAACAGCATAAAACCTCTACTACGTCTAAAGGTATTGAATTTGATGATATATGTATTATTGTATTAAACATATAGCGATTATTATATATGGTGTGCTATTTCAGTTTTATTATTGTGTCATGTATTAATATGACTCACTTTAGTATCTCTCTCTCTCTTTACTATTTAGCTTACCTTTTTATTATTTGTATGTATGTCAAATATTACTATGTTTGTTAATAAGATTCAATACTATTTGTTATTACTGACGAGTTGAATGCTTATTGTTTTTAGTTAATCGGCCATATTCGAACCACAAGGAGCTAAAGCTAAGGAATGCTTTGCAGAAGGCTAAGGTTTTAAACTCCCAAAGGAAAGTGAGCTTAACAAGTAATTGTCAACAAATGGTTCAAGTTAAGGTTTCGCACAAGTCTAAACGTTTCAAGAATCCCAACGAGCTTATGACGAGCACCCACCAAGTAGACACTGCTTACGGTAATCATAGATGTTTTTATCAAATATACATTAATCACATGGTAACTAAATGAAGTGAATTATCATATCGATAGTATTAGAGCTTAGTACCGTAAAATTTATGTACTTATCGCTGATCATCTTAAGCGTTGCGTGACACCTATCTGTTTTGCTTATATAGAAATGTATTATTTATTTACACAGGTGTCCGTTCTATTAATGAAGGATTATATATAGTAGTGTACATTCTAACATAAGTATAGTCTATTTACTAACTGTGTTTATTTGTTTGTGTGCAGACGGGTTTAACGGTGAGAGGGACCCTTACGAGTTTGACGGGGTAGATATCGATTACAAGGTTCAGGTACAAGCAAAAATAGATGTGTGTGTGTGTGTGTGGCCAAGGACGGATTACATTTTCATCTCCTGGGTTACGGGGTCAACCGTCGAGGGTTATACCCCGTAACCAGGTTCTTAACATATATAAACACACAAGATATAGTATGTAACCTATATCCGTCAATGTGATTATAATCGTTGTTATATATATTTCAGGTTCGTAAGACTGTCCAAAAGAAGCAAGCGAAAAACTAGAAAAATCGGAAAATTCCGTTGATTATTCATCGGGGAAAGAATATTCTAAAGCTCTACAGCGAGTGAAGATAGTGCAAGGACCAGTATACAAAGCGAGGACTTTACGTTGCTCGGAGAGTGCATTCTTTCTGCTGTTAAGGTATGTTATATAGCAATATATAGTGTAAATACGAGATATCTACACAAATTTAACGATGGTTTTTGGAGTACATTGAATATTGCATCTCCACACAGTCTTGAATGTGGCTTCTGTCGTTAAGGTCACAGAGAGCATGTTTGTGTATATATAGATTAGGGAGTATAAACTGTTGAATTACTTAATTGTTTTTGGTTACCGCAGGTATTGATGAATTTAACAAATGATAATGCAACCGGATGCAAACAAGTAGCAGCATGCAATGGGATACCTTCAGTGGCTTCTTTACTTGTGACGAACTACCCTCGTAATTCACAGACAGGTATTAAACACATTTAGTTAAAGGTGTGTTGTGTATGTGTGTGTACACAATCTAACAGTACATTCTACTAAAACAGAAGCAAGTGTGGACCTTCTTGTAACTGCCCTGGGAATGCTCGTTAATTTGGTCGAGAAAGACGAAAACAACAGGTGAAAATAGAAACTTTATACTAATTAATATTAATGTTGTTGTTAGTTAGTATACCTGCTAGTATATAAACTTAATCTAATATAAACTACAATATTTTGGTATATAAGCTTTATGTTAATAAGTATACTATTATCAATACCGAGTAGCTTGATATTCAGTACTGGTAATATTGAATATCAAGCTATTAAGGTTTTCAAGTATACTAATAAATATGTATCGATACACGAATGTAACGAAATGTTTGTTATCAGGTCTCAACTCGCGAACATGGACATTACGTTGCCTTCTGATATTTTAAATGGAGGAGCTGTACGGGAAAGAAGCATGATAGTTTTATTGTGTTCGTTGTTTATGAGTAAAAAGGGTTCTGGTGAAGCTGCAGAAGCTAAGGAAGTTCCATTTTCGAGGTGTGTGTGTGTGTGTGTGTGTGTCTGAGAGAGAACGTATGAATAATTCATATAATTGTATGTACGTTTGCTTGTGTGTGTGTGTGTGTGTGTGATGACGTTGACATGATTAAAAAACAGGTAGATGAGGAAGACAGTCTAAAGAAGGGACAAAGTGAGGCAGAGAACATGATTGTGGAGGCATACACAGCATTATTGCTCGCTTTCTTATCTACTGAGAGGTGAAAAAACACACACACACTGTGTGTGCTTTTAGTATATAGCTTGCCTAGACTTTATTAATTTCATATGCAGTGAAGGGGCACGACGAGCGATTGCAGAAAGATTACCGGCGGAAGGATTACAAGCGTTGGTTCCTGTCTTGGAACGGTTTGTGGTACGTAAAATAATAACTGTATCAATATGAATGCAAATAATATAAGTTAGATATCTTGTAGAAAAATTTAATGTATTTAATATGAGTTTAACAGTGTAGGTTCACTTGAGCATATCACATACACCATCGCTACATATTTATGCGTATTAATACGTGGTATCACATACATCAACTCTACACAGTTATACATACATCTACACACACACACACAACACACACACACTACACACACACACACACACACACACACACACAATATATATATATATTATATTATATATATATCGTATGATAATACTAACTTCGTTACTAATGTGTTGTAGGCATTTCATTTGTCACTAAATATGATCTCCAGCGAGACGTACGCAACAGTGAGCGAGGTGATTAATTCGTTAAAAGCAAACATCTTGAGGTGTGTACATTATTTCTCCCGATAATTGTAATAATAATTTAGCATATTCTGCATACCCTGTGCAGAATAGGCTTACTCGTTAAATCAGTGTAACATACTCCATTAATCAATTTGTTTTAACTTGTATACTTACGATGTGCATACACACACACACACATATATATAAACACCCACACCCCCACCTTAGAACATTAGATTGTTGCAATTTTTATTGCTCTAGTGAATGCAAATCTCTCCCTCTCTCTGCAACTGTTTAGCAAATCTTATGTGTGTGTGTGTAATTAGAATGATAATAAATTATCATAAAGATTATAAATAATTAAATGCTATAATTTTTCATATATTGCAATAATATGTTTAACTAGTTATGCTTTGGAGTTAAATATTAAATAAGTGATTATACATAGCACACATATGGGCGATCAGGGAACTTTGACCGTCCGATTGGTTTATGATAAATATTATAAATAAGAAAATCACATAACACATTATCTACAGGCATGATTATTTGACAAATATAACTGTAGAATAAGAAGTTTTAAACTTATAACTTCTTTATTAAATAAAATTAACAATTAAGCATTCTTAATAAAACATAAGTTTAAGACGGTATATTAAATAAAGTGCATTTAGATTTTAGAATTATAGTAATAAACTAGAATTTAAATTTAAACAATCTATACCACTATCCAATAATAATAGTGCATTTGAAATGTGTTGGATTTGCATACACACATGTATACATTCCCTTGTTCTTGGAATCTTTTCATCAAACCATAACCCTACCAACTTTAGATGTTAAAAACACCCTTACATAGTTTTTGTAGTTTATACATCTTTAAAAAATAAACTTTTATTTTTGTAAAAAACAGTGTCAAACATGGGTTTGTTTTAATACCTTGTAGTTATGCCTTGTATTGTTTTTCTTTTTTCATTTTTATAAAGTTTATTTTATTTATTTTCTGATTTATTTATTACATTGTATGTATGCATTTTTGTGGAAGTTATTTGTAAATCTCTTTCTTCCAAGAATAATATCTAATCCATGCACTAACTATATAATATATGTACTAAATATGTATATATAGTGTATGTAGCTAGGGACATTAACTATATATTAATATAGTATAGACTACATATCTACATACATTAATACACAACACACATGTAGACATATATAGAAAAGATATAATATATACGTGTGTGTACATATATGTAGAGAGAGAGATAAATATATGCATACACAAACTCAAAGAATGCAACAAACGAGAAAGCATGGACATCCAGATCTATATATATACATATACATAAATACAGAATGTGTGTGTGTAAAGATATGAAAATATGCACACAAATTCACAAACAAAAAAACAACACAGGCACCCACGCAAATATATACACACATATATAATTGTGTGTATGTGTGGAATTAAACAGAAAAAAGAGCCTTACACTCAACAGTAAAACTTTACTTCTTTTTAAAACCCTAATCTTATAAATTTACTCATATTCTACACCATAATATTACCAAACTTTAATCTTTAAATTTTTCCATAAATCTAACTTTTCCCTTATTAAGAGGCTAATAACAATGACTCCTAATAATCATCTCCCTTCAAAAATTCACTCATGCAACTATTATAATATATTAAATCACTCATAATTGTCTTTTACCACCCCCACCTAAAGGTCATGGGTTACACTAAGATTTACACAATCTTAATCATGAACGCCAATAATCTCTTAAATGTATGAAGTTATTTATAACCTAATCATGATAATCTTATGATAAAAAAACTCAAATGAATATCATTGAAAATAAAGGTTAATTTTTTTTAATTATAAATACAGTATTTAATAAACTTAAACATGCTCACATTAATACATCATATTGTAATGAAATCCAAGCCTTAAATATGCAAAAGCAAATAGAATCCCTTTTCATTTATATATCAGTAGCAAATAAAACAGCAAATACATCTACTTTTGTGTGTAAAAAACTAATACATATTATAGAAGAATTTGAAATGAGCACTTCCAAGATACACATGATTTCATATATGAGATATGTGTGGCTACTTGAACAATTGATGTACATTTAAACAAAAAAATGAAAGATAACATATAAAGTCCATAAAGATAAATTTCGATGGCTTATTAATGTTGAGGTTACATATATTATAAGATTTATTTTAAAAGTATCTTTTGAAATGCTAATAGAAATTGCTGATTTATTACACAAAAAGGTGTTCTTTTATGATACAAATAGATATTGAATTTTAAGTTTTACAAATAATTTGAGCGATATTACTAGGTGTGATGAAGCAATACCGCTAAATGGTATGAATAGCCTAAATATGATTATGTGAGAGCTATTAAATATGGCTTTTAAACATGCATATAATAATAATGGACTATGCATTAGCAAATTAATGGCATATTTGAAACACATTGGAGAAACGATAATGATAATATCATATGATAAATACTTGACCTTAAAACATCTTATGTATAGAATGAATGGATCATAATTAACATGTTTGTGCAATTGAAAAATAATGTTTAGTGACAAATACCAATGGGGTTGTCTTGTTCCCCATTATGATGTAATTCTAATTTGAATATAAATTTAGTAACAAAGTATGAAAGTTAAATTCATTAACAAAGTATAGAAGTTAAACCAATACGAGTTACTCAAATTGTTTAAATATACTAATCAATTTATGGATAACCTTGTTCATTAAATAACCCATGTATGCAACCCAAATTAAAATTGCATAAAAAATAATTCATTTTGGATTTATTCTCTAAACTTTTTAAAAATTAAACCATAAATAATTAATGTTAAAGTAAAAGAAAACATGCTTGAATGTTAATCTGAACTTTAAAATATTGGACAAAATTATTGGTAAATATGCAGTAATAAAAATGTGATAAAAAAAGAGATTTGTTATTTAAAATATGTAAATATATTTGTTGAAGAGCTAATATAGTATGCATGTTGTAACTAAAATGGGCATGTCTATAGTCTCATTTCTTAATAATTAGCAGTTTTAATGATTTAATTAGCAATTTTTAATATTAAAGATATATTCTTTAAAATAATATACGTTTAAAGAAAGAATATTCTTAAAAATATATGTTTAAAGACAAAATATTCCTTAGAACATTCTATTTTTGTAATTAACTCTTTAATAAATTATAACATTGATGGATAAAAAATTGATAACATTATAAAAGTAGAAGGTATTAAGTTATATAATATATTATATTTAAGATTGTATGGGCTTAATGTCATAGTTTTTATTATGACTCGACCCTTTATTTTGAACGTTAATTGTTATTACCTGTTATACTATGTTGATGGAAACTAGATGTAGTAGGAAACAGCTCGGTTAGTGCACTTGGGTATCTAGTGATGATCTGGCCAGGTGTCATTAGGTATTTGCAAGAAACTCTAAGTGAAGCTAGAACTTACCTTTTAGAAACCCACCCTTAATTTTGATGTCCTAGTTAGGCTTGATTAGTTAATATAGATGAGTTCGGCGTGTTTAGTAGGGTTAGGAACACCCCTAGGGTTTCCCTAACCCACGCCCTAAAAATCCCCACCCCCTTGGGTAGGGTTTTAGGGTTAGAGTTATGCTAAGTTAAACACTCTCTCATTAACTTAATAAGGGGCTAACTAATTTCGTGCCATCCCACTTACACATTCAAGAAAAGAGGGGGGGGGCTCCGTCACATAAATAAGGTAGAGTATATAAGAGTGAGGGTTCTTGGGTTCATGACTGAGCTCGTTACTCTTCTCTCGGTGCAAGCTTTAGCTTGTGTCGTCAAGGCATAACCCTTTGTTGTGCTGCCCTAACTTTCAGATGACAGGGGTACGTCCCACCTTTGGGGTAGCTTACCCTTAATGTTGGTGAATCCATGCTTGGAAGGTCTTGTGGGAATGCACGTTCCAAGAGGCAGAGGTTGAGGCTTGTCTCCAGCCTCCTCCCCCACGTCAAGCTAAGAGCAACACTCACAGCTAAGCAAGGCACATCTATGTCCTTGTCCAGCTATGGGCATGGGATCTTGTTTGACAGGTGCATGTTACCTAGTTCATGAGGGTTCATGAGGGTTCTAGAGCTGGCATTTAGGAGCCACGTTTGTGGCACTTGGTGCAACTCTTGAATCTAAGGGCTATTGTCATAGTTTTTTACTATGACTCCTCTTTTACTTTGGACGTAGACTGTTGTTACCTACTGGATTATGTGACGAACCCTAGATGTAGAAGAAACAGGCCCGCATAGTGCACTTGGGTATCTAGTGATGGTCCGGCCGGGTGTCGTTAGGTATTTGCAAGAAACTCTAGGCGAAGCTAGCACTTCCATTTAGAAAACTCTCCCCCGTTTTGACGTTCCAGGTTAGGGGTTTTCGCAAAGTATAGCTTGTCAAAATAAGGGTTAGGGACACCCCTAGGGTTGACCTAACCCTAGGGTTGCCCTAACCCCACGTCCTAAACCCCCCCCTAGGGGTTAGGTTTAGGATTAGGATTGGACAACTCATTTTCTCTAAGGGCTAGCATTTCAGTGCCAGCCCACTTACTCATATAGGAAAACAGGGGGGGGGGCTCCGTCACATAAATAAGGTAGAGTATACGTAGGAGAGCTCCTGGGTTCATGAATGAGTTCGTTGCTCTTCTGCCGGTGCAAGCTTCAGCTTGTGTCGTTAAGGTACAACCCTCTGTTGTGCCGCCCTAACTTCCAGATGCCAGGGGTACGTCCCACCTTCGGGGTAGCTTACCCTTAACGTTGGCGAATCCATGCCTGGGAGGTCTTGTCGGAATGCACGTTCCAAGAGGCAGAGGTTGAGGCTTGTCTCCAGCCTCCTCCTCCACGTCAAGCTAGGTGTAGCACTCACACCAAGCAAGGCACATCCGTGTCCTTGTCCAACTGTGGGCGTGGGATCTTGTTTGACAGGTTCACGTTACCTTCCTGAGGGTTCATTGAGGGGTTCTAGAGTTGGCATTTAGGAGCCACGTTTGTGGTACTTGGTGCAACTCTTGAATCTAAGGGCTATGGCATGATAGCCCACATCGGGGAAGGCAGTGTCACATGGAGATGTGACACTGGGCTAAACGTCACATGGTACAACGCCTGAGGCACGCCCTTTGGGGTTATGTCATGGGCTTGTCGCCAAGGGGTTGGATACTCTAGCAAACATGCTTGTGCTTGCACTAGGGTGCTAAGCCTTGGGCATCCGCTCAAGGGAGGTTAGGTCTCGTAACTAGGTGTGCTTTGGCACACTTGGCTAGGGAGTGTTCTCCTTGGAATCCAGGGTTGAACAACCTAAGCTCATTAGCAGAAGCCCTTTCGTGAGGCACTCGCAAGGTCATGTGCTTAGGGTTATCCCAAACCTAGCCTTAGGGAGTTTGCTTAGCAGAACACTCGTGTCGCCTACGGCGCACACTCGTGTCCTCACTAAGTACTAGCCTAGGTCTAGGGTATAACTTGGCCACTCAAACCCTTAGGGGTTAGTCGTGGTTCAGGGTACCCCTTGTCGCCCTAAAGGGGTTGTACTCCCGGATGAGGGTGATTCCTCAAGGGGTAAGTGACGATGCCTTAGCTCTGTCAGGGGTATGTGTGGAACACACGTCTCCTTGATGGGGGTTAGGGCATGAGCCTGTCTAGGTCTTCTAGGGCAAGACCCTAAGTCAACTAGGGTTATCCCTCAAGGGTTTTGGGGGCAGACACTCTAGGGAGACTTAGGCTAAACCCTAAGTCAACTAGGGTTATCCCTCAAGGGTTTGGGGGTAGACACTCTAGGGAGACTTAGGCTAAACCCTAAGTCAACTAGGGTTATCCCTCAAGGGTTCTAGGGGCAGACATTCTAGGGAGACTTAGGCTAAACCCTAAGTCTCCTGTCCACTTGGGCATTAGAGTCTAACCCTAGGGGTCGTTGGGGTTGTTCTGGAAAACTTAGCGTTGCTCACACAGGGTGATGACGCCAAATGGCCACTTGGCAGCCACGTGTTGCCACGTGTTGGCCCTTTGGGTTAAAACTTTGACAGCTATGGCATGATAGCCCATATTGTGGAAGGCAGTGTCACATGAAGATGTGACACTGGGCTAAACGTCACGTGATACAATACCCGAGGCATGCCCTTTAGGGTTGTATCTTGGGTTTGTCGCCAAGGGGTTGGATACTCTAGCAAACAGGCATGCTTGCGCTTGCACTAGGGTGCTAAGTCTTGGGCATTCGCTCAAGGGAGGTTAGAGGTGTGCTTTGGCACACTTGGCTAGGGGAGTGTTCTCCTTAGAATCTAAGGGTTGAGCAACCTAAGCTTGTTAGAAGGAGCCCTTTCGTGAGGCACTTGCAAGGTCATGTACTTAGGGTTATCCAAACCTAGCCTTAGGGAGTTTGCTTAGCAGAATACTCGTGTCCGCCTACGGTGCACACTTGTGTTCTTACTAAGTACTAGCCCTATGACTTGGCCACTCAAACTCTTAAGGGTTGATCGTGGTTCAAGATACCCCTTGTCGCCCTAAAGGGGTTGTACTCCCGAATGAGGGTGATTCCTCATAAGTGATGATGCCTTGGCTCTGTCACGGGGGTATGTGTGAGACACATCTCCTTTGTGGGGTTAGGGCATGAGCCTGTCTAGGTCTACTGGGATAGGATCCTAAAGTCTACTCGGGTTATCCTCTAGGGTTCAGGGTCTAAGGGACTTAGGGTAGGACTCTAATTCTTCTTCCTAATTGGGCCTCTGAGTCAAACTCTTAGGGTTATCTTGGAAGACTTAGCGTTACTCACACAGGGTGATGACGTTGAATGGCCACTTGGCAACCACGTGTTGCCACGTGTTGGCCCTTCAAGTTAAAACTCTGACACTTAATATAAATGTTATAAAGAGCATGAGAGGTACATCATATAAATATTTATGTTGTTATTAAAATACTAATATTTAAATATAGCATTAATTAATAATTTGTACTACTACTAATATATATATATAATCCTATATGCAATCTTCCATATCTTTTTATAAATGTATATAGTTAACAAAACAATTTGGTATTATTATTAAAGAGTTTATTATAATTATGAATAATTAAATATACTATATTTTGTAACTGCTTTAAGTTTTAGAAGACATCCATTTTCTTACAGTTTTGTTAATTGTGACTTTATCAACGCTTCTTGACATTTACCCATATCGAATAGATTTAACATTTATAAAACATGTTGGGTCTTTATGATTAAGAAACCATGTTTTCTTTAGGCATTCATTATACTTTTCACTCTTCTTCTCATGTTGCCTTTTTGCGGTTTGACCCATTCAACTTTTACCATACTGTTTTTTGTGATGACTTCAGATATGTCGATAATTCGACCCATCCAAATAAGCTGGTTATATGACACATCTGAAGTAATGAAGACGATCGTTAATTTTTGAAGATCCTTGTAACAATCAAAGTATGATTTAGGTTTTTAGTTTTTTTGTCTAACAAAGTGTGGGGTTTGCACTTCCACATCACTATTGGCTTCGATGTTGATCACATGCTTATATAAATTTAAGTAACCAATCGCCTTATTACATCTGTAAAATGATTGTTAACTAGCCTTATAATTACCAAGGTATATTATTTACTTTGTTAATGTGTGACCCATGTTTGAACTAAAAGTTTCATTAGTCCTTAAGAATTTATTTTATGTACAAATATACATGAAAGATACAAAAATTTCTTATGTTACACTCATTTACAATTATTTGTTACTTTAACAACTCATTAATAATTCATCTTTGTTGTTACTTTCTAGGCCATGCAAAGAAGGTTTTAACTGCTTGGAAGATCATTCAACATCTTTTGCTTCTTTTGTTGATGTTTTCATGCTCAGTGGAGTAATTGAATGTTCTGTGTTCCTTAAGATAACTTTCGGTGTGATATCTGGTTCAGGATCGTCTTCAGACTCCAATATTGAACTGAATTCCTCTTTAGAGAAGTCGCACTTTTCGAGAGGGAACTTTCCTAAATACTCATGTATAGGTTTATTAGGGTAGTCAGTTAAGAACCTTTCTATTCACTTGTTCAAGTTCTTATCCTTTTCAATGGTAACACACATGTATCCTGAAGTTAACACTCCTTCAAGATGGAACCCTTAGTGCAATAGTCAAAAACCCATGCGTCACTGTGAGGACCCCTGATTAAGTTGATGATGCTGCTTGCAACTTGACTTATAATGTTTAGATAATGTATATTGCTGAATACATCCCTCTCAACTATCAATGTAATGGATGGAGGTTCATGCATGTTGGAGCGAAAACAGATGCCTGACCAATTATTTAGAAGTTTAAAATTGTTTGGCACATTCCTAACAACCAAGTGAACAACCGTATCAATAAACATGGGATCAACATCGTTCATGTAAAATCCAGTCCAACAATGTCTATTCTTCTTAGCGAAGATAAAGGCAAAGGTATCGGTGACATGAGTAAAAATCAAAAAATAAATACATAAAGACAAAGGTATCATGTATGTGTGCAAGAATTAAATAATAAATACCTTCTCTTTACATGCTTGCATAGCTAAGCTTCTCCACCCAATCTTCTAGCACCTTTTCTAAAGAAGGATTTTTTGACACCCACCAATCTATCACGAACATTTGAAATGGTTTCTTGTAGGTAGTGATGTTACTCCATAAAGTCTCTGAATCTGACAACAAACATTTGTAAGGCTTGTCATGATTCGTAGTGTCCTCCTTTATCAAATTCAACTCAGTTCTCCGCTATTAAAAGACTGCCATAAGAGAAGGTGTTATGGTGATGTTCTTGTTTCTCGCGTTGGCATGTAATAGATTCTTGTCCAGATCTTCCAATTGGTTTACCCGTTGGACAAACATATCATTGTTTGTCACCTACAAATATGTCATAGTTTTCACTATGACTTGACCCTTTACTTTGGGGTTTGACTATTGTTACCTACTAAGTTGTGTGGCGAACCCTAGTTGTAGTGAGAAACAGCCCCACTTAGTGCACTTAGGTGTTTAGGGGTAGTTCGGCAGGCTACACTAGGTACCTCGAGAAACTTTAAGCGAAGATAGTACTTACCCTTTAGAAAACTCTCCCCTAGTTTGGCGTTACAAAGATAGGTTTTCCGTTAAATATAGCTTGTCAAAAAGGGTTAGGGACACCCCTAGGGTTGACCTAACCCTAGGCCCCCCCTAGGGGTTAGGTTTAGGGTTAGGTTAGGACAACCGTTTTCTCTAAGGGTTGGCATTTCCGTGCCAGCCCACTTACTCACTTAGGTAAACAGGGGGGGGGTGTCCGTTACATAAAAAAAGGTAGAGTATATGTAGTGAGGCTTCCTGGGTTCAAAAGAGAGCTTATTAACCTCCTACCGGTGCAAGCTAAGCTTGTGTCGTCAAGGTGCAACCCTCCGTTGTGCCGCCCAAACTTCCACACGACAGGGGTACAACCCACCCTAGGGTTAAACTATCCTTATTGTTGGCAGGATCTTGCCTTTGAGATAAGGGCACGTCACTTCCAAGGAGTTAGTCAGATTCCTTGGTCTGAAAACCTGATCGCAAGCTCAAAGGTATTGCCCAAGTTCACGTTCCGCAAAACTAGTGGTTGAGGCCTTGCTCCGGCCACCTCAACCACGCCAAGCTAAAAACGACACCTAAAGCTCGATTAGTCAGTGTATCCTGATTCACAATTAATTAATGTTATATTTAAATATTAGCATTTTAATAACAACATATATATTTATATAATGTACCTTTCATGCTCTTTAATAACTTTATATTAGGCGTATACAATCTTAAATATAATATATTATATAACTAATACCTTTTACTTTTATAATATTATCAATTTTTTATCCACCAATGCCATAATTTAGTAAATGTCAATTATAAAAAAGAATACTTTAAAAATATTATGTCTTTAAAGCATGCCTTGCCTTTGATGGCTTTCGTACCCTTAAGAAGGCTTTTAAACTTTTATAGAATGGCAATTTTCAATAAAGATTTTCAAAAAAATGCTGTGTTAAAAATAAAACTTTTACAAAGAATGGCATTCAAATGTATAACCCTTCAAAAGAAAGGCTTAGAAAAAAATTCAATTTTTAATGGGATTTAACCCTAGTAGCAACAGTGACCCACTGAGTGCACAAGTCTAAGATGGGACGGCCCAAAAAGGACACTCGATAGACAAATTTGGGTAATTTTTATCCATTTCAGGTAGGGTAGATGTAGATCAAAGCAAACAGGATGGGGGATTGCACGACAATTCAAGGAGGATTGGCAGTTGGTGTATCTTTGGCTTCTTAGAGTAGGTGTTACCCAAATGAGAATAAAGTGCTCCTATCGCATTGAGTTTAGAAAGAGAATGTCTTTGCTACAAGAGGCTGTACAACCTTGCAAATGGAGCCATCAAGACTCATGCAAAATTTGAGGATCATATTGTAGCTGAAAAAAGATCAAAAGAGAAGAGTGCACCACCACAGCAACGAGCAATACTTGAGCATATGGAGGTTATGAATTCTCAAGAACAGCAATGAGTGATGATGTTGATGAAGATAACTTACCAAATTGCACAAAAGAGGGATCCTATTGAGAAGTTTGAAGTGGACTATGCATTTCACATGTTCATGGGGACTCTTACATGCCACAGCAAGATGGATATGCAGCTTACATAGCTTGTAAGTCTTTTCTCTTTGCTTTTCATCAAGCTTATTACCATGTTCTCAAAAAGGAGTTCCTTAAAAGTCCTTTCTACAGCATTTTGCTTGACGAATCTACAGATAATAGGTTGGAGCACCATCTCATCATCTACGTGAAGTTCCTGTTAGTAGGTGAGCTTGTAACAAGGTACCTAAAGCTGATCTCCATCAAAGACAAATTGGCAACTCTATTTGAAGCAGTTACTACATTCTTGAAAGAGATTGGATTGTCGTTGGAGAGGTTGGTAGGAGTTGCTATAGATGGATGTAACGCTATGCAAGGTCGACGATTAGGCCTAGTTGCACAGCTGAAGCAGATTGTCCCTCATATTGTACTAATACATTGCGTGGCTCACAAAGAGGCTTTGGCAGCAAATGATTCCTTTAACTATTTTATAGTGTTTAAGGAGCTTGAAGCACTTGCAAAACATGTTGGTGGCTGGGTTGGATGCTCTTCTCAATGGCTACAACTTTTGCATAAAACTCAAGGATTATGAAATTCAAGAAGCTCAACTTATTTCAGATTCACAATGTTCGCTGGTTGTCTCGAGGCAAGGTGATCTTACGTCTTGTTGAAGTGATGCAGCTCTTTTACACTTGTGGAAGACGACTAATGGCAGAGCTTTTGGAGAGTTCAAGAGATTTGAGGTACAATTCTTTTTTTCACTTCTAGCGAACGTACTCAATGAATTGAGTATGTTAAACAAGAGGTTTCAAAATAGGGACTTGGAGCTTTAGCAATCTCCTCAATGTTATAGGGACGATCAACATTCTAAAGATTCAGTTTTAGGAGCTGAATTTGGAGTTGGAGCACCAAATCTCATAGTTTTCTGGAAGATGGTTGTTGAGAACAAAGGAGGTCTTTGTTACAAGGATGATGTTGGCTTTGTTCATCTCTACCATCTGGATTGGACATCCAACACATTGGATGGTTGTTTGGCAATTGGGCTGGGCTATGTTGAGAAGGTAATTCAATATTTAGAGGACAGGTTCCTGTAGGATAGCTCCTCAGTATTGGAAGCTTCGAAGCTTTTCAACACCACGCTTTATGCTGAGAACATGGCTAAAGGTGCTTATGAGGCTACCTCTCATGCGGCTCTTCTCTCGGCACAATTTGGAGGGAAGTTCTACAATGATGAAGAGTTTGCAACTCAGTGTCCACTTTTTCTATGAGACTTATAAGTGACTTTGGACGGAAAGGTATAACCACTTTATGGAGCATTTACAACAACAACAGGTACATTCTTTTTAATATTCTTGTTTTTTGAACTTTATAACTCTATGTTTTACAGCTACTATACCAAGCTTACAAAGAGATCATGAAAGTTTGGGGGCTGTGATGGTGATACCATCCAGCACTATAGAATGTGAATGCGGCTTCAAGAGGCAAAACGACATCAATGATGGAGAAAGAGCAAAAACTTTGGACATGTTAATGTTCCTTTCGCTTTCAGCTCTTAATACACTACATGCAGATTACCAGTTGATTTTTAGTCACTGGCAAGAAGAGCAACATAGGTGGCATTTGAGTTTTTGTTGTACTTGAAAGCTTTATTAAATTTAAACCTTGCATTTGAAACTTAATTCTTTTTTTTAAACTTTCAAGTGAAAGGTAAATCCAAAATAAACCTTTCGAAAGAAAAAATGGGGGTTCATTTCAAATTCTAGGCATGCTTTAAAATTTAAACATACATTTTAAAGAATATTCTTTTTTTAAACATATATTATTTAAAAGAATATTTCTTTAATATTATAAAATGCTAATTAAATAACTAAATTGCTAATTATTAAGAAATGATGCTCATTTTAATTATGATGTGCATTAGGGGGTACAAGCACTAGTGTTAGAAAATGATGTACATTATGAGTTTGGTCAATTTAAAGCATGCAAGATGAGTAACTTTTCCACCTTGTCTTGACTCGGCTCAATGCCATCCTTTGAGATCACATGTTCCACTAAGATCCCATCATCGTATTATAGGAGAGAATGTGCCTTGTAACGACTTCAATGATGACAAGAATACAAGGGAAGAAAAAGTTGATGGTGTTGCACATAATGATAAGGAAGTGTACAATGACTTTGTTGGTCTTAATGATTTAAGAAGGATTGTAATGAAAACTTACAAAGAAAAAAACTGTAAGGCATGTCTACAATGACAACACCTAATGTCACGACCCGAATACAGGATACAGGATTCCGGATACAGAATACGGGTTGTAGGATTTTCCTATAGGAGATTCCTACAGGGATTCCAGATACAGGATATGGTTGCAGGATATTCCTACAGATATGCCATAGGATATGCCTAGAGGATAAGGGACATGTGGACTCATCTTAGCCTCTGCATGCATGCAGTCACTTTGCATGCATGCAACCACTTTTAGCACTCATGCCTAGATTAGCTCTTGGAGTTGTGAGCATAAAAGCTCTGACCTAATTGTTGTACAATCAGTTACTATCAACACCAATCTTACTACGATTAATCTCGTCTTGTCTTGTTCTTGTCTTGTTTCCTGTCCTGCTCCTATCTTGCTCCTGATCCTATCCTGATCCTGTCTTGCTCCTGAATCCGTCCTGTTCCTATTCCTAGTTCCTGTCCTGTTCTCGGTCCTGCTCCTAAGTCAAGCCTTCCTATTCTTGGAATCCTGTTCTCTTCCTGGTTCCTAGATCGTGGCTTGACACCTAATAGAGAGAAAGTGAAACTAACAAGCATTACCTTGGAAACACCAATTGAGTGCAACATAGATGTTCCATGGGAGACTTACATGTTGGAGTGGAGAGAAAACACGGGTCAGCATGCTATTGCGATGGCTACAGCAACTAAGTTTTCATACAAAAGGAGATGGCATGTGGATACACCCTAAACACAAAGTGCAAAGAAAGGGCTTCAATTCAAGGGAGGTGGCATATTATCCATACTTTATTCCTTGGTCAGGCAAGTTGAAAACAAGTGGCACTACGTATCTCTTCTTATATGGTACGAATAAACAACCAACCAACCTTCAGCAAAAGACATATTGGGACACGATATGGGGCAAGGATGGGGAGTTGGAAGCCCAAAGAGTGACTCATTTATGCATAATAAGACAAGCGTGAATTAAAAGCATGGTATATTGTGTATTTTTGTTAATTTCTCGTCAATATAACTCACAACTTGCATTCTTCTTTGTGCAAGCTCCATTAAAGGAACCATACATATAAATATATGCAGTTTAGAATTCACAAATAGTATATATATATATACACACACACATACACAAACCATTGATGAAACCAACCCCATCATTTGTGTTACATATCTACACAAAGGCTTTTAACTTATCACATTCACCATGTGTGTTTTATAAGAAAGGGTGTATAAGTGAAAGGGATTTACAATCCTACACCCTAAACCCAAAATTGTAAACTATAAATTTTGGACAATAGACCCATCCTAGACTTTTATATAAAATGTTCTACTGTTCAATTAGTTTGAATCCTGTATTACGCGTTACACACGCATGCACACACCTAGATATGAAACACATTAATTTCGAGCCGCATGCTCACTTCTTTTGAAACATGGTACATTTATTTTCTTTGGACTATTTTATCATTACAATAAATTCACCTAGTTTGTGTGTAAATAAAATTCACTTTAAAATCTTCTCTAAACAAGAATCCCTTTCATATGGGCATAAAGAATTGATATGTAATGAGGCATGGACACAACCCGGGCAAAGGCAAGAGCTGAGGTCTTCTTTTATACATTTTAATATTTACTTTGAACTTACTTACATTCATTTGTGTGTAGGTGGATGAATTCAAATGGTCCGAGTACAAAGAATTTGTTATTATGCAAAGGCTATGGAATACTTGGGATACTTCACTATGCAACAGACTTAAGCAATGTAACCAACACCCATGCAAAATTGGACTCTAATTATTAATTAGATGTTAAGACATTAGTTGTAGCATCATCTATATAATGTCAGCAATATAAGTATAAGTTGATAAGGAAAAGAATGAGAGGTGCTACAAACATTGCACTTGCAATGATATAAACTTTAAGTTCATTAATAATGCAAAACTAGTGATAATTATAATGTCATTTTCACTAAACTTCCTTCAATGTAGATTGTTCTTCTTTAGTTTCATGAAACTTATGGAGTCTCACTTCATGGGACTTCAATCTTGCTTTGTGGGCGTGACTCTCACTTCGTAGGTTTGGAGAGTCTCACTTCACTAGCTTGGAATTTCACTTCCTAAGGCTTGAGTCTCCCTTCACCAGTTTGGAGTCTCACTTCATGGAGCATTACTCTCACTTTGTGGGCTTCGAGTCTCATTTTGTGAAGTTTGAGTCTTACGTTGTAGGCTTAAAGTCTCACTTCATGAAGATGTATTTTAATTCATGGTGTGATTTTTATTCTCACTTTATATGAATAACAACCAATGATTTCTTTGATTTAATGGCTGTTAGTGACAGTACATAAAATTATCTTTTTATACTTAGTAATGTAAAGCTCTTCGAAAATAAGTGAGAAATAAGCTTTTATATATTGTCTATATTATTGACCCAAATGCTATGGTGGGTCATAAAGTAAAACAAATAAACGCCTAAGATATGTTCAACTCAATTAATCTTTACATAATAACATAACTTTTCACTGCATGAAGTATTCATTCACAAAAACATTTTAAATAAGTTTTCAAAATCTTTTAAAAACTTATTTATTTCAAAGGGAAACATGTTCTTATATATTTAAATATTCTAAGTGAGTGATCCATTCACAAAGTGAACTTTGAATTCGAACAATTTGCACCGTTCACACTAGTTTTATCCAATAATGAAAATGGCAATTAAACAGTTTCACTTAACAAGATATGCGTTGTTCAATCATTTATCCAACAATTAAGGTTTATTAAATGCATCAAATTTAAAAAATTGAGAAAACTCTTAGCTTTTAAATCGATACATCTCATTTATGTATGGATCACTTCATTAATAATATGTCTCACTTTGTGAACCACATACAATATGAAATGACAACCGTTAGATAGTTTGTTAAATATTTAATTTTATGACAAGACACATGCCAATATATGTATTATATTAAAATTTATAATTCATTAATTTTGTGTTATACATCGTGGCTCTTTTCCCAAAATTCATATGTTATTTACTTAAGACATTTTGCATTTCTCTAAGTAAGGTCAAAGAAAAGGAGAAGGAAGAAAGAAGAAAGAGGTAAAGTAGCACTTCACCTACTTAGTTAAACATGTCGTAATGGACATGTATGATGAATGAGCTATTACTAGTCGATTGTGGTTATTAAGAGTAGATGTGAGGCATAATTTTCACAACAAGTGGGATGATTACCAGATGAAGAAATGCAAATGAAGAGGTGGACAGTTTAAATGTTCACGATAATCTCATAATAGTGATAGTTCACTGAGTAAACTCTTAAAAGTTTATTAAATTATTGAAAATGAAAACTTTTAAAGAACACGTCTCATTTACATATATATCACTTCGTTAATCTTTTGGGGCAAGATCCTAAGGTTTACTATAGTTATCCTTTAGAGTTTAAATAATAGTCACTCTTAAGGGACTTAAAATAGGACCCTAAGTCTTGTGGCATTTGAGTCAAACTCTTAAGGTTATCTTAGAAGATTTAGTATTTGCTCATACAAAGTGTCGATCGAATAACAACTTGGCAGCCACGTGTTATTAAAACTTTAGCACTTCAACTTTAGCCACTTTCAACATATGACAAATTAACATTTTGCAAAAATATTAGATATTACTAACGAACACATGCGAAATATGGCCACAATACATTTAACAATGTTTAAGTGTGATTTAAAATTTAGCTCTTTTCCCAAAATTCATTCCACATGAACTAATTAATTATGTATATAAATTTGGATTTCACTAATGAACAGGTCTTTAACCTTTTAGTAAAACAAAAAATTACTGAAAGAAATACCTATGAGGTAAAAGAAAGGATAAGAAAGAGACAGGGTAGATGAATGAGCTATTAGTGGCTGAATGTGGTTATAAAGAATTAAAGAATATTTCCCATAAATGTATAAATTAGAATATTCTAAAAAAGTTATACATAAAGGCACGCTAATATTCAACAGGTGTGGAGACTAGAGATATCTGGGTCTCTAGTTTGTAGTTAGTGGTGCATAGCATAACCCAATACGCCAACGTTAAAAGGCTCCAAGAATATTCCTCCCTGGTTCTAGATATTTCGTCCAAGTTAGGGCTCCCGTGCCTGTCGTCTGCCGTATGATCTAGGGGCTGCGTCTGAGCGGTTGGCCCGACCTTCACATCATTCAGGTTTCATCCGTTTTCTGAGTGTAATGGAGTTCGACATTTCAACGCTGGATGCTGAAATTGGGAATGTAAAGAAGCAGATTGAAGACGCCCAGACGTCTTTTCTAAATGCCCTTAACGATGGCAACCAATTTCTTATGCAGCATTGGGGCAAGGAGAAGGAGCAGCTGCGCAACCTGATGGAGCTGCTGCACAAGGAGAAGCTTGTTTTGCTTCAAGGTAAGCGCATTCTTCGATTTGTTGCTTCAACTCGGAATGTTTCAGAGCGCCTTGGAGTCGGTGGATCTGGTAAGCAAAACCCTCTATTTTTTTTTGTTTTTTATTTCCTTAAAGTCCTCGATGTTTTCATTTCTTTGTTTTCGATCTGCACTCCCTTCATATGCCATTGAGGTTGCCACGGACCCACTTCCTTGTTCTCTCGAAACCCGTTTTGATTGCTTCTGTTGCTTGTTCTTCCATTTCCCATCGTGTCGTTATTTCCGAATACTGAAGACAACGGTTTGCAGGTAATAAACGTAATAAATGTGCCAGATATGACGAAGTTCTTCAAGAAAATCTTCAAAGTAAGCCTTTGTCACCGTTACAAATCCCGTCTCACATGTCTATTCTGTAGGTAATTGGGCAATCGAAGCGAAACGTGTCGGGGCTTCCGTGGGAAACAATCTTCAGGAGGCTGGTTTGGGAGAGCTAGGAACGCTACACAAAGTGCAGTTGCCCGTGCTGAGCGACCTCACGGCTGAGAGGAGTGACCTCATTCCGTCTGAAATCCAGTTTATGGGCAGGGAGGAGTTTCCAAAGGTGCTGAAATTCGTAGAAGAAGCAAGTGTCGGCCGTTCGGTTTACACGGGCTTGTCTGGGGCTGGCAAGTCTTTCATTTTTGGTGCTGTTGCGGCATATTTGCACCGGAAGTTCAAGACGGAGGCAGCACCAAAGCGTGGTCGTGTAATATATATCCAGGGGAAATTTTTCGCAGAAACCATATGCAAACAACTTTGAAGGCGCTGATGGTGGCTTTCCACGATGATCCGGGAGCTATGTCCGAGCTGAAAGTCTTGCGAAAGGAAAAGAAGGTCATTGAGTGGCTTTCCCTCAGGAAATGGAAAGATAGGAGGCTGTACGTGCTTGTAGATGATGGGAACTGCTTTGACATTGGCGATAAGTCGAAGTCTCTAGCCTCCAGACAGAAACTGGAGGCGGCATCGGACTTTCTCCGCAAACTAACTATGGACCTCGTTTTCGTGACTTGTGCTTCCATTTGCAGCGACGTCTATAAGCTGATTGATACTGACAAGCCTGTCCCCTACCTCTTAGCTCGCCCTGCTTTCAGTGTAAGCAATGCGGTCCCCTTGATTCGATGTACTGTATCTTTTGTGCAGGAGAAGGAGCTTGACGAATACTTGAAGCGCTTTCAAAAGCCGGCAGATTGGAGTAAGGATCGGGAGTTTCTCCAGAAGACTGGGAGAGTTCCACGGCTGGTATCTCAGTATGGCACTTCTGAATTCGAGCAAACCGCAGAGGCTATGAGAGGCTTCATCTCGGAGCACATCAAGGAAGAGCACAGACACGGCCGGTTGGAAGAGTTCAATCCAAGATTGTTGCGGGGGCAACATGCCGTCTGCCAGCTCCACGGGCACTACTGAGTAAGTGCTTCTACAACGAGAAAAGGAGAGGGACTCTAGAAGGGAGAGGGGCGTGTGTGACAGAGGCTCTTCGAAGGTACACGGAGGTGCGGATAGCCAAGAAATTCGACCAAAGTCAGCAGGAGGAAATGGAGTCGGCGATGGGGAGGTGGACTGGAACCATGGGGTTAGAAACCATGAAAAGTCGCATTGGGTTGAATGCGGAGGCTGCTACTATACTGGCCCTCAGGTGTTCGAGGCTCAAGGTTGGAGACTTGGAGATCCGTTTTAACCCAGAGAAAGTTTTTGACTTCAGCGGGACATTTCAAGGCTTTGGTTTCCCGGGTAGAGAGCTTTCCTTGCCAAGGAACCCATCAAATAAAGGATTGCATTGCTATTATGAAGACCTGGCGCATGTGGTTTGTATTCAGATTACTACAGCTTTTGACCCACTTAACACTCAGAAGGGAACTTACGGCGCCTTCCTTGCAGCCACTAGAAACGATTCACGGAAGAAGGTACTTTTGTGGGTGGTGTATGGTGTAGACACCGTGGTGAGGGAGCACAAGAGGGATAATGCAACAGAAATATTCTGTTGCTTTAATGATCTTAATGGGTACCTGCGTCCTGTGGATGAGGCGTGTTTAAGAATCGATGAGGAGAAACTGAGCAACAAGGTACCCAAAACTATATCCAAGGCAGGAGCTATCTGTCAGGCAACCACCAAAGCTAAGAGACCTTGCAGGAGGTATTGTGTAAAGGGCAATGACTATTGCGTAATCCACTCTCCCCAATAAGCAGCACTTTCTCCCTCTCTATGTCATCTATTTATTATATGGTTTTATATAAAAATAATAGAATGTGGTAATATAATGAGGAATTATTAAAATTTTAGAAAATAACTAAACTTAAGTCATGTAGAATTTTAATTAATATTGAAATTAGTAAGAAATTACATGAGTGCATCTATACAGATTATTTACCTACAAATAAATATACTTATTTTAATGTATATTTTATAATGATTATATATATCGTGATAATATAATTATAAAGTTAAAAAAGCTATATTAATTAATTAGAATTCTAAAGAATATATAATGATATATAGAATATTTTAATATTTATGTTATGATTAATACTTATATAAAAAGTAAAATATATTTATTATAATGTATATTTTATATACTAATTATTAGATATGTGAGAGTTAAGAATATAGAAATGTGTATATCCTATTAGTCTAAAATCCTAGCTTATATACATTGAGCTAGTGATTTAAATTGAAACCAATCTGATGATTATTAAAATCTCATTATATTAATAATAGTATCTATGCATGTGGACCTTACATCATCCCTCCTCTTGGAAAGATGGAAGGTGGCATAACTTGTTCCTAACCTTGTTGCACAAAGCGTTTCACATGTATAATCTTTAGAGGATCGGGTTGAATGTTGTGTCAAACCTCATAAATTTGCGGACTTACTTGCCATAACAGTCTATACGGTCCCTTCTACTGAGCAAGGAGACTCTTGACTAAACCATGTATCGTAAGCTTGGAAAAAAGAACTAACACCAGTTCATTCACCTTGTACTCCACAGGTGGACGATGATGAAAGTTGTATTGCCGTTATTGTCCCATTTGTATGTGGCCCAAGTGTTCTGCAAACTCTGCTTGGACCAATGAAAGAATGCTTGTTAAATACCGATCCAAGGACCTAGTGACAAGTGATAAGGTAGACCTAACTCCGTCGATAACACCGGGTCATGACCATATAAGAGCTTATATGGTGAAGTACCAATGGAACTCTATATTTTAGTGACATAAGCATATTGAAGAGACGGTAAATAACCATCCCAATTCGAATATTAAAAATTCAGGTACTTCGTGATCATCTATTTAAATGTCTTGACGAGCCGTTGCAGCAAACCATTTGCTTGGGGATGATAAGTACTTGTGAAAGTGGCGTATCCCCAGCTGAGATAAATAGTTTTGAACTTCTTGAACCTCATCCAAAGAAGGCAAATCTATCTCTGCACCTTGCAGACACTAAATGTCAAGCACATACCAAATCCTCGTTTAAGAAATCCACTGATGTTGGAACAATTGGCTCCTAAGAAGAGAGAGAAGGTGGAAGAGGGGCTCAAGAAAGAGCATCAACATCAACCATGGAACTCACTTTGAAGTCGTAAATTTAAAGCTTCAAGGCCTATCGACTAGACACTCCTCTGTTGTGGAATAGTTCACCTGTGTTGGCTGCAACGTATGGTTGATGTACACTATGGCATGACGTTGACCAGGCACACTCGTACTCTCCTGCATCAACACACCCCGAGACCAATGTTAAAAGCATCCACGTGCAAGATGAAGGGATGAGTGTAATTAGGGTACACTAAAACTGGAAGAGTCGTTAATAACTCCTTAACATCTGCAAATGCTTGCTCCCAATCCTTAAACTAGGTAAGAGATAATGTTGACAACTTCATGAATGCTGCAACGGTGCAATATGATTCGAAAGATGATTCACAAAATGGCCAAGATATTGTACCTTGCCAAGAAAGTGTTGCACATCATTCACACACTTCAACATTGGGAACTTTATAACTGCAACAAGTTTGTCATGATCGACTTGCAAACCTTCACGGAAAATGCAATGGCCAAGATAAGTGGTGTCCTTGGATCCAAACACACACATAGATCGCTTCAGCTTCAAACCAGCTTCCTGCATTTGATCCAAAACCTTGCGTACATCATATACATGCTCCTCCCATGTTCCTTTCAAGTGGATCAAAACATCGTCGATGAAGTTGGCAATCACCTCGTGCATATCACAAAGAACGTTGTTCATCATATGTTGGAAAGTTGTTGGAGCATTGTTAAAACCAAAAGGCATCACCAAGAACTCATAAACTAAATGGTGTCTGAAAAGCGGTCTTGAGAATGTCCATGTTAGTCATCGGAACTTGCCAATATACAAATGTGAGATCTAGCTTTGTGAACCAACGGCTTTGCCCTAGTCGATCCAAAAGATTTGCAGTATGAGGAAGTGGGCAAACATCCAAAATAGTCACATAATTTAACGAGCAATAGTCAATGCAAAACTGAGTGTTCCCATCCGGCTTCATCACAAGATGAGGTTCGCACGCCCAAGGACTTTGAGACTTCTAAATAACACTTTTCTCCAACATCTTGTCAACATTTGCTCACAAGATTTTGAACTCCTTTGGTGATTGACGCTAAACAGGTACCTTGATCAGCACAGCATCCCCAGTCAATCTTGGCTCCAAATGACAAGTCAAAGTTAAACAAATTAGCATACTCCTTTTTGAGTTGATCAACGACTGCCTCACGACAATTATCCGAGGGATTTAAAGAGGGAATGGAAGAACATGAAAGAAAGACGGTAAGAAGTAAGGGTAAAACAAAAGTGATGGAAGCCGAGGTAGAAGTAAATAGACGAAGTGGAATAGAACTCCTTATTCAGTTAGCGTTTCCATTTTGAGTGTTGTTTTTCTAATGTCTTCTTTATTAACTACAAGCGTGATTCGATTATCTCCGGAACCTCTCATTTCAACTACATGTTTATGAAACCATTCCATATCTAAACAAAGTCAAACCCCGTCATATTCAAGACAACTAAGTCTAGCTTAGCCTTCCAATCTTTGATTTGGACAGGAACTGCCCTTGCTATATTATTAGTATTTTGAGAACCTTTGCCAAAATTGATCTTTATTTCACACATCTTTATTACATCCAAATTCAATCGACGAGCTAGACTAGTCGATATGAAGTTGTATGTTGCTCAGTATCGATCATCATTCGGACTCGGTCCCCTCGTATCCTTCTGTCAAATATATAAAGGGTCAGTTTTGTCTTGAATAGCGAATAAGGCAGGTTGTGTCTGGCACAACATTACCTCTTCTGACTCATCTTCGGATCTTCAAGCGTTTCTGGTTCAGCAACTTCCTTCTTTACCATCGCCTTGAAATGTCCGATTGTTGTGAGGTGCCGACATTTTAGCAAAATGACCAGGCTTGTTACAATTATAACATTTAACCCCCTGCGGATTGCAGGGAGCAGACTTTGGAGCCGAGCCCTTGGCCTGCTGAGGTGGTGGTAACGCTAACGGTTTTCGAATCCGTGGGTCTTGATGTATCCTGAAAACTTAAACTACCGACAAAGGGACTTGCACTTCGATTCGATGGTGATTGATCTGGTCGCCTATCAAACCTTCTGAACCCAGACTTTGGAGGAAACCTTCGATTTAGGTTTTGCTTCCTCCCCTTTGTACAAGTCTTCTAACGACATGCCATAAGCAACCTTTTGAGCTGCCTCTTGACATTCCCGATAGCTTGTTGGCTTGTACCTTAAGATTTCCTTCGCGTCTTCTCATTCAAGCTAGCCATGAAGCAACTTCGAGCTTCATCATCGCTCATATTTGGCACCAATCGCCGTACACTTTCGAATCGATAAACGTGGTCCATTGGACTTCCCCGAACTCCCTGTTGACAAAGTGCCAGGTCAGCACAATCGCAAACCGAGATCATCCGGCATATACTGCTTTTTGATCTCCTTTTTCATGTGTTTCCAGCTTTCGGTATCCACGTTCACCTTCAACAATCCGCCACCAAGTCTTAGCTTCTCCTTTAAGAAACTGCTTGGCACATGCAACCTTTTCTGTCTTTCTCACGGAAGCAGCCTCGAAATAGCTTTCCATATCATACAACCAGTCATCCAAAACCTTGTAATCCTTTGAACCCATGAAATCGAAGGCTTTACCGGTTTGAATTTACTGGGACCCACCACCTACTTCCTCGAAGAATCTGATTCAGAGGAACCTGACTCTGAGTCATGCTTCTTCTTCTTTTCCGTGTGTCTGGTTGCAGAACATCTGGCACTGCAGTATTATCGGAATCCGAACAGCAATATTATCAATTCGGTCATTCAACCCCAAAACATCCCCTCGAAGTTTGTTTAGGGCATCCATCATTATTTTGCCAACAGGTCGTTGTCTAACTCTAGGGGGTCAACCTGGATCAGCCTCATTCTCCTCATTTTGAGCCTCTGCGACAGCCCTCTCTGCCTTCAGGCTCTGGTTGTTTTCTTTTGCTCATTGTATTGAACCCTAGTTCAACACTCAAGAATATGCTTGGAATATTCCCAATGTGAAGTTGGAAACACCCTGCACAGGTTGTACACCCACACACATCAGCTTGAACTAGCATAAGACTTTCGGACATACCTAGAATCTCACGCGACTCACTGAGCAAGTGTTTCTCCGAAGTTTGACAACTCACAGGATCAAACTCTCTACGCAGAATATAGACATGTCAACCGAAAAGCAATAGGAGTATATCAAGAATTTAGAGTTATCTAAACATTGAAACACCCTATGACTTAAGGCAGTCCTACTGACCGCAGAGAACTTGCTCCGATACCAATTGTCAGAGTTTTTACCTGGTGCCACAAAGGCGGCTTGCCAGGTGCCAACCCTGGAATCCCCTCTCTGGAAACCCCACGGAATCTGGTAAAGTAACCCGTATTAGGAACCCAACCCTTAGGAACTTAACCCTAGCTGACCAAGTCCACGAACGAGGCTCACCTTGTGAATCAGGACACGCGGACTAGCCGAGCTACAGGTATCGTTCCTAGCTTGGCGTGGTTGAGACGGCTGGAGCAAGGCCTCAACTCTAGCAATGCCTTTTGAGCATGCGAGTAGGTTTTGGGCCAAGGAATCTAATCAACTCCTTGGAAGTAATGTACCCCCATCACAAAGGCATGATCCTGCCAACGATAAGGATAGTCTAACCCAAAGGTGGGACGTACCCCTGCCGTGTGGAAGTTAGGGCGGCACAATAGATGCACGTTGTAATGAAAATGGGAATATAAAATAAATTGCTAATTAATACTTAAGTTTTAATTATTAATTAATTATTTAATTAATATGTAATTAAGCCTTAAATATTAATTAATTAATAAATTAATCCTTCAATAACCTTACTTAGTAAGGAATATTCCTAAAATATCTTAAAATATTCATATTATTCTTCATTCTAAAATAGTTTACAATAATTAAAAAATACTATCAAACATAATTACAAATGAAATCATTTTCTTATCAACTATTTATAAATACGTTCTTCCTAACCATACAAAGAAATCTCCTCATTTTGTCTAAATCATCACTCTCTGGATTAATCGAATCATTTTAGTCAATATCTTGATGTTGTTGCCACCACCTAACACTCTTATGAATGCAGTTAAGAGTTGCCATCCTTGTTAATATATAAGATGTGATAAGACCAGGTCTACATAAAGGCTCATTTAAAAAATGACGTTCCTTAAGAATAATATTGTAAAGTGCCCGATTGCTATCCTTCATTTTATAAAACTCAAAATCACGAGAAAGAAAAGCGTTAGAAAATGTTTGATATGGTAGATACTGCTCACAAAAGTTTTCGAGATTGTTCTTTTTAAGGCACGTATCCTCACTAGCTCATCCATGGTATTGGTATCAGAATATGGGTCGAAAGGTGATTGAATGAATACAAGCAATGTTTTGGTTAAGCATAGCCTTCTGAGGAGAGTCGTTTATCACTAAGATATGTGCGTTCTTCATTATCCTTAACTAATTGATCTCCCTATGAAGCCCAATTAATCTTTCATTCTTGAAAAAATATGGCTTGCTTTCCTTTCTTATATTATGAAATTCGAGAGGTTTATAACATATTCACTGGTCAAAAATCTAATCTTTACAAATCACCTCTTCTGCAACACTACAATGTTTCTTAAGCAAATTCAACATCGGTGTTAAGTTGTGAATATGCATGTATGACCAAATCCCCACAAGTGCACCCATCTGCTTAAGCTTTTGAAAGAAACAGTCCAACCCTAGACGAAAAATGATATCATATCGAAATTTACTGTGACAAGGAATGAAATCTCCTTGTTTGATTTCTTTTTTTCTATTCTCGGCCCTTTGTCAATGAAGCAGAACCCATTGACATTTAGCAACACAATATGGCCATGGTAACATGGGGTAGCGTTGCCTCTTGAATACTTTGCAACTCACTTGTTTGGTCCCTTTCACATTTATCTATTGACACTATATCATTGCTTATCCCTTTGTCATTTAATTGTACATCATCCTTACAAGATTTAGATATTGCAGGTGCTGAAGAAAGTGATTTAGGAATTGAAGCCAATAGAAATGGTGATGAAAAAACTGAAGTGGTCCTCATGGTAACGATGTTTTGAGCTGCATTATTATCCATTTCTGCATGAACTCTGTCATTTTGACATGTGGCACAAGAAATTTTCACCAAACCCCTCTCTTACTTCATGGCAATGCTAAAATCCATGTTCTCAACTGTTTCATTACATTTACAAAATGATAGTTATCTGGCCTTATAATTATCAAGGTATATTATTTACCTTGTTAATGTGTGACCCATGTTTAAACTAAAAGCTTCATTAATCCTTGAGAATTTATTTTCTGTACAAATATAAACGAAATATACAAAAATGCCTTATGTTACACTCATTTACAACTATTCGTCACTCTAACAATTCATTAACAATTCTTCTTCGCTATTACCTTCTGAGTGAGGCGAAGAAGGTCTAAGCCGCTTGTGAGATGGTTCAAGATCTTCTGCATCTTCTATTGATGTTTCCATGTGGTAATGGAGTGTGCAAATGTTCTGTACTCCTCGAGATAACTTCCGGTCTAATATCTGATTGAAAATCGTCTTAGACTCTGACATTGAACCAGATTTGTCTTCAAAGCTATCGCACTTCTCGAAAGGGAACTTTCTTAAATACTCCTGTATGGGTTTGTTAGGGTAGTTATCTAGCCTTATAATTATCAAGGTATATTATTTACCTTGTTAATGTGTGACCCATGTTTGAACTAAAAGCTTCATTAATCTTTGAGAATTTATTTTCTGTACAAATATAAACGAAATATACAAAAATACCTTATGTTACACTCATTTACAACTATTCATCACTCTAAGAACTCATTAACAATTCTTCTTCGCTATTACCTTCTGAGTGAGGCGAAGAAGATCGTTCATGATCTTTCATATCTTCTGTTGATGTTTCTATGGGTAATGGAGTATGTGAATGTTCTGTACTCCTCAAGATAACTTCCGGTCTAATATCTGATTGAAAATCGTCCTTAGACTTCGACATTGAACCAGGTTTGTCTTTAAAGCTCTCGCACTTCTCGAAAGGGAACTTTCCTAAATACTCCTGTATGGGTTTGTTAGGGTAGTCAGTTGAGAACCTCTCTATCCACTTGTTCAAGTCCTCAACCATGGTCTTATCCTTTTCAATGGCAAACACACACCTTCAAGATGGACCCCTAGTGCAGTAGTCAAAAACCCATGCATCACTGTGAGGACCCTTGATCAAGTTGCCGATGCTTCATGCCGCTTGACTTGTGATGTTTGGATAACGTACATTGCCGAATACGTCCCTTTCAGCTATCGGTGTATTGGATGGAGGTTCAGGCCCATTGGAGTGCAAACAGATGCCTGGCCAATCATTTGGAAGTTTGAAATTGTTTGGCGCATTCTTAACAACCAAGTGAACAACCATATCAATGCACTTGGGATCAGCATCATTCATATAAAATCCTGTCCAACGATGTCTATTCTTCTTGGCGAAGGTGAAGGCAAAAGTATCGGTGACATGAGCAAGAATGAAGAAATAAATACTTGAAAACGTAGGTATCAGTGGAGAGTGCAAGCATGAATTCAATAATAAATACCTTCTTTGTACATGCTTGCATGGCTAAGTTTCTCCACCAAATCCTCTAGTGTCCTATTTGTCGAAGGATATTTTGACCGCCGATCCATCACAAATAATTGAAACGGTTTCCTATAAGCAGTGATGTTACCCCATAAAGTCTCCGAATCCAACAACAAACATCTGTAGGGCTTGTCGTGATTCGTAGCATCCTCCTTTATAAGGTTCAACTCAGTTCTCCGCTGTTGAAGACTGCCATAAAAGAAGGCGTCATTGCAATGTTATCCTTTTTCATGTTGGCGTGTAATAGATTTTTGTCCAGATCTTCCGATTGATTCACCCATTGGACAAGCATATCATCGTTTGTCACATGCAAATATTTGTTAACCTCTTCGTATGTTGAGGCCGAAGTCCAACCCAATTTGTGGCAGTGTATTCCCAACCCCTTGAAGTGCCTGACCGTCTTCAACTCCATTGCCTTAACATGAAAAGGAGAGGTGGGCTGCTGTTATTAATTTGTAGTTTACCATCAATCACCAAATCAGCCAAGACTTCCATCTCCTCCATCGTTGTTCTATTTAAAGGCTTTAACCATATGAGTTTGAAATCGTTGACTACATCTTTGTAGATTGAACAGACTTAGCCTTCGGCGTCTTACTGGGTTTCTTTGTAGACTTCTCTGAGGGCTCCTCTTCACTTGTCTGCTCTTCTTCAATGTTCCTTTTGAAAAGATTTCATAATTCCCCAACCATTTGACAAAGATCTTATCCTTGAGGCAAGAAATCAATAGCATCAAAAAGATGTTTCCTTCCTGCCCATTTGGGCAAAATCATCTGCTACAATTTCTTAACTTTCTGAAAAAAAAGACAGATTAATATACGGCGAGATAAATCCCACCCAAACAATTTACTTACCCGGTACATTGCATTGTGTATTCCCTGCAGTACTCTTTCTGGTCACCAAGATGTTCCCACATGGATCGCGCATGTTTGAACTTCTCCCATATTTTGCTGTTGTAGTGGTTGGTGTTAGCACGTCCCATTCCGCGATAACTTATGGTACTACTCGATTGTGAGATTTGACTTAGCTAAAAATGCCGATCTTTTTCAGCTTTCACACGGGTATGCTCGGAAAGTTTTGTTGCCATCGTTCCTTTGTTGTGTTCATCGAGAAGTCGTTGGGCTGCCGTTATTGTGTGCTGGCCACTAATGATGTAGTACTTGATTGATTTTCTATTCTTCATCTGAATCTTCATGATTTGTTCTGGTGTTGTAATCACACTTTGTCAGCGCCTTTCTTTCTTTCGTAGTATGGCACAAAACACATTATGTGGAACGGTGTAAGAATTGTCGTCCTTCATCTTCTCCATGAGCTCAGCTACACGTTCCTAGTTGAGTGGCCTGTAATTGAAGTTTGGGTTAACGCTGCAATACTTAACCCTACACTCATAAATCCTATCATCCAACATCATTTCCTTGTGGCTTATTGCAGCATGGGATGCCACAGGTGCAACTAACAAAACGATGATGATTTTCTTCTATGATCTGAATCAACATGTGTGATCCCGACTCAGCTGTTCTAATGTTCTCGGCACACTCTTCCAGCTTCCGAAATTCCTAGGCAAATTGAATGTGATCTGTAAAGAACCTGGACCGAGCCACCCTCAATCTCCCTAATGATGTCGTGTGTTCTTCTTCAATGTGAAGAGGGATGATTGCTCCACTTGTGGATGTTCTGTATTGTGAAGCAATCTCTGCTGAGAATACACCTACTCGATGAGTTGAAGATCTTCGAAGTAGACATCTAATTGGATCCCCTCCATAGATGGGCTTTCGTTGAGTTGAAGAAAAACTCCACGGTCAACATCATTAGTGAACACGTGAACATCATTATCCACAAGTCGACAAGACCACCCGAGATTAATGTCATAATTGGACCTTTGGATCCGAGAATGTGACATTGGATAGAACAAGGCATACGTGTCGAGTATCGTCCAATCTGGGTTCGTAGACTGCTTTCGGGTGCTTGACTAGTAAATCTACTTTCTATTATTTTGCTTGTCCAGTATGTGATAGAGGTTAGTTTGAGATGGGCAAGGGGGATTTGCAACTTGACCATATTTTAAAATAAACGGGAAGCACATTGGAGCAACCATAGTTGCTGTCATCTCTTCTCCTCCTTTCGTCTTCAATGTCACCTCAATTCCATATCTGAATACAAAAATTAGTTCTTCAAGCACATATCCGAGTATAATAGATTTTATTATAATTCTTACCCAGAATTTGACGACGACTCCGTACTAATGACTGAATCTCCTTGTTTGATCAAATCATCTTTCTACACAATAATACACTATGAATACAAATCATATAAAAACGCACACACACTTGTATAAACCCGAATATACAAAAAATAATACACTGATAAATTCATATACACCTTGCTTTATCTCAGAGAGAAGTGCACATGATTAACTATCCAAAGCTCACGTTTGTGATAGTGCAAAAGACAGATAACATTTGGTTTTAGAACCACCACAAACATAAGCTTTGAACAGTTTCACATATGATAAAATGATAGAAGTAAATAAAATGAGATATGCAACTTATATATACTAATACACATATATATTCATATGGAAGGTGAGGCGGGATTTTTTCTCGCCACACCTTTTATGCCTCCTGAAAGAGTGGACGGGATTAATCTCGCCACCCTTCTCGATCCCCTGGATGGGTGTGCGGGATTAATCCCACCATTGGTCTCAGAGAGAACTGGTCGGAATTTATTTGGCACATCCATTCAGGAGAAAGAGAAGGGTGGCGGGATTAATCTCGCCCACCATGGAAGGGATGGTGGAATTAATCTTGCCACCCTTCTCAGTTCCCTCAATTGGTATGCAGTAACCTTCTCCGTCTCAGACAAAGGTGCTTGGGATTGATTCAGCTCACCAATTGAGGAAGCAGAGAAGGGTGGTGAATTAATCTCGCCACCCTTTCATGCCTGGTGGGCGGGATTAATCCCGCCCATAACACTTGCATATGGATTAAGGCGGTTGGCAGGATTTAATCTCGCCACCCCTTCCATGCCTGGTGGGCGGGATTAATCTCACCCATGACACTCGCATATGGATTAAGGCGGTTGGCGGGATTAATCTCGCCCATGACACTCACATATAGATTAAGGCGGTTGGCGGGATTAATTTTGCCACCATGCATAGAAGGGTTGGCGAAATTAATCCCGTCGCCCATGGCCTGTGTGGAGGGCAATGGGATTAATCCCGCCGCCCTCTCGTAAATCATGTACACATACACATATATATGGGTGGCGGGATTAATCCCTCCGCCCTCCAAGAAGGGATGGGTGTGGGGCGGGATTAATCCCGCCGCCGAGGCCCTTTCATATAGGTCATGGGCGACGGGATTAATCCCGCTACCTTCGTGTAAGGCATGGGCGTACGGCGAGATTAATCCCGCCGCCCAGGCCCTTCACGCAAGCCATGGGCAGCGAGATTAATCCCGCCACCCTCCGCGTAGGGCATGGGCGTGCAGCGGGATTATCCTGCCACCTAGGCCCTTCACGCAAGCCATGAGTGGCGGGATTAATCCCGCCACCTTCTGCGCAGGGCATGGGTGTGCGGCGGGATTAATCCTGCTGCTTTCACATAGGCTATTTGGTTAGCCTCATGGGCGGCGGGATTAATCCTGCTGCCTTTCACATAGGCTATTTGGTTAGCCTCATGGGCGGCAGGATTAATCCTGCTGCTCATGAGGCTAACCAAATAGCCTACGTGAGGCGAGGATTAATCCCACGCCCGCGGGGCTAACCAAATAGCGGCGGGATTAATCTCGTCGCTCGCAAGGCTAACCAAAGAGTGGCGGGATTAATCCCGCTGCCCTTTGGTCACATATTTATATGTATATGTATATACGGGAGTGTGCGTGTGTGTCAAAGACAGAAAAAATCAATAAGATTATATAGATACAAACACAGATATATATATGATGTGTGTGCGAGAGATAAATAAATAAATTTTATTATTAAGATACACACACATATAAATGTATATGTGAATAAAATAAATAAATAAACACAGGAGTGTGCGTGAGAGAGAGAGAGAGATCTCACATGTGTGTGAGAGAGAGGGAGATTTCACAGCTGTCGCCTCGCTGCCTTTCTTCTTGAAACCCTAAGAATATACCTAAACCCTAAAAAGAATAAAATATAATACTTAAACCCTAAAAAGAATAAAATATAGATTCACCCTAAACAAATATTCTTTCATTATATTATCATAATTTTAAATTTGTGTGCGTGTGCGTGTGCGTGGGTGTATCACATACACCCCAAAAATATAAATCATGCAGGGGTTTAACATGTGTGTGTCCATGAGAGTGTTAAATTTTCACGTGTAACAATACATATATACACACATAGTATGGCCTGTCGGCATGTGCGTTGAGCCTAGCACACCCCAGGCGTGAGGCTCCCATGCTTAGAAACGAGTATGGTTATTCTGGTACGATGTTACTCCTCCTTTGATGGGCATTTGCTGTACAGTTTGCGGGGATTACTCTAAGGTTTAATGGGTATTTTCTAAGAGGGCAACTGTAATGATGGTTCTTGTTTATGAAGAGGTTTGGTGTCTTTGCAATAAGTGGTCATTCTAATGTGTATTGGGCATATCCTTGGGCATCTGATGTTTGATCTTGGTGGATGTGTATGTGGTATGCTATAGTGGTTGTCATGGAGCTACTTTGGGCATCTGCTGCAGATTGGTTTGGCCTCGTTTGTTTGTGTTTGCTTGTTGCTTTGGTGTGTGCTTATGAGCTGTGGTTTGGAGATTGAAGCTCGAGACAATATCCGGGCGAGAGACTAGACCCGTAAAGGTCTGAATCGATCACTTTCTTCTTCGAACACTCAGCAATGCTTGGGTTTAGGGGGATGGGAATAAGAGTAGGTTTATAGAAAATCCCTTAGGATGTTTTGATGTACACTTGTATTTAGCCCCATGAATAAACTTCTAAACTTCCCATGCACACATAGTATTGTACACATAGACATACATACATATTAGTACATAATATTGTAATATTATGTATAATGTGTATGTATGAGAGAAGAGAGACAGTACATATTATGGATCATGCATGGTGTGTATGTTTGAGAGAAAAGAGACAGTACATATTAATATGGATCATGCATGGTGTGTATGTATAAGAAAAGAGAGAGAGTGTTAACAAATTAAATTCATACACATTGCATATATTAGTACACATGTATACATACACACGTGTATACACACAGACATACATACATATTACATATGTAAATTCAATGTGTTACATAGGGTTTAGGTTTAGGGTTTAGGATGTCAGTACATATTATGGATCATGCATGGTGTGTATGTATGAGAGAAGAAAGAGTGTTAAAAAATTAATTTTGTACACATTGCATATATGCATGTTATAACTAAAATGGACATAACTATAATCCCATTTCTTAATAATTAGCAATTTTAGCTATTTAATTAGCATTTTCTAATATTAAAGGAATATTCTTTAGAATATATGTTTGAAAGAATATTCTTTAGAATATTCTATTTTGTATTCTACCCTTTAATAAATTATAGCATTCATTGAACAAAAATTAATAACATTATAAAAGTAGAAGTATTAAATTATATAATATATTGCCTAATATAACAATTAAGGAAGAGCATAAGAGGTACATTATATAAATATTGATGTTGTTATTAAAATATTAATATTTAAATATAACATTATTAATTAAAAATTTGTAGTAGTAATAATATATATATAATAAAATCCTATAATAATATAGTCAATCTTCCATATCATTTTTTAAATTTATATAGTTAAGTAACAATTTGGTACTATTATTAAAGAGTTTATAATAATTATGAATATTAAATATATGATATTTTATAATTTTGTAATTGCTTTAAGCTTCAGAAAACATACATTCCCTTGCAGTTTTGTTAATCGTGACTTTATCAACGCTTCTTGACATCCACCCATATCGAATGGATTTAACATTTATAAAACATGCTGGGTCTTTTTGATTGGGAGACCATGTTTTCTCTAGGCATCCATTATATCTTTCGCTCTCCTTCTCGTGTCGCCTTTTTTGTGGTTTGAACCATGCAACCTTAACAATACTATTTTTTGTGATTACTTCAGGTGTGTCGATAATTTGACCCATCCAAATAGGCTGATTATATGACGCATCTGGAGTAATGAGAACCATCATTAGTTTTTGAAGATCCTTGCAGCAATCAAAGTATGCTTTAGGTTTTTGGTTCCTTTGTCCAACAAAGTGTGGGGTTTGCACTTCCACATCACTACTGGCTTCTATGTCGTCTGTGCTCAGTGATGTCATTTCAATCTCCTCTCGCCACCTTGTTTTAGGCCAAAAGGGTGTTGCAATTCTGTACTTGTGACAGTAGGCCCTTCCAACTCTCGAACAACAGTCTCCCAATAGTCGACCACATGCTTATATAGTTCTGAGTAACCAGTTGCCTTATCAGAATTCTTTGGCATCGATTTTTGAACCCATGCCACATATTTTTTGATGCCATCAATAATAACCTCTTGTTCCTTGAGCTGGGCACTCAATGGAATAGGGTCTGGTTGTCCTTCTGGGAGAAGTGGCTTTCCATCCTCTCCACTTTTGAAGAGCATTAACCCTCTTTCGGTAACCACTCCTGCTCTGATGGCCGTAACTTGTACTGCATAATAGGTATACCATCTCGTATGGAGAAAAAGAATTGTAGCGGCACAAGGTGACCAACTAAAGAATCACTCCCTTCTTTTATATACTCCTTGAGAAATTTTTTGAAGTCTGGCACCTCAGTCACAAGCAAAGCACAACTTTTTTTGGAGATGCAATTTTCAAAAAGATTCATCATATGCGGTAAGGTAAGTGCACTTGTCCTTTTTGTAGAGTTGGAGACCTTGCTGAAGAACGCATCAATATCTTCATGAGTGTGACCAACCATAAGGAAACTGAGCGTGATTGTTTCAAACACACCTTTGGCAACAAGCATTGACAAGTATGCTAGCACATATCTAGAAAAAAAAGTAAGTATGAGCTTGAGAAACCCTTAAGTAAAATGATTTACCTATTTTTGTTCTCGCCTGCACAATTATCCATCTGTAAAAGCAAATGACGAGGAAGCTTATTTGATGTTGAGGACACATGTACACTATTTGAGCTAGATCCCTCCACTGAACCTGAACTCTCAACAGGGCCATCTGTTTTTTGTGCAGGTCTGACAATGCCTCTCATATTCCCAAGTAGCCTCAAGTGCAGACGTGTTCATGAGAGCATTATGTAAAGGTTGAAGGTGTTTTTCTTCACTTTGAGATCACTGATAGGACTTGTCTGTGAGTGGGCTTCAAGGTTTCTGAAACACATGGCTAACGACCCAATAGTGAAATTGGAGTCGCTAGACCAATGTGGAAGTGAAAAGTGTCCATATGACTCACAACCGTGTCCATGTGTTAGCACACCTGTCAATGAAATCGGAAGTTTCATGACATTTCCAAGGCACTTTGGTGTTGCAAAGAGCTTTGGAATGCTGGTCTTTGAATGATCCATCTTGTCATGGATCAAGCACAGGTACTCTGATGGGCGTGACACAGAAAGCATGCGGTGTGCATAGTACTGAGACCGGCAAGTTTGTTGTGCAATCATGTGGGCCTCCATCTTCTTTGAATGGTAGTGATCTCCACCAAGGTTTTTGCACAAGCCTCTGCAGCCTTCAATGATGTACAAGTGTCACACTTGGAAAAGCTAGAGTGTTTTGCAATCTCCACATCCTTAAAATGAGTATTCCATATGTTGTTGAAGGTACCAGTGCAGATTGCTTGGAGCCCCATCAAACTGAGGCACTTGTTCACATGTTCACACAGCTTCAATTGAGTGTAGATTGAAGGCAAAACCTTGAGATTTTCCCTGACCCCTGCATTTGTGGTTCGGCATTTGTGAGGCATCCTGTCTGCATTTGCTTCCACAAAAGCCTTGAGTATCTCTATGGCTGCCATATGTGAGAGCGGGTTTTGACCAAGCGAGTGTTCCCATGACTGAGGTTCGCTCCATCTAGCCACTCATCCCTCCGACGGTAGAACGTGGTCTTTGGGATCCCGTATATACTGTACCAAGCTTTGAAGCAGATGGCCACCTTATTAAATACCATGGATGTACTCTGATAACCTGTGTCCGAGGCCATTCCATCAATACACCCAGTTAGTGCAGCATATACAAACTCATGCCTTTGCTTTTGGGTGAGCATACGAAAGACATGTCTACATTGGGTAATTTCATTCCGGTCTGCCATCTGACAACACTTCTTCTTGCAACAGTCAATCGTGGAAATGCTCGTAACACTTTCGGAAGATGTAGGATCCATCTTTACCCTCTTGCTGAAACTTGCAGGGGAAGATCTACAACCCATGAATCGCCTTTTTCTTACAATAGGACCAATGCAAGGAACCTCTTCAAATATGAGTTGTTCTTCCGGGTTGTTATTATTGAAATCCAACCCAGAATATGTTGAACCATCTTGCCGTCTTAATTCAGATGTTCGCCACCTCACGAGGGATCCAGGATACAATGTGCCATTAGGTGAAACCTCTGTCACAACTACACCCACGAAGTCGGACCCTAGTTTCTCTTCTGACACTGCTTCCATTGGATTTATAGCTGTGATGATGCCTCTTCAACTCAATCTCATGAAGAAAGAGAATCACCTCATCCATCACAGCAGGCAAGCCATCATCTGGTAAACTCGTGCTACTATTTGTTTGTGACTCTGCATATTCTGTGTCAGCCTTGACTTCATCCAAATTCCACAATACAGGAGAACCCTCCTCAAATTCCATTCCCGAACCTCAACATGCTTGTAAATGGTGTTCACCCATACGTACACACAAGATCCTTGGGCAATATTGTGACATGATGCATTATCATCTCGAACTTCCACAGTTCCAGTGCCAACTATCTCGTTGTTCCGAAGAAGACATACTTTATCTCCAGTATTAAACATATTGTCCTGCACATAAATAATTGTATTATTTATGATATCTGTTTATGCAATATTTTAAGAAATCTTTACGGTTACTTAATAATATGCATATGCAATAATACATAATTATGTTAGAGATAATATCTCATGTTTGATTAATACAACTGATGGGCGGATTAATCCCGCCCACGAATCCCTCCGACGAGGAAGGTGGGGGATTAATCCCGCCGCCGACTCAACCCCTTCGGAGAGAGTCGGCGGGATTAATCCCGCTGCCGACTCTACCCCTTCAGAGAGAGTCAACGGATTAATCCCGTCGCCAAATCTACCCCTTTGGAGAGAGTCAACGGGATTAATCCCGCTGTCGCCCCTTCGGAGAGAGTCGGTGGGATTAATCATGCTGCCAATTCCCTCCGGCGAGGAAGAAGTGGCGGGATTAATCCCGCCGCCGAATCTTCCTTGTCAGAGAGAGGCAACGGGATTAATCCCGTCCGACGAGGAAGAGGCGGCAGGATTAATCCCGCCGCAACTCCCTCCAACGACGAAGAGGCGGTGGGATTAATCCCGCCCACAACTCTTTCCGAAGCTATGATTTCAAAAAGATCTCGGGATAAATCCTGCCATAAATATTTAAAACAGGAAGTGGTGGCGAGATTAATCCTACCACCCCTTCTCTGCCTCCTAAAATGGTTGGCGAGATTAATCCCGCCGACAACTTTTTCTAATAAATTCAAGTAACTCTTTATTAATTGAGAAAGTTATGGGCAGGATTAATCCCGCCGCTCTTTTTCAGAAGCGGAGAAGCATTGCCCAGACTAATTCTGCCATGGCTATCAAAGAGATGGCGGCGGGATTAATCCCGCCGCTCTTTTTCAGAAGCGGAGAAGCATTGCCCAGACTAATTCTGCCATGGTTATCAAAGAAATGGTGGCGGGATTAATCCGCCACCTCTTTTAAGAGGTGAAAAAGAAATGGCCAGATTAATCCCGCTGCCCGGCTAACTGAGAATATTAAGTTAGAAAGATATTTAAATGGGATAAATCCCTAACGGAATATATTGTAATCCTAATGCATTCTTAAACCCCTAAATTCTAATTTTAAGAGAGAATGTAAGAGAGTGAATCTTTATAAGTATATTTAAATTTGTTTATAATACTTACTTGTAAACAACACTAAAGGCGCCATGCAAGAGTGAAAAATGCAGAAATGAAGAAACCCTTGCCGGAAAAAGAACCAGATCTGACTTTGAGTGGGAAATTAAATGCATTTTTAAATTTACATGTCAGACTAACAATCTTATGTCAGAAATTTAAAATTTTTGAAAAGAACAGAAAGTAAAATTTAATATGAGTTGACACAAATAACTAACACTTGACATACATACTTTTCAATTTCAATGAATGTTATAAAATTGCTTTTAATGTCATTCAAGTGATTCAAGATGTTTAATATTACAAAATTTTAGTAATTATTCTACATTCTTAATATTCAAGTATATATTATTAAGTTTATATTATATATGTATATTATACTTATACAATAAATAAATTGATATATTATTATGTATTATTTAAAATATATTCATAGTTTGTTTATTAATATTATTTTTTAATTACTCGAGTAATTAATTTACATTTCCTACTATTAATGGGATATTCTTTATTATTTTCTTAATATTCAAAGAATATTCCAATATTAAACCTGATTAGCATAATTAAATTAATCTTATTCTTAATTATTTCAGTAATTATTCTACATTTGTATATATTAATGGGATTTTCTCAATTAATTTCTTAATATTTTAAGAATATTCCTATGTTAAACCTTATTATCAATATTAAATTAATATATATTATTAAAAATATATATGACTATATATTAGATAAAATGATGTATTATTATGTATAATTTAAAATATGTTCATAGTGTGTATATTAATATCATTTTCTTAATTACTTGAGTAATTAATCTTTTTTATATTAATGGGATATTCTTTATTATTTTCTTATTATTCCAAGAATATTCCAATATTAAACATGATTATCATAATTAATTTAGTTAATTATTTTAGTACTTGATTTACATTTGTATATATTAATGGGATTTTCTCAATTAATTTCTTATTATTTCAAGAATATTCCAATGTTAAACCTTATTATCAATATTAAATTAATATTATTATTAAAACTATATATGGCTATATATTAGATAAATCATATATATTATGTTAATTTAAATATGTTCATAGTGTGTTTATTAATATTATTTTCTTAATTATTCGATGTTTGTTTTGCACACGTATATAAACACAATCATAAATTATATATACACATGCACACGCATTAGAAGCACTTACAAAGACACATATGCACACACATGCACAAGCCCTAAACCAAACTTGAGAAATATGTTGCTTCTTTATTAAAAAAACATCATGTTCAATGCATGTATGATCTATATGTACTCAGTCTATGTGTATGTAACACATACATGTAATATATATATATGTCTGTGTGTATACACGTGTATGTAATATATGTTAACAATATATGCAATGTGTACGATTTTAATTTGTTAACACTCTCTCTCTCTCATACATACACAGTGTCACCATGCATAATCCCTTCTCTCATACATACACACCATGCATGACCCATAATATGTACTGTCTCTCTTCTCTCATACATACCACCATGCATGATCCATAATATGTATTCTGCTCTCTAATATTATGTACTAATATATATGTATGTCTATGTGATAATACTATGTGTATATATATGTATTGCTACATGTGAAACTTTAACACTCTCATGGACAACACATGTTAAACCCCTGCATGATTTATATTCTTGGGGTGTATGTGATACACCCATGCACACGCACACGTTGATAATATAATGAAAGAATATTTGTTTAGGGCGAATTGATATTTTATTCTTTTTATTAAGTATATTCTTAAAGGAATATTTGATTAGGGTTAATATATATTCTATTCCTTTTAGGGTTTAGGTATATTCTTAGGGTTTTAAGAAGAAAGGCGGCGGAGGTAGCGACTGTGAAATCTCCCTCTCTCTCACACACAGGTGAGATCTCTCTCTCTCTCTCTCACATGCACACTCTTTGAGTTTTTTTTATTTATTTTTTTCACATATTATACATTATACGTGTGTGTATCTTAATAATATAATTTATTATCTATCTCTCGCACACACACGCACACTCCTATACATACATACATACATACATACATACATACATATATATATATATATATATATATATATATATATATATATATATACACACACACACACGCACACACACATATATATATACCTTTATACATATATACATAATATTATGTGTACCAGTATCTGTATAATTTTATTTATTTATTTATTTATTTTATCTCTCGCACACACACGCACACTCCTGTATATATATGTGTGTGTTGTGTGTGTTTGTTTATCTGGTATGATTTTATTTGTTTCGCTCACACACACATACACACGATATACATATACACACACAACATATATATATATACTTATGTACATATATACATACATATATTATGTGTACCAGTATCTGTTTAATTTTATTTATTTATCTATCTCTCGCACACACATGCACACTCCTGTATATACATATACATATATATACATATATATATGTGTGTGTGTGTCTGTATAATTTAATTTATTTAGCACACACTACGATATATATATATATATATATATACATATGTGTGTGTATCACTATAATTTTATCTGATTTATCTATCTCTGGCACACACACGCACTCTCTTACACACACATATACATATACATATATATATATGTGTTGTGTGTGTGTGTGTGTGTAGCAGTGGGATTAATCCCGCCGCTCTTTGGTTAGCCCCGTGAGTGGTGGGATTAACCGCCACTCATCCATTACCATCATGAGCGGCAGGATTAATCCCACCGCCCTTCACGCAAGTTATTCGGTTAGCCTCATGAGTGGCAGGATTAATCCCGCCGCCCATAAGACTAACCGAAGAACAACGGGATTAATCCCACCGCCCATGGCCTGCATGCAAGGCCTATGCGGCGGGATAAATCCGCCGCTCTTTGGTTAGCCTTATGAGCGGCAGGATTAATTACCGCTCATAAGATTAACCAATAGCCTACGGAAGGCGGCAGGATTAATCTCACTCCTCACCCATCCCTTCTCGAAGGGCGGGGGATTAATCTTGCTGACCCTTCTATTCCTGGTGGAGGGATGAACCCGCCACCCTTTTTTTTTCCTCCATTGGTGAGTTGAACCAATCCCGACTACTTTGTCTGAGACAGAGAAGGTTTACAATATACCAATGGAGGGGACTGAGAAGGGTGACGAGATTCATTTCAGCATCCCTTACATGGTGGGCGAGATTAATCCCGCTACCTTTTTGGAGCCCTGAAGGGGTGTGCCAAATAAATCCTGCCTAATTCTCTCTAAGATCTAGAAGGTGGCGAGATTAATCTCGCACCCATTCAGGGCCTCCAGAAAGGTGGCGAGATTAATCCGCCCACCATTTCAGGAGGCATTGAAGGGTGGCAAGATTAATGCCGCACCTTCCATGAATATATATGTGTATTAGTATATAAGTTGCATATCTCATTTTATTTACTTTTATCATCTTATCATAATATTTCGAGTAAAAGCCAATAAACTATGTAAAACTATCCAAGCTCACATTTGTGGTGGTTCTAAAACAAATGTTATTTTCTTTTGCACTATCACAAACGTGAGCTTTGGACAGTTAATCCGTCCACTTCTCTCTAAAGCAGGGTGTATGTGAATTTATCAGTGTATTATTTTTGTATATTCGGTTTATACAAGTGTGTGTGCTTTTTATATGATTTGTATTCATAGTGTATTATTTTGCAGAAGGACGATTTGATCAAACAAGGAGATCAATCATTAGTATGGAGTCGTTCAAATTCTGGGTAAGAATTAAAATAAAATCTGTTATACTCGGATATGTGCTTGAACTAATCATTTTTGTATTCAGATGTGGAATTGAGTGACATTGAAGACGAGAGCAGGAGAAGAGATGGGCAGGGGGATTTGGAATCAACTTGGCCATATTTCAAACTAAACGGGAAGCGCATTGGAGCAACCATGGTTGCTGTCAAACTAACCTCTGTCACATCGCATGGGACAATTGCTAGTCAAGCATCCGAAAGCATTGTGAACCCAGATTGACGATGCTCGACACATATGCCTTGTTCCATCCAATGTCACGTTCTCGGATCCAGAGGTCGCCAGTTACAACATTAATCTCGGGTGGTCTTGTCGAGGATAATGACGTTCACGTGTTCACTAATGATGTTGACCGTGGAGTTCTTCTTCAACTCAACGAAAGCCCATCTATGGAGGGGATCCAATTGGATGTCTACTTCGAAGATCTTCAGACTCATCGAGTAGGTGTATTCTTAGCAGAGATTGCTTCACAATACAGAAATCACAAGTAAGCAATCGTCCCTCTTCACATTGAAGAAAACACATGACATCATAAGGGAGATTGAGAGGGTGGCTCGGTCTCAGGTTCTTTACAGATCACGTTCAATTTGCTTAAACTTCGGGAGCTGGAAGAGTGTGCCGAGAACATTAGAACAGCTGCAATCGGGGATCACACATGTTGATTCGGATCGTAGAAGAAAATCATCAATCGTTTTGTCAGCTGCACCTGTGGCATCCATGCTGCAATAACACAAGGAAATGATGTTGGATGATAGATTTATGAGTGTAGGGTTAAGTATTGCAGCGTCAACCCAAACTTCAATTACAGGCCACTCAACCAGGAACGTGTAGCTGAGCTCATGGAGAAGATGAAGGACGACAATTCTTATACCGTTCCACATAATGTTGTTTGTGCCATACTACGAAAGAAACAAAGGCGCTGACAAAGTGTGGATCACAACACCAGAACAAATCATGAAGATTCAGACGGAGAATAAAAATCATCAAGTACTACATCATTAGTGGCCAGCACACAATAAACAACTTCTCGATGAACACAACAAAGGAACGATGGCAACAAAACTTTCCGAGCATACCCGTGAGAAGCTGACAAAAAGATCGCGTTTTTAGCTAAGCCGAATCTCACAATCGAGCAGTACCATAAGTTATCGCGGAATGGGACGCTGCCGACACCAACCACTACAACAGCAAAATATGGGAGAAGTTCAAACACACGCGAGCCGTGTGGGAATCTCTTCAGCGACCACAAAGAGCTAGGGAATACACAATCTGCAATACCGGGTAAGCAAATTGTTTGGGCGGGATTTATCTCGCCGGTATATTAATCTGTCTTTTTTTCAGAGAGTTGAAGAAATTGTAGCAGTTGATTTTGCCCAGTGGGGGAAGGAAACATTTTTGATGATGTTGATTTCTTGTCCCGAGGATAGGATCTTTGCCAAATGGTTGGGGATTATGGAATCCTTTTCAAAAGGAACACTGAAGAAGAAGCAGACAAGTGAAGGGGAGCCCTCAGAGAAGTCTGCAAAGAAACCCAGTAAGACGCCGAAGGCTAAGTCTGTTCAATCTATAAAGGATGTAGACAACGATTTCAAGCTCACATGGTTGAAGCCTTTAAATGGAACAACGATGGAGGAGATGGAAGTCTTGGCTGATTTGGTGATTGATGGCAAACTACAGATTAACAGCAGCCCACCTCTCCTTTTCATCTCAAGGCAATGGAGTTGAAGACGGTCAGGCACTTCAAGGAGTGGTTGGGAATACACTGCCACAAACTGGGTTGGACCTCCTTCAACATACGAAGAGGTCAGCAAATATTTGCATGTGACAAACGATGATATGCTTGTCGAATGGGTGAATCAATCGGAAGATCTGGGCAAGAATCTATTGCACGCCAACGCCAAAAAGGAGAACATTGCGATGACGCCTTCTCTTATGGCAGTCCTTCAGCAGCGGAGAACCGAGTTGAACCTTATAAAGGAGGATGCTACGAATCACGACAAGCCCTACAGATGTTTGTTGTTGGATTCGGAGACTTTATGGGGTAACATCACTGCTTGTAGGAAACCGTTTCAATTGTTCGTGATGGATCGGCGGGTGTCAAAAAATCCTTCGACAGACAGGACACTAGAGGATTTGGTGGAGAAACTTAGCCGTGCAAGCATGTACAAAGAAGGTATTTATTATTGAATTCATGCTTGCACTCTTCACTGATACCTACGTTTTCAGGTATTTATTTCTTGATTCTTGCTCATGTCACCGATACTTTTGCCTTCGCCTTGCCAAGAAGAATAACATCGTTGGACAGGATTTTATATGAATGATGCTGATCCAAGTGCATTGATACGGTTGTTCACTTGGTTGTTAGGAATGCGCCAAACAATTTCAAACTTCCAAATGACTGGCCAGGCATCTGTTTGCACTCCAACGGCCCTGAACCTCCATCCGATACACCGATAGTGAGAGTGACGTATTCGGCAATGTACGTTATCCAAACATTACAAGTCAAGCGGCACGGAGCATCGTCAACTTGATCAGGGGTCCTCACAGTGATGTGGGTTTTTGACTACTGCACTAGGGGGTCCGTCTTGAAGGAGTGTTACCTTCGGATACATGTGTGTTTGCCGTTGAAAAGGATAAGACCATGGTTGAGGACCTGAACAAGTGGATAGAGGTTCTCAACTGACTACCCCAACAAACCCATAAGGAGTATTTGAGAAAGTTCCCTAAGTGCGATAGCTCTGAAGACGAATCTGGTTCAATGTCGGAGTCTGAGGACGAACTTCAATCAGATATTAGACCGGAAGTTATCTCGAGGAGTACAGAACATTCACACACTCCATTACCCATGGAAACATCAACAGAAGATACAGAAGATCTTGAACCATCTCACAAGCGGCTTAGACCTTCTTCGCCTCACTCAGAAGGTAATAGCGAAGAAGAATTGTTAATGAGTTTTAGAGTGACGAATAGTTGTAAATGAGTGTAACATAAGGCATTTTTGTATATTTCGTTTATATTTGTACAGAAAATAAATTCTCAAGGATTAATGAAGCTTTTAGTTCAAACATGGGTCACACATTAACAAGGTAAATAATATACCTTGATAATTTTAAGGTCAGCTAATTATCATTTTGCAGATGTAATGAAACATTGAGAACATGGATTTTCAGCATTGCCATGAGGTAAGAGAGGGGTTTGGACAATTTCTTGTGCCACATGTCAGAATGACAGAGTTCATGCAGGAAATGGATAATAATGCAGCTCAAAACATCGTTACCATGGGGCCACTTCAGTTTTTTCATCATCATTTTATTGGCTTCAGTTCCGAAATCAATTTCTTCAGCGCTGCAATATCTGAATCTTGTAAGGATGATGTACAATTAAATGATGAAGGGATAGGCAACGAGATAGTGCAACAGATAAATGTGAAAGGGAGCAAACAAGTGATTTGCAAAGTATTCAAGAGGCAACGCTACCCATGTTACTCATGGCCATATTGTGTTGTTGGATGTCAATGGTGTTTCTGCTTCATCGGACAAAAGCCGAGGATAGAAAAAAAGAAATCAAATAAGGAGATGGGTGCACTTGTGGGGATTTGGTCATGCATGCATATTCACAACACCGCTACTGAATTTGTTTAAGAAACATTGTAATGTTGTAGAGATGATTTATAAAAATTGGATTTTTGACCAATAAGTATATTATAACCTTTCGAATTTCACAATATAAGAAAGGAAAGCAAGCCATACTTCTTCAAGAATAAAAGATTAATTGGGCTTCATGGGGAGATCAATCACTTAAGGATAATGAAGAACGCACATATCTTAGTGGTAGACAACTCTCCTCAGAAGGCTATGCTCAACCAAAACATTGCTTGTATTCATCCAATCACTTTCGACCCATATTCTGATGCTGATACCATGGATGAGCTAGTGACTACTTGGATACGTGCCTCAAAAAGAAGAATCTCAAAAACTTTTGTGAGTAGTATCCACCGTATTAAACATTTCCTGACGCTTTTCTTTTTCGTGATTTTGAGTTTTATAAAATAAAAGATAGTAACCGGGCGCTTTACAATATTATTTAAGGAACATCATTTTTTAGATAAGCCTTTATACAGACCTGGTCTTATCACATCTTATGTATTAACAAGGATGGCAACTCCTAATTGCATTTGTGAGTGTTAGGTGGTGGCAACAACATCAAAATATTGACTAAAATGATTCGATTAATCCGGAGAGTGATGATTTAACAAAATGAGGAGATTTCTCTATATAGTTAGGAAGAAATATTTATAAAAAAATTAACATGTTGATAAGGAAATAATTTCATTTGTAATTATGTTTGATAGTATTTTTTAATTATTGTAAACTATTTTTAAATGAAGAATAATATGAATATTCTAAGATATTTTATGAATATTCCTTACTAAGTAAGGTTATTGAAGGATTAATTTATTAATTAATTAATATTTAAGGCTTAATTACATATTAATTAAATAATTAATTAATAATTAAAACTTTATTAATTAGTTTTATTTTATATTCCCATTTTCACATATCATGCCATTTTAGTTACAACGTGCATAAGTAATTATAAATAGATTAATATGTTGATAAGGAAATGATTTTTTATAATTATGTTTGACAATATTTTTTAATTATTGTAAAAAAATTTACATTGAAGAATAATATGAATATTCTAAGATATTTTAGGAATATTCTTTACTAAGTAAGGTTAATCAAGAATTAATTTATTAATTAATTAATAATTAAGACTATTTATTAAATAACTAATTAATAATTAAAATTTAATTATTAATTATAATTTATTTCATATTTCCATTTTTATGTATCATGCCCAATTTAGCTACAACGTGCATTAGTGTTAAATAATTCGCAAAAGGTCATTTTGGCCAACTGTTAACTTTGTTTTACTACACAAATCAGAATGAAAATGTTGTAAAGATATTTTCATACAATCATTTGCTGATAATGAATTTAATAGAAAAATAATTCATAATATAGTATTAAGACATTAAGTTAATAATTGGATGTTTGGTAAATTAAAAGATTGCGTTAGGAATGTTAAAAATGGTAAACTTTGATAGTAAAAACATTTTTATGATTACCATTTAAATGTGATAAAATAATGAAATAGCAAGAGTTTACAACTTGAAGATAAGGTTTGATAAAACTTCAAATTTAAAAATGTTAAATTAGATACTCATCTATTAAACATTGTTTAAACACGACTAATAAATATACATAAAATAATAGATGTGTATGTAAAAGCTACATGTTTAAACATTGATATACCTACAAATAGTTTTCCCAAAATTAAATGAAAAATACACTTTAGATAAAACATATATAAATTATTCTTTTTGATAATTATTAACACAATGATATAGTATAATAATAATTAGAATATTAATTAAACAAATGACTTTGATAAAATCCAAATTTAATTTTTAATATAAGTATATATGTGTTATAAACATGATTAGTAAGTAATATAGCTAAAAAGTTTTTTAAAATGTTGTTTTAAATAATGGTTTAAACATAAACTTAAATAGAACTCATAAAAATATGTAAATATGAAAATTAAAAATTTCTATTATTGGATAAGAATATTTGAATAAGAATATAAAGATACTTCATCCAAATTTTTTTTTAGGATATGACTATTAAACCAATTATAAATCGTTATCAATTGAGTTGTGTTTGGCATGGCTAATTTGATTCATGTTTTTACCCTCTTATTAATAATATATGACACATATGTATCAGTTTAAAACTAAAACTAGGACCTGTATATTTATACACATATACTGTATATACACACACACATACATGGAACCATATATTCTGCATATAAGTATATTAGGAAAGCACAAACACACTTAATACTCATCTGAATCCTCATAGTAACCATTTGCATCATCATCAGATGAGTCATCATCGTCTTTAGCGGTCGTAGGTTCGATCTGCTTTGCAACCTGGGGTTCCTTTTGCACAGCAGGCTCTGGCTCAGCAACTGCCTCTACTTCCTCTATATCTTCCTCTTGCTCAACCAGTTCCACATGTGTTTCCACAGGTTAAGGAAAGCGTGTGCGTGTGCGTGTGCGTGTGTGTGTGTGTGTGTTGTGTGTGTGTTGTGTGTGTGTGAGAAGAGAGAGAGAGAGAGAGAGAGAGAGAGAGGACAACGTAAGGAAAGGTATCCACATCTCGTGCAGTTCCACCGGCCAAGATGTTCTGCAATCGTTTTCTACTTGATGAATGTAGTCAGGCTGCATCACCAGAAACAAAATCAGCATCTGTATGCATGCATGCATGTATATAGGTACATTTAACTGTATGTATGTATATGTAACAAATGTTCCTACCATATACATCCTAATTATACTGTACAGTATACACGTATATCTGTATATGTTACATACATTTATGTCGGTGTCTCGACGGAACCGTCGTTTACGAGCATCTCTCATGGCTGGAGTCAAACCGTCTTTGTGCTCCACGCCTTCGGCTGCAGCCTGACCTGGCTCCCTTACTATAATCATCTATAAGGTGCAGAGTTAAAATATTATTAAAATAAACATATTAAGTTTAAGAAACAACATATAATATATATATACTACAGTTGTATGTATTAACCTGTATATAATAAGGAGAGCGTAGATAAATATAATACACTATATATGATACATATGGTCTATAACTAACAAAGCAGCCACATATATAAGTGTGTGTATGGCTGACCTGTCCAATATCTGCTCCTTTGATAAGCACAGTATCATCGTACGTTTTGTATGATTCAACAACGGCAGGGAGATCCATGAGTGAAACGTCAAACTCGTCTTTACCAATAGAAAGGTCCTGTTCTTGCATCTACATAATTCAGCAAATAAATAAGTGTGTGTGTATGTGTGTGTCTATATATGTATGTGTGTGTGTGGTGTGGTTGTGTATAGATTATAGATATAGATATATGCGTACGCACACAAACCTTAAATGACAAGTCGATGGATGCATCCTCTGCTTGTGGGTTTTCATTTAATACCTTATTTAGCCTCTCCGCTACTGAAGGAGGGACTCTTAATATAAAATGCTCTTCCATCTAAAAAACACCACTCATCATACACATACTCATGCACGCACAATTGTATTATATCATTATGGAGCAAATTCCGCACAGATTTTAAACCCAGGAACTACATATTAATTGATCACAATTTCTAATAAAAAGGGAATTTATTCACAAAATTTAAAGACACTGCACAAAAATAGAGGAATTTCTGAAGAACGCGTACCTTGATTATCAAACCCTAGCGCCGTGAAATACATACCTGCATTAGCAATATAAGGTTAAGATTGTGCCACGTGTCTGCTTATTTTTAATGCCACGTAGCTACAAAGTCTCCGTTTCGAATCTCACGTCAAACCCTCTGTAAAACCCTAGCTACGGCTTGCTAGGGATCATGTCAATCATTCTCAGGAGAATCGCCCGAGCAGGAGAGAGGGCGCCGATCCGCGCATTCTTACATCGGTGACAGAGAATGTAGGAAGGTAAGTGCTCTTTGTATGAGAAAGATTCAGCATTTCCTTGTTTCCCGATTCAAACGAATTTTTTCCTAAATTGCTGCATTGATTCATGATCATCCAGGATACAAATGTAGCGAAAAACGGACGAATCTGGATCAAAACCGGCGGATTCAGGGCAGCGGATGATGGAAGACCGCCGGAGCTCGTCTTTGCCGGCGCCATGTTCCACTCTTCCACGAATTGGTGCTTCGATCTGTGTGGAGTTTCTGCCACATTTTGGAAGGCAAGAGCTCATGAACAAGTTGGGTTTGCGTTACTTGAGAAAGAGGTAACTATATTTTGTGATTGCATTCATTATATGTGCAGTTACTGTGTCAAAACGTCCATCACTATGTTTGTACAAGAATCTATTTGCCGGTTGTTTATGTGTGTATGTATATGTATATATTAACCACACACATACATACACACCCACACATTCTTGTTTATATGTATGTCGCACACACACATACTGATCTCTACTCATCAAAGCTCCCAACTTGCGATCCGATTTGCCAAATACAACTTGCATCAATATGAAGTGTGTGTGTGTGTGTGTGTGCAGCCACAGATTTGGGTACAGACACACTGTGGACACGTGTGTGATACCAAAACACATAGGCATAATGCATTATTCTATTTTACAGTTTGGTCTGCATATATATGTATGACTTTATGACGTCTTTACGTGTTTATACATACGTATTATCCATATACTGCAGCAAGGTATCGATCCATAACACCCGTGCAAGTCTGTGAAAACCCACATGTACCTGCATGTCTGTACATATTTATGTATACAGCTTACACCCACAGTTATAGACACAAGTTCGATCTGTATGCACCATATAATTCAGCTGTTCTACAGTGGACTACGACGAGCTGTACTCGGAGGCAAAGCGGAATATCCACTGATCTTAGAGAAGGAATCAAGGATTGGTAAAAAGGAAATTACCGTACCCAGGGAGTAAACGTGAAAATTGACGGTCAGTTTTGTGGATGTTAAAGGGCCTTTGGGAACACTCTCTTGGACATTCCGTGATGAGGTTGCATCACAATGGAGGGCGACATAATCACGGTTAAGAGAGTTGTCGATTCGAAGAAATCTCGTGCTATGCACGGACTATCAAGGTAAATATTTAGATAATACATACCACGGCACGCGCCGCACGTACACACGCACAGAGAGAGAGAGAAGAGGAGGAAGGCGGGAGGGAGGAGGATAAGAGTATACATACATCTTATTAACATTAATCGTTTTAATCAGGACATTACTTAATAACATGGTTTTGGAGTTTCACAAGGGTGGGAAAAAAAGCTGTTAATGGTTGGCGTGGGATACAGAGCAGCAGTAGAGAACGATAAGTTAGTCCTAAGTATTGGTTACAAAGAGCCAGAGATAATGCGAATTCCACAAGGTTTGTTAATTAATTCTAATGTAGTGTATTATTCACTGATTTATCAAGTGTGGACAATACACATATTTATATACATACATGAGACATATATATGTGTGTGTTAAACTTATGTGTTGTATTCATTTTATTGAAAGGTTTAAAGGCTAAGGTGGAAGAGAATACAAAGATTACTATCTCCGGGCATGACAATGTGCTTCTTGGAAATTTTGCTGCCCTGATTCGACAAAGAGAAAACCTGAGCCGTAAGGGTAAAGGCATAAGGTACGCTGACGAGGTTGTAAGGAGGAAAGAAGCTAAAGGTGGCAAGAAGAAGAAATAAGTAACATGTTCTAACCTTAAAGGTATGTATGTTTGCGTATAGCAAGTTCAGTACATTAAATACTTAATGAAACTAATTCATAATATATAATAATTTATAGATTATACTTATATGTCTATAAAATATTTGTATATAAGTATATATGTTTATGTCCGTAATATGCACACACGCAGGAGAGAGAGAGAGTATGCAATGTTTCTGTGCGTGCCTACTTCATATATGTACATACATATAGTGACCTGTTTAAGTACTGAATTTGTGATTTTATGTAGTTTGTTCGAAGGAAGTTATCTTCGTGTGGAAGACATTTTTACATACATTTTCTCAATAAATTGTTATTTTTTAACCATTGTAGTTTTCAAATATTAGCATATGACACGCTTATATGTTTATCTTGTGTGTGTGTGATACTAAGTTAATTAGTAATTGTGATTTACTAATGAAGTTGAGACTCTAGTGCTTTATTCAAGAAAGCGGTCCTTGAACCTTGAGTCAGAAGTTCTGCAATAGTTGGTTTTCCCAAATACCAGGTAACGATTATTCGCAACCACGTCATAAACAGGATCTCTGATAAACCTACAATAGTTAAAGCTTCGTAAGGCAAGTATATATACATATGGTAAATATTTGGTATATACGTTACATACACATTCATACATGTGTATGTCCATATACATGTATAACATACACAACTTACGATGTGTTAAGTCGTGAGTTGGATTGTTATGAATGTAATAAGTCCTTTGTGTGTATTTCAATACAAAAGCATATACGTATAGGTGTATAGCGTGTGTATCTTATGCAATGGTATACTTAACAGTGGAAAGAGCATGGCAAGGAATGCCAAGGAAGGATAAGGCTGGTTTAAGTACTCAGCAATCCGTAAAACAGCTTCAGATTTTATATAAGACCTGGTAAAAAAATTACTGAATAATATTAATTTATGTGTGTTTGTGTGTGTTGTGTGTGTGTCCTAATGTATATACATGTGTGTGGTGTTACTCTGTTTCTCCACCAGAACTATGCTTGAAATATCATGTGGTGAGCGACCAGATTTTTGGAGCAAGACTCTACCTGTGTCACTTTGTAATGCAGCAAATCGTAAACGGGTTTGATTATCGTTATCCAGCACGAAATTTACACCCCCGTTACACAGATTACACATCCTACACAGAAAAAAATAAATGTGAAACCAGTGTTAAACTAGTGTGAAACTGATGTGAAACTCCGGGTTTCCCACCATCAAAGAGAATGACTGGGCGTGTGTCACTTGTGAAGCACGATAGAGCCTTCTGCTGCCATGGCGTAGTAGTCATACATAACAAAGCCATTATCTAAATCAATTTATGGCATACTATATAATATTATTGAAAGCATGTACACGTGTGTGTATATATATGTATGTATGTGTATTGGTATACATATCCTTGGTATTGTGTGTGATATATGTGCATATAATTATATAAACATATTTTAATTATATAACAATTTAACAAAGCCCATCCCTGTTTTAGGGCTAGTTATTTAGGGTTTATGGCGGACGATGTTAAATCCTATTGCAATCATCCTACTGGTAAGAGCGTAAATGTTTTATTAATATTACGATTAAATTATAAAATGATTTATAAAAGAGCTGTTAAATGATGTGCAAGTATTAGATATGAATATTAAATTTTTATATATGAATGATACACCAGTGTTGACCTTTCAATGTAGATTATAATACATATATATATGACCATTTCTTTCTTTACACGCATTGACTTACACAATATTATACATACACTGCATTGTCTGTTGTGTGTGTGCCTGGCGCGTGTTTTATAGATATATGTATATTCAGTTCTATATATATGTATATATGTGTGTGTGTGTGTCTATAATATTATATATATATATATATATATTATATATAGAGGAGAGAGAGAGAGAGAGAGAGAGAGAGAGAGAGAGAGAGAGAGAGAGAGAGAGAGAAGAGAGAGAGAGAGAGAGAGAGAGAGAGAGAGAGAGATTGATTGTATAGACTAACTTTCTTTTTTAAATACAAATTTTTTCTATTTTCTGAGTTATATTTAGCATTGCAGGAACGAAAGATTTGCAGAAGAGGAGCATTATGAATGGTTTAAAGAATACTCCCATTTCCGGCACCTCGTACACTCTAGCATTGTTGATAAACAATCTAAGGTACTTGTAAAGATGTGTGTGTATGTGTGCGTGCGTGCATGCACGCGCATGTTTGTAAACATCTGAATATGATCTATATTACTGCTGTAGGAATACTTTCTAAACACTCTAAGCACATACAAATCATGAGCTTAGCTTACCAAGGGTACTCACACACACACATATGCATGTACCCTGTGTGTGTATAATATTATGTTTTTGTGTAATGGAAGATATTAGAGCTGGGATGCGGAAATTCAAATGGTGAAGAAATGTATAAGGATGGTTACAAACATACTGCAACTGATCTCTCCCCTGTTGCAGTTCGTCAAAAAACAACAGAGATGTTCTACTAAGGGTTATGGTAAACTTACACACACACATGGTATTTTATTATTTGTTTATTCTTTTCCAGATATCCATGTTTGTGTAGCTATATTCTGGATTTACCATTTGAAGACAGCAGCTTCGACGTTATCATTGAGAAAGGAGTTATGGTAATGCATCTGTTTAATTCTCTCTCTTCTCTCTGTGTGTGTGTGTGTGTGTACATATATCATCTGTTCATATATTGTATATGTGTGTTGTTATCTATTTGTATATATTTGCAGGACTGCCTATTTGTGGATAGTGGTAGCTCATGGGATCCCAAGCCAGAAGCTAGAAGGCGGGTAAGAGAAAATGCTTAAGGAGGCACACCGAGTTCTATGCAAAATGGGATTATGATCTCTATAGCATTTGGGCAGGTGTGTGCGTGCGTGTGTATCTATGTGTATACGTATAGTATTTCAGCTAAGCTGTATCGCAATGATACGTCTCTCTCTCTCTCTCTCTCTCTCTCACACACACACACACACACATGCACGCACGCACGCACGCACACACCAATGTACTTTGCAGCCCCATTTTAGACGACCATTCCTGGAAGCCGACGGATTACAATGGTGCATGGAGTATACTACATTTGGGGATGATTTCATTATTTTTTCTACACCCTGAGAAAGGTATTTCAATAGTTAAATAAGCTGCTTTATTAATTAGGAATAGTATTTAAACAGGGATCGTTAAAAATGCCAAAGAAAATAGATTTGCACGTGGATGCCAGAGGGGATATTCTACAGGAGCAAATGGACGACTCTGATTATCTTTTAAGAACAATGATTTCAGATGAATAACTAACTACACACTATTGTATATGTGTGTGTGTGTGTGTGTGTTATCTGTTATTAAATGTACAGAAAAATATATGGATACTTATTGTATTAGTCCGTCAATATACATATTATTTATAGTATTATTATATGTACTTGTATGGCTATATATATGGTGCATGCATGTGTGTGTCTGTATCAACACACACACACACACACACACACACATATATATATACATACCCACTGAATTACTATAAATTACAAAAAAGATGGAGTATATTTTTAACTTAAATTATAAAATGAGCAACGGATACACAAGGATATTCTTCCGAATATGCTGAATATGGAATTTGACCGTTAGTACCCTAACTCTTAACGGGCAGTTTATGTAAATTAGTGAATCGCCGTCCCATGTTCAAATTCTCTTCTACAACCTATTCGATCATAGAAGCAGGGTAGTGAAACGTCTTGGGGATAATCTCTTCTCAAGAACAGCCATTCATGTAGCAATTCATAGAAATCTCTTCAGCAGTTCTTTGCCAGATTCACAGCGATCTCAGGATTTTCATAGCATTCCTTGCGATTCACCACCATTCGGATCTGGATTCGCAAGAAAAGAGCGATTCAACACTCAAGAACATCGATTCACAGCTGAAGAACACGCGAATCCGTCATGTTTCACGAGCGCTACAACTACAGTTCATCGGGTTCATCCGGCATGCTGCCGCCGCGGATCAGCAAATCGGCGCCTTGCTCCCCCGTGAAGCCTCTTATCAAGCGGCCGCCGATTCGATCTGATTCGTTTCATGTAATCCACAAAGTCCCGGTGGGCGATTCTCCATACGTCAGGGCGAAACATGTCCAGGTTCTGTTTCTAGGGTTCTTCAGACGATTCTAGATGATTCTTACGCATTTTCTATGTGCAGCTTGTTGACAAGGAGCCGGACAGGGCGATTGCGCTCTTCTGGGCCGCGATCAATGCTGGGATCGCGTGGACAGTGCTCTGAAGGATATGGCAATCGTCATGAAGCAGCAGAATCGGCCTGAGGAGGCCATTGAAGCCATCAAGTCTCTCCGCAGTCGATGTTCCGATCAGGCCCAAGAATCTCTCGACAATGTGCTTCTCGATCTGTACAAGGTGCTTTTCTTAGATACGTTTTACCAGCGTTGTGTGTATGTGTGTGCGTGTGTGTGACACACGCGCATAATACGTAAGATGTCTACGATTGCAACGTTATACTACATGTGGTACTAATATATATATACTACACACACATGAATGGGTTAATGTCTATGCATACATGTATTGTGTGATATGAAGGTTCTTTTCTACTGTACTACGATCAATACTAGTAATAAGTAGATGAATAATAATCTACTAGCTAATTTACAGTATACACCTATGTGTATACTTTATTGTATACTAAGATTATTGTATTGTACTCTAATAATATTTCTTCTCGTATATATACATGCACATACACACCATTGTATGAATATAGGTCCATGCATATACGTATTGTGTGTGTGTAGATATATGAACGTTTTATTTTTTTTCTTGTAGAGATGTGGGCGATTAGACGATCAGATAGCGCTGCTCAAGCACAAGCTGCAGCTTATATATGCTGGTTTGGCATTCAATGGGAAGCGCACGAAGACTGCACGCTCACAGGGGAAGAAATTCCAAGTATCTATTGAACAGGAAGCCACACGATTGCTGGTAAAAAAAACTTGATTCTTTCATTTGCCTTAAGCTAGATTATAGGTGTGTGTGTGTGTGTCCGTGTGTGTGAGTGTCATAATGTCTAAATAGTACTGACTGATGTAACTTCACGCAGGGAAATCTCGGCTGGGCTTACATGCAGCAGGCGGACTATATCGCCGCTGAAGCTGTGTACAGGTGAGGAATAGATATATACGAACAAGTACTTGTGTGTTGACGGAATTTTGTATATCTATGCAACACGCGCGTTCGCATATATATATATATATATATATATATATATATATATATATGGATACATACATATATATAAACCAGAGAGAAGTAGAGGGAGAGAGAGATCTCGTAAGTAAAGTAAGCTTTTATATGCAGGAAAGCTTTGTCCATGGAGCCAGATAACAACAAAGTGTGTAACCTTGGCATATGTTTAATGAAACAGGGCCGAATAGAAGAAGCAAAACGTCTTTTACAGAGTGTTACGCCTGCTTCATCCGATGCCCGTTGGGGAGCAGATTCTCATCTCAAATCTTACGAGCGGGCTCAAGGAGATGCTCCGTGAAATAGAAGCCTCGAAAAACTCTTCAGTAGCCGCTGCTCCAAAGCCCATGGATAACGGGTGAGTTGTGTGTGTGCGTGTGTGTGTACACTCCAGTATTATGTAATTAGTACAACTCTTGTATAGACTGAACACTTGCACCGGATAATATTGGTATATACATTATACACTAACAAATTATATATCATTTTGCATGTTATTATCAATATACTTCATTTAGATAAAGAAGTGTGTTTAGAGCGCTCTCTCTCTTTAGGTATGTGGAATAGATAACTTCAGTATACTTGATAGTATAGTAGATCATGATTCAAGGTTGGCATTATAATTATATCTAATTTCTGTATATTCAGTTATCATACTTGGATGGACGCAAAGAATGTTATATATATATATATATCTGTGTGTTGTATGTATGTATATTGAATCAAATGTGACTACGTATTCAGGTTTGCGGCTCTGGATGTAAGAAGGCCGCTAGAACAGCAACTGAATCTAAGGCAAGGATTAAGGAATATCCCGTCCTACGATTCCTGGGAATATGTGAAGACGAAGAAGGGGACGACATGGACGAAAACTCTAATGTGAACATCCAGCAACACGCAGAAACACTAAAGAAGAAGCTCGAGCTGCTCTGCTTAAACAACACTAACAACGTTAACAACAACCCCAACAAGGGTAATCTCTCGCTCGCTCTCTCTCTGCACGTATTTATATTCACAGCAGCATGTGCATATATATATATATATATATCAATCATCAGCACACAGACATACACGTTGATATATAAACACATACATAGATTCACGAACATATGCATGCGTATGGTTGTTTAACAGGTGATTATCTTAACATATATGCATGTGAACATTTTGACACGCATGTGACTAAAATGTGGTTTGAAAAACAGGTATTACGAACACCACTTACAACACAAATACCATGAGCAACAATGGGATTAACAACAACTTATTTAACAACAACAACAACGTGGGCAACGGTATCAACAACAATAACGCATTTAACAACGGCGATCTTATGAACAACAATGCAAATGCTCCTGCTGGTGCTGCTGCTCCATTCCACTTCTCACCCAACAAGCCTCCTCGTTGTATTACTCGTCCTCCGTCAACTGCTCGCCGTTCCCTCTCTCTGGAGTCCTTTGATAATCTTACACCTAGTACGTCTCTATCCGTGTACGCGTATGTGTATGTGTGCTTGGTTATATAACTCTATAGCAAGAGAGTAGCATACTTAGTTCCTATATCACACGCACACACACTTGTAGGCACGTATCCGTACACACACACACACGTATGTATGTATGTCTCTCTGTATGTATGTATGTATGTATGTGTGTGTGTGTGTATGCACTATTGTCAGTATTCTGCAAATCAAGAAAATACTCGCTACTTCTCTCTCTCTGTCTCTCATATGTTAACTATAAACTTACATGAATACAGATAATATATACATATATAATGTGTGTATATGGATACGTGTCAAGTGTGTGCGTGCGTGCGCGCGCGTGTGATAGAGAGAGATGAGAAGTAACGAGTATTTTCTTGATTTTGCAGGTATGCCTTCGTTGCAACAGAACAATGCAATTGCAACAGCTAAAGCTGCTTCTCCGATAAAACAGCCATTCCATGTATGTTGCACATTATGAGTATTCTTGTTTAGATTCATACTCGCTAAATATTTTATTAGCATAATGTAGTATGATTTATATATTGTGGGTTATATAACCAAATGTTATATATAATATCAGGAGCTTCATTTTCTTCCTTCTGCATCTGGACTTGGGGACTTAGGGTTCATACAAAGTCCCACGGAGCATCTGCTGCAGAGTCTTCTTCATTACAACAGCAGCTTCAACAGCATATTGCATCCAGCAGACGACTTCGAGTCTTCCAGGACATCACTACAAGTCCATTGGCTCGCTAAATGGTAAGAACGAACACACACACACACACACACACCTGCATATATTCAATTGGTATGTCTTTTAAGTCCATTGCATTATACGTACGTACCTGTACACGTATAGTTACAACTCTGTGTGTGCCCGTATGCATGTTATGCGTGTGTATCTATGTATATGAGTATATATATTTCAGCTAACGCATACACGTCTGTATCACAATGATACGTCTCTCTCTCTCTCTCTCTCTCTCTCTCTCTCTCTCTCTCTCTCTCTCTCTCTCTCTCTCACACACACACACACACACACACACACACTGTGGTTGTATGAACCTCTCTGTTACTGATTTTAACTAATTATTTGCAGTTTGTGGAAGATGTCCCATGAGTATGAAGGTTAGTTAACGTGGGGGGGATTTTATTTATATTATTTATAGGTGCTTCAAAGCTTTTCTGTACGTTGTTTTTCGACTTTCTCAGTCGTACTTGTGTATGGTATGATAACTACTGAATCTTTTAGGATTATGATATCCGGTTTTTAATTATTCTTTAACAGACCTACTGTTTGCGACCTCATACGCGTGTACACACACACACACACACACATATATATATTATCAATATGTATACACACTACCTTTGTTGTTAATGACCATTTCTTAGAATTATATATTATGTACATCATTTATTATTTTGTATGTTGGCACTTTTTTATTGCGCAGTGTCATAAGACCACGTGGTAAAACACGTGGATCAACATGTATCCTAGGGTTTTAGAACAAGGTTATGTATGCAATATTTACCATTTAGTGTTTAATAATCACTTATCATTCAATATATATATATATATATATATATATTATATATATATAATTAATGTAATAAAACATTTACGGATTTAACACCGTTCGCCATAAACCCTAAATAACGAGCCCTAAAAACAGAGGATGGGCTTTGAAGGAGCGGCGATGGTAGACTACAAGGTACGCATATTTATATTATATGTGTGTTTTTGCGTGTGTATACGGCTAAGTATATATATTATGTATATATGTAAAATAGACATACATGTATGCATATTATTTTGATAATGTATTGAGTTCCAGATAATTTTGGGATCGTCTTCAAACCACGGCAACAAGTTCTTAAGGAAATGGGTTACAACTTTGAAGTGATGGTATTTATATATACAGATATATATATGTATATACATATAGTGTACACACAGAGGAGACCCATACACTACAGATATATACATATCTAACAAGTTTTCAGTCTGCAGATATTGACGAACGTGCAATTCGTAGGGAAACTCCAGAAGAGCTTGTTATGACCTTAGCCCAAGCTAAGGTTGTGTGTGTACACCCATATACCATGTGTAAAACACACACACACACACACACACAACATATATATATATATATATATATATATATATATATATATATATATATAAATAATAACTGAGTATGTGATTATACACAGAAATACTGATTAAATTACAGGCTCAAGCTATTATCCTAAGATCAAAGACGTTGATCCTTCAAAACAAGTTCTTTTAATCACTGCAGACCAGGTAGATATATATTTTTATTTATACAAATTATGTATATTAATTTCTAGCCTAATATAATGAAATCGATGATTATATTTTGCTCTTCTAGGTCGTAGTGAACAATGGTGTGATAAGAGAAAAGCCATTGGACGCTGATGAAGTTCGTTTATTCGGTTCTGGTAATATAATGTGCGTGCATATGCGTGTGTGTGTGTGTGTGTGTGTGTGTGGTGTGATTTATTGATATACTAATGAGATATATTGATGAAAATATATGTAGGATATGCAAAGGCCCCTGCAATCACCGTTTGTGCTGTACTCGTGACCAACCTGAAAACTGGTTTCACAAAAGGAGGATTGATAAGGCTGAAGTAAGAACATATATATACCCATACGTGTATGTGGGTGTATGTATGTGTGTGTGTGTGGATACATGCTGTGTGTTTGTATGTGTTTGTTTAACTCAGTTTGTCACAACAGATTTACCCACGAGATCCCAAAACAAGTGGTAACGACGATTTGGTAAGTTAAATGTTATATATTAGTGACACTCGTACTAAAGTTTAAGATATACTGGAAACTGTAATATTGTTTTGCAGATTAAGGAAGGATCAGTTCTATATGCCGCTGGTGGCCTGCTTGTGGAAACCCCTTAGTCTCTCCGTTCGTCCATTATGGTAATCTCTCTCTCTCTCTCTCTCTCTCTCTCTCTCTCTCTCTCTCTCTCTCTCTCTCTCTCTCTCTCTCTCTCTCTCTCTCTCTCTATATATATTTATATATGCAACGCATTGAAAAGTTTTAACTTATTAAAGGATGAAAAGGATGAGGTGACTTAATTGTTCTTTTGTTTTGTCAAGATGGGAACGCTGGATAGTGTTATGGGTTTACCAAAAGAGCTCACTAAGTCTAATAGGAGGAAGCACTTGAAAAAAGTTCCTTAATATATTTTTTTTTTATTATATATAATACGTTTGTTATTTTACTATGTGCTACGTATGCGTTTAATACATCAGAACACACACACACACATGCACACACGCTAAGAGCACTAAGTAACATTAACAATAAGTCAGGAATGCGAGGAATTAATGCATAATATTGTAATTATTTTCTTAAATAAGCAAATGTTATTTACATATTTAATTAATAATATTTATTTAAATATTTCAAAAATAAGATTAAATATTAAAAAATATATTTTCTTTTTAATTTAAAGAATATATATATATAAAAAGAATATATATAATTAATATTTATTTAATAATACATAATATACATAATATAAGTAAATTACATTAATAATTATAAATTTAATTATAAATATTAAAAGATTTGTAAAGAATACATATATTTTTCTCTTTAGATACATTAAAATACAAAATCATAAAAAAACATAAATTTTTCTCCATATTTTTTAGTATAAACACATTTTACGTTTATATACTTGAACACACACACACACACCCTTTGCAAGGTATTATATCCACCATATATATATATATATATATATATATATAACACACACAAATTAATACAATGTGGTGTGCATGCGTTTATATGTATGTAGATTTGCGTGTATATATATGGGCATACATACATGATGTGTGTTTGTATATGATTAGTTACCATACTTTGTTTGTAATGTGTATGTACAAAAGTAATGAGCAATGTTAATACTATTTTGTAATTTCTTAATTCAATACTAAATATAAAATAATTATAATTAGTATTAATATTTTAATATTAAATATTAGATTTAATACTAAAATATAATATTCAATATAATTAAGATAGCATATGAAAGATGGCTAAAAGTAGTATATACAAAGTATTCTTACAAATACTTCCTCAGAATTTATTAAACAATTTAATTAAAGGATCATGCTAAGATTCTATTTGAATATATTAAAAATATGTTATAAAATATTAAATCTTTTAAGATCTCTTTTTAATTTAAATAACATACTAAAAAGACTAAAATATTTAATAAAATAATCTCTTACGGCAATGAAATATAAACAATATAACATATAGTTTATATATAAAGAGAAATTATATATTAATATATGAGTTTTTAATATACCTAGTAATTATAAATTATATTAAATAAAAGTGTTAATTTTTTATTAAAAATTTTTAAAAAATACAATTAAACGTAATACATATATAAATCGTCTGTTTACAAATTGGAATATACCTTTGATATAAACGCCGCAAAACAACAGATTAAACACATTCCGCGTTGCTTAGTCAATGGTTTAGGGTTTGTTTGCTAAAAGAGGACGGAGCTATGGTGGACCGAAGAAATCCGAGGGCGCTGCTCGTCTAAGCAAGAAATCAGCGGATTCTGTACAAAAATTTCAAATCTGTGATCTTTCAGGTATTCTACATGTTCTAAAACCTAGAAAATCTGCATTCTACATGTTCTTAGAAAATATGCCAAATCTGTGATCTTTCTGAGGATAAAGGGTTAAATTCGTGATCTTTGCAAGGATTCTTGCAATAGGAGTGGATCTGGCAAATCTTGTTTCTACTGACTGCGAGAATGAGAAGGCTTTCACTTGCATTCAACAGCTTGTTGCTGTTTCTGCTGCCGCTGGGACTATGCAGGTCTCTAAATGTCGAAATCCCGCATCAGAATCTCGTCATTACTGAAGCTACTGAGGATCTGCCCCAAATCATACCTGAGTCACTGTAAGTGCATATATACGCCACGTGTGTACTGTTGACTAATGAGGTTGTTTGGTATTAGGAAATTTAAGCTTAGTTCAGATGGTACCATACACGCAATTGACGAATCGGGCAAGTATTTTTGGTCGTTTTCATCGGGCTCTAGTTCGGTCTTGGTCATTGAGCCACTTGCGGAGAGTTATCCTGATAATGACTATTCTCAAGAGGTATTGCACATGTGTTGTATACACATACGTAATTGTACTGTACCTACATGCGTAATGTGCTTTTTTATAGGACATTCACGAGCATATGAAAGCGTTAATCACCGAGACACCAATAGTTACAGAAGAAGGTATATTGATGGGATCTTCGTTCAAAACGTCTTTTGTTGTGGATCCTAACACGGGAAAACTACTTTACAAGTTTGACATCAATGGTATGTATGTATCATTATCAAGGTTTTCTGAATCCTTCAAGAACATAGAAGTGATTAATGTTGGTAATGCTACAATACTGACGTTAAACTCCTATCAGGTACAACGTCCGGGAAAGATTCACAGCATATTCTTGCATCTATATCCAATGGTCTAAAACCGATCTTCCTTCTACGGACGGATCACAGTTTGAAGTGTTTTGAAGTTTTACTGGGTCTGTCAGATGGAGTATTCGTTTTGCGGAAATTGGTAGCTTACCTGAAGACACAGATATCCATGGGCTTCTACCAAACGGTGCGTATCAAAAGAAGATGGTATACTATGTATAGTCTAGGCTAAAATTCGCTGGTACGCAAATATGTATCGTATTGCCTTTTTCATATAGATGTGTGCGTGCGTGAGTGAGTGAGTGTTATACTTATATCTACGTTTATAGGCACCTGTGCATGTATGCTTTTTGATGCTCATGCATAAATTGATAGTAATAGATATAATATATGTTAACTTCAACAGGAAAGGAAAATAAGAGCAGCACGGAGCTCGTTATTGGTGGGCAAAGAAGGCCTTATCAGATCGAAGGATCCAGATTCACGCCTATTGAATACGAGAGAGACAACAAAACAATGCCATTCATATCCCCGCGACTTCCTCTTCCTCCTCCAAATATGGGTAATAATATTATATATACCAGTGATTAAATCCAAATGCTACGGAAATGTTTAATTACTAATCTAATTACTAGTTTACTAATTATTAATCTAGTTTAATTACTAATCCGTAGCATTTTTTTACTACGGCATATATCACTGATATATACACAAAACTTAAGTATTGTACACAGGCACATATATTGATACACTACGCAGTATAGAGGTATATGTATGTATGTATGTATGTAAAAAAATAATATATATATATATATTATATATATATAGAGAGAGAGAGAGAGAGAGGAGAAGAGAGAGAGAGAGAGAGAGAGAGAGAGAGAGAGAGAGAGAGACATACATACATATGTATTCACATTATAGTTCAATTTCTTTTAATGCAGAACTTCCCTTACCGGCTTTGAACAATACAGCAGCAATCGCTGACAACAGAAGCTATTCGGTAGACTGGCTAAGGTAAAAACACACAGGCGCACTATGTACCTAACTTATATACATATGCACACACATATGCATAATGTACATAAATAAACATATGTACGTGCACATACATATCTTGTTACTCAACTATTTTTATTACAGAATCATAGGTGGAGTCTTTGCATTACTCGCTTTGATAGCTATGGTAGTTAAAAGCATACTCTACTTTAAACCTAAACAAAGAGTGATTAACCAGCCACTAGTACAGCCAAAACGTAAGAGACGCAACAAGAACCAGAAAAACCGAGCACAAAAATATAAACAAGCAGGTATGATTTACCGTTAGACTGAAAATACACACAGATATAAGCTCCTAGTGTGGATATTAATAACTTTGCATAGGCATAAATAAGAAGTACACATACATTTGTATTATACATAGTCGTATCATGCATTTTTGTATATATATTTTTTATGTTGAACAGTGGAAGATCTATGCATACATGCATAAATATATGCATACACATTCACATATGTACAATGTATGTATTGCGGGTTTACTAGGTTGACGATAAACAGCAAGTTAACGGCAAACATCGTAACTTAGAGGTGACTAATATAGCTATTGGATATGGAAGCAATGGTACAATCATATGTGAAGGATATCTAAATGGAAGGCACGTTGCTGTTAAGTCGATACTTAACCGGTTCTATGATAAGGCCGAGAAGGAGATTTTGCTCTCATTGATCTTGATGCTCACCCCAACGTCGTCAGGTGTGTGTGTGTGTGTATACAATTGAACAGATGAAACTAATAATTAAACTAACACTATACTGTATTTAATAGAACTTTGCCATGAGCAAATAGATAATTTTTGTGCACATTGCTCTGGAGAGATGCAGTTTTAATTTGGACACATTTATTTTAGCACATACACCAGGTGGTGATAAGAAGATCGAATTACTAATGAGTACGAGAAGCAGGAGTTACAGGTCGTTTTACAGCAGCAACTTACTCTGTGGGATAAAACTGCCTTCCCAGTCCCACGCTCATGAAGTTGATGAGGTATGCTTTTATACGGTCCGTATGTATGTTGTATATATGTGTTGTATAGCGTACACATACGTATACGTATACACGTGAGAGTATACGTAAGTTCTGTACAGGATACTAGAAAGTAAAATCAAGATTTTTGTATAGCAAGTACAAGAGATTGAAATGCAGATATACACATCTACGTACACAAATATACTATACATACTACAGATAGACATTGATGACAGCTCATTTTGTCTCTATATATACACTATATTAAAGTGGATAGTTCTATACTGTATAAAAAATATATATGACATAGTGTGTATAATTGCAGAGAGGTCGTTGCGGGCTTGTACACCTACACAAGTTGGGATACGTACACAGGGATCTGAAACCACAGAATGTTTTAATCAACAGGAACGTGGAGACCTTAGTTGTTAAACTATGTGATATGGGGATTAGCAAGAGGCTAAATGAAGGAGCAGCTTCTATCAACAACCTTACCTCGTCAGGCGAGCTCTCTCTCTCTCTGGCCTCCCTCTAACTACGTCATATTATATAATTAATATATACTTATAAAGCTAATTATCTAGTACTAAAATCTGTGTTAAAACAGGGGGTAGCTCAGGTGGCAAGCACCTGAACAAATACAAGGGGGAGACAAACGCGTTCAGTAGATATATTTAATCTTGGAGTTCTACTTTACTTCTGCATAACTGGCGGCGGACATCCATTTGGCGAGCATCTACAACGTGATTTTAACATTGTTCGTGGGAGAATGGACCTTTTTACCATAGAGCATATTCCGGAAGCATTGGACTTGTTACTAAACTTACTGGAAGTGGATCCGGAAAGAAGGTCGTGTGTGTGTGTGTGCGTGTGTGCGTGTGTGTGTGTGTTGGGGGGAGATCATAAATGCACGGCACTAAGGAGCATCATGTATTTAATATATGATTATGACGTAATACCCTTGTATATATCGTATATCCACATATAATTACTCTACGTTAACTTCCTTTCAAACACATAATGTACATTAACATACACAATAAAGTGTCTGTGTGTGTGTGTGTGTGTGTGTATGACAAGTGAGCCTGGTTATTTTCAGGCCAAGTGCATCACAAGTGAGCCTTCATCCGTTTTTCTGGAAGTCGGAAAAGCGATTAAGGTTTCTAGTAGCGGCCAGTGACCGTGTCGAACGCGAGGACCGAGAAGCAAACTCAGCTGTTCTTACTGCACTCGAGTCTGTTGCTCCAGATGCTTTGGGAGGGTACGTATACTAAAGGATAAACATATTGTTACTATATTTTCACGTGTAGGATAATAAAACAATACGTATTATCAGTGCATGTAGAGACAAGTATATGTATACTTATATATGTATAATTGTGTAATATCTGTTCTTGGTATGTGTGTAAAGAACTATACAACCTTAGATTGAGTTATTGTATTGTGTATGATCTAGAGTAAGCACGCAACATAAAATTATCTATGAAACACGCATATCTTGTTAGTGCCCTTGTATGAAAGTCGGACTACACTTTTGATGTTATATTAAAAGATTGTCTATATCAATAATATGATGAATCTAACATTTATTGTATTGCTAACTATGAAACATATAATCTATTAATCAATAGAAGATTAACAACGTTTGTTTTACTGTGCAGGGCATGGAATGAGAAGCTGGATATGCAGTTGCTTGAGAACTTGGGTAGATACCGACAGTACAACTATTATTCCGTTCGTGATTTACTCAGAGTTATTCGTAACAAGGCTAATCACTACAGAGAGCTTCCTGAAGATGTACAGGTATGTTACATGCAATACACACACACACACTTTTAACTCAAACATCTCATTAGATCATACTCTATATGAACATGTATGTGCTTGGACGCACTCTGCATCATAATATTATACATTATACATACCCTGTTTTAGCCCAGCTTGAATTCTACTTAAATATATGACATATGTAATATGCATACATATATGTTATTGCGTGTCTGATGACTTTATACATCTTAAAACTCATAAACTTTACCGATTGGCATATAAATAAACTTTAGATGATCGACATCGAATTACATATTAAGTACACGATAATACATACATGTACATCTTAAAGTTCAATAAATTCACATAGTGCATATTGTTTATGATTTCAAATCATATTCATACATACACATAATATATGAATCTTAAAGTGTAATATTTATTATGATAGTGAAGCATAATATAGGCCAATAAAGTGTAAGCTATTGTTAGCTGTGTTTTGATGCGACTTTCTTTACTTGCACAAAACACACACACACACACACACAAACATGCATACACACGTATATCACATGCTGTTTCTTTCAGCTCTTACTTGGGAGAATTCCTGAAGGGTACGAGAGTTACTTTAGGAGTAGGTATCCAAAACTATTAATGGAGGTTTACAAGGTTTTAACACAGTTTTGTTGGGAAGAGGAGATGTTTAAGTCATATTTCCATGAAAACTCCGACTGACTAGTAAGTCTTACAGTTTAATCTCTATTAACTAAAACCAGGATGTACATATTATACTGTATACTAATAATGAAATTGACGCTTTTATTAATATTTTGTTTACAGCTAAGATATGCATTTTGTTATATTTTAGACATGCACTAAGTGGTATATATATAATTGTAATAATAGGTATGTATGTACACTATAAGCTACTACAATCATCTATAAACTCTTCTTTTTCTCTTTTAATTAGTTCTATGCGATCCGACGGCTGACATTGCTCCGGAGTTTTTTTTTTTTCTTGATCATGTTTTCTAGCCTTGCCGAGAGTATAATGCTACTAAGTTAATACTAACATAATATGTGATATGGATATGAATATTATAAATATCTCGGTTGCAGGTTGCAGTTTGCAGTTATTCATTTTTGTCTTGTTGCTAAGTTGACAGTAACGCCACATGTATGTAAACAGGTTTGATATATATCTCTATTTTCCCATTTGAGCAGTGAGAGCTTTCCCATTTTCTTCTATCGGCTTCTAAACTCCATAACAGGTTTGGTATTCTTTTCCAATCTCTCTCTCTCAATGTGTCTTTACAACAGTTTCTTCATTTGTTAACTGTATGTACTGGTCGTCTCTCTCTCTCTCTCTCAATATGTGTGTCTTAATAATACTTCGTTTGTTAACTTTATGTACTGGTCTCTCTTAATAATACTCGTTTGTTAGCTGTATGTACTGGTCTCTCTCTCGCTCTCAATATGTGTGTTTTTTAATAATACTTCGTTTGTTAACTGTATGTACTGATCTGTCGGATGTGTGTATATGTATGTACTGGTCTTGGGATGTGTGTATATGTGGTGCATTTGCATATAATCAATGTATTGTACGCGTATGTGCTGGTCTGTCAGGATGTGTGTAGTACATGTAATTCATGTACAGTGTGTGTTACCATTGGTGAAGAGAAAGTTCTGCATATAAACATCTCATACGGAGTCTGTACATATGTCGTGTCTATTTAAAACATGTGCACATGAGTTGCAGGTCTGGTCTGTATCACTTTTGTTTATATATATCTTCTTCGTCTGTGTATGTGTTTATATGTATAACTGTCTGTCTCTTTTGAAGCATGTCATATATATTTTGTTTTCCCTTTCTATATGCCTGGCATAGACGGGATGATGAGATTTAACGTTGAAAACCATATTAAATAGTTAATAACATAGTTAATAATTCTCATGTCTGAAGTACGTAACTTTGTACTTCAGTACAGATTGAATATATTATTTATTATCTTACGCTTTTGCACATAGTCACACGCACACGCACACATACACACACGTTTGTTTAACAGTCATATTCCATGGAGAAGGCATTTGAGGCGTTAAAGAGTGGAAAATGCGTTGCAATTTTGGACTCGAACATCGAGAGGGCGAAACAGACCTGTTTTTCGGAGCCTCTTTTACAACACCCGCAGCACTCCGTACGCTCAGAGAGAGGAGGCTGGTGGCGAGCTCTACATATCAATCGGTACGGACGTGGCCTCGCTCTTTGGGCTGCCGTACATCGGCCCAAGTCCTGGCCGACCTTAAACTGGCCCAAGACTACCCCGTACTTTCGTACACCTCCAAGCGTACGGGCTCAACGTGTCAGGGCTCGTGCTCCGTTGGCGTTTCGTTGGACCACCGGAGGTTGAAGACCGGGGCGCCTGACATGGAGAGGAGCTACACGTGTCGACGCCTGGCTGGGGTGGAATGAGCTCCATTGTGGCTCCAAGGGCCAGGGAATGGAGGCCTTTGGTAAGGAGTTTCACACCCCAGGCCATATATTTCTGTGTATGGAAAATGCATATGGCTTGCAAACCAGGCAGGGACATACCGAGTTATCTGTTGCACTCGCTAAAGCTGCACGAATTCCTCCTCTAATGGTATGTGTGTATGTGCGCGTGTGGGTGTGTATTATCTCTCTCTCTCTCTCTCTCTCTCTCTCTATATATATTATATATGTAATAACTTATATCCTATAGATTTGAACAGCTCATCTACACGACAGAGTATCTTAGCATAGTACTACTTTTAGAGTTTCTTTAAGAGTGAAACAAACTAGCTAGTATTAAGTCGTTTTCTACGAGCATATCTTATAATGATTCAGACACAATATATATATAAAAACACGTGACTCCAAAAAAGCACTTGTACTATATATATAACATACGGTTCGGTATAATGAGTGCTAATGTAATAGACTATTATATTATCTAATGTGTATATAGTTAATGATTTCTATGCGGAATGATTATAGGTTGGTTGTGTGATGCTGTGCAATGAGGGTGATGACTATGGAGCTCTTCCACCTCAAGATGCTAGATTGTGGGCACAGAAGCATGGTGTACCCTTCTTAACAGGAGAGGATATTATTCAAAGCCTTGCTTAAGGGTAATTTTAAGATATTATTAAGTGTTTATCGATTCTATTGTTAGCCAATAAGTGAACGAGGGAATATACCTACGTAATTACATGATTGATTCTAATTGTTAGCCAATAAGTGAACCAAGTGAAATGGAGAGAATATACCTAACATCAATAATTCGATGCTTATAGTGACAAGTAAATGAAATGCAGACGACTCATAAATCCAAAAGCTGCTTCTATGCGTAGTGTACCCATGTGATACTCATGTGAGAGTATTCAATAGGGCTCCTTGTATACATGTACGTCTCCGTACTTAGATAAGATACGTGTACGGAGATACTACTACGTTACATCCCAGTGTGTATATAGGTGGCCTAATTATTGCAATCACGAATACGTCCAAAACCAGACATTCCGATCCAACGGCGGATACAAGTGAAATAAGGATACGTGTGGATTCTAACAGACAACGAACAAAACAGCAACAAGAGACAGTATTTTTCTCGCTCCGACAACCAGCCGAACTCTTTTCCTAAAAATTGTATATGTACAACTTATGCATATTATACACTAAGCATACATACAAAATTACCTTAAAGCGCGTGTTTAGCACCCTTTGTTCATGCAGAAAATCCAAGTTAACCCCAAAGCGAACTGTACCTGTAGAACCTCCTTATTACAACACGTGTTTATTTATATCGGATCGTAGTACCATATATATATAATATACGTATAACATAGATATTACGACCACCAACATTGTATATTATTTTTTTTATTCTGTAAGTGATTATGATGTTATATGAATAATGTAACCTATGTTGGGAAAACAAAACCTACCTTAAACTCGGAGTTTGTGGTGACAGCCCTCAACCTGTAACAAGTTGAAAGTAAAAAATCATATATATACACATCACGTATATGTATATATGTATTATGTATAAGGAAGTTGGATTGCTTACGTAAACAGGAAGATAATCCTCTTAAAGCAAACCGTACCTGTGAAACCTGCAGAAAGATTTCATAACAAACAGACTGAGCACAAAGCAAAGAAACAAACATAGAATTATAGTATTACCAGCTCAAGGATGTATAAGTTGCTCAGAAGCAGATTCCTTCCTCGTGCCTCTGCACGCAACCTTAAAAAAAAAAAAGTGGAAAACATAAAATAATAAACACATAAGTAGCAAGATATTGGAACAGAGTGTAAACAAAATTCGGTGCACTGGTCATATTCATAACCGGTTATCTTCAAAGGACGGACATGTCTGAAACAAATTAACTACAGCCCACAGACCGTCTCTCTTTTCTATATCAACTACCAACCACTCATATTGAGTACTAAACCTGTTCGCCTGCTTCTGAACAAAATGCCCACCTTCATCTCCAAATCCTTTTGTCATATATATATATATCAGAAGGATTACCCGGTGATGAAATGCCTGCTTGCCCATCTCCGTATGTACATTAGTAGTAGTCACCCGCAAGTAGTACGTAGATAGCTAGCAAAATACCAACATTCCCTGCCATTTACAACATATTTTATTAGATTAATAAAGAACCATACGATGCCAAACACGAGCTTGCTTGCACAATGAAAATAACAAACAGTCCATTTTATGCCAACGAGTTTGCTTGCGGATTCAAATATAGAATTCACAAGCAAACAAAACATCATGTGATGAGAAAAAGAACGGATTTTGCAAAGAGTAATAGGCAATGTAATGCCGATTTTGAGTAAATATCAAGAAACAGAGTAAACAGAGGAACGAACAAAGATACAAATCAGTTCAAAAGACGAACTTAAGGACAGAATGCACTTACCTTATGGATCAATTGTGGATTCTGATCCTATGATGCAGGGGATCCGGGCCGGACGGGACAAGTCGGTCCGATGCGGCAAAGGATTCCGGAGGCGAATGCGAGCCGCAGTCATTGTTTGGACACCGAAAATGCAAAGCTGCCGATACATATCCATAGGTCTTGGTGCGATATCTTCCCGATTGCAGCAATTTCCTACCAATAGCTGCAGAGGAAGAATGTAAACACACAGAAATGCATCAAAACAGCGACTTTTGATTGCAAATCCCTCACCTGTGAATCCGAAACACCTCCGATATGAAACCTTCCGGATTGCAACAATTTCTTGTCTTGCATCTGCGGGAAAGAATGCGGATACATCAAATCACGCGAAAGGCAAGAAAAGAGCGATTTTTACAAGAACGCGCCCACATTAACATGAGAAATACCAATTTTTCAAGGAATGCATAACTAAACAGCGATCTTTACAAGAATACGCACACATTAGAATGAGAAATTTCTGATGATACAGTATATCAAATCGCGCAGAAATGCACGAAAACATCGAATGAGGACGAAGAAATACTCGAAAACAACGATTTTTCATTGAAAATCTGTACCTTTGAATCGGAAACGCTTAGCGGCCACTCGCGGCTGGCCTTCACGGACAGAATCATCACCAAGCCAACAAGCGCCAGCAGGATCGAGGCCGACGCCATAGCAGGAAGCCCTTCCTTGCTCGATCTTCGATCTTCGATCTTTCCGTGAGGTTCACGCTACGCCTGGATCGAAATCTGTAAGAACCTCCAAGAGACACGATTCAAGAGCGAGAACTCACCGGCTTCAAAGGATCGGCTTGCGGAAGAACAAAGCAAGCGGCGATTTTCTGCGCGAGAACGAAATGGGGAAAACGGAGACAATAGGGGTTAGGGTTTAAACAGCCAATCCTGTTTATCGTTAAACCCGGCAAGCCACGTCATGCGACGTATTAAGGCGGACGGTACTGGCCACGGATTGCGACGTGGCAATCCGTGATCGAATCCAACGCTCAATTTTAAAATTTCTCGACTTCGACAGTTTCAAATTTTGACCTAATTTTAAAACAGGGGATTTTTATTAGGGTTAGGTCAAATGAGAATTTAAATAACGCGCCAAACGATATCAAATGCATTTAGGGCAGAAGAAAGAGGCGCGAGGAGGGGATGCAGGGCACCGAGGAGGTCTGCGTGTGTCATGGGCGATTCACCCACTTCTCGGATACATATTCTCAGTTTCAGAGACGAGCAGATACGAAATCGTCAGCAGGATGAAGGTGCATTCCACAATCGGCCCAATAAGCTCTCGCTGCTTCCACTGGTTGCGCTCATCTTTTATGAGGTATCTGGTGGTCCATTTGGAGTCGAAGACTCTGTTCGATCTGCTGGACCTCTCCTTGCAATTCTCGGGTTTGTGGTATTCCCATTTCTCTGGAGCGTACCAGAGGTATGTGTGTGTATGTGTGTGTGTGTGTGTGTGAGTACTCGTGATAATGTGATTTATATAGGCACTGATCACAGCTGAGCTTGCTACTGCTTTCCCTGCGAATGGAGGTTACGTGCTCTGGATATCTGCTGCATTTGGGCCGTTTTGGGGTTTTCAAGAAGGCCTTTGGAAGTGGCTCAGTGGTGTAATAGACAATGCACTCTACCCTGTTCTCTTTCTGGATTACCTTAAGCGCTCTCTTCCTATCTTTTCTAGTCCTAAAGCCAGGTATCTCTCTATACATATGCGCACACACACACACACGTGTGTGTATGTAGTTATATGTTCTTATATGAGAGAGAGAGAGGTGTATTAAACAATGTCTGTTTTATTCAGGTACCCAGCACTGGTGGTTATTACGGTACTACTTACATATGTAAACTACAGGGGGCTCACGGTGGTAGGCAGATCTGCCATATCTTTGTTAATATTCTCGCTTTTACCTTTCTTATTTATGGGACTCTTGGCAATTCCACGTGTGAAACCCAAACGCTGGTCCAGCGTGGATTTCCAGGATGTACACTGGCGTGGTTACTTAAACAGCTTGTTTTGGAACCTTAACTTCTGGGACAAAGCTAGCACACTCGCCGGGGAAGTTGAGGTACATATGCTAATATATATATATATATATATATATATGCATAAACATGAATGTATTTAAATGATAGCTATTTCTTATCAAGAGTGTAGGATCCAAAGGAGACATTCCCAAAGGCATTGTTTGCTGCAGTGGTGATGGTGGTTCTTTCTTACATTATCCCATTACTAGCTGGAACTGGTGTTTTGGAGCTTAACCGCGCGGTATATGTGTGTGTATAACATATGTAGAGGTGTGTTTACACACAAACACACACTTCTATGTGCGTATATATGATGTAGGAATGGGAAGATGGTTACTTTGCTGATGTAGCAGCGGAGATAGGTGGTAAATGGTTAAAGTGGTGGGTAAATGTAGCAGCAGCGTTATCAAATATGGGATTGTTCGAAGCAGAGATGAGTAGTGATGCATTTCAGTTACTTGGCATGGCAGAGATTGGTTTGCTACCCAGTATATTCGCACAGAGGTCCAAACATGGTACACCTATCCTCGGTATCTTGTGTTCTGCTACAGGTGTGTATCCTCTCTCTCTCTCTCTCACACACACACACACAGACACACACACGGGAATGTGTGTAACGTGTTTTACAACAGGTGTGGTACTTCTATCTTGGATGACATTCCAGGAGATTGTTGAGTTTCTTAACTTTTTGTATTGTTTTGGGATGCTACTTGAATTTGCGGCTTTTATCTGGTTAAGAATCAGACAACCAGGGTTACATAGACCTTTCAAGGCGTGTGCGTGTGCGTGTGCGTGTTATACTGTTTAGTTAATTATCTTAATTACGTTGACAGGTGCAATGTAATACAGCGGGTGTAATACTACTTTGTTTACCACCTTCAGCGTTTCTGGTGCTTATAATGTGTCTCGCATCTGTGAGGACAATCATTGTGAGCTTCGGGGTGGCTTTCGTGGGGTTGCTGTTATATCCACTTATAATGTTCATCAAGGCAAGGAAATGGATCGAGTTTCATGCTGTTAATAATAACAATGACAATGAAGATGAAGCTGCAGAACATGAGCTTTCTTCTCCTACAGTTTCTCAAGCCTTGCATTTATCTTGACAAGGTATGCAGTTAGTTTCTCTCTCTCTCTCTCTCTCTCTCTCACACACACACACACACGCATTAGAGAGTTGATATGCATAATGTATTAAGAACAGCAATTATATGGTTATCTGATAGGTCTAGTCGCATTTGCGTTTCTGGAAGACACTAGTTTTGAAGACTTTGACACACATTCCACTGTACAATAGCCTGGAGCATTTTGTAACACATACTCTGCAGTCCCACTTCCCATTTTTCTGGTATACAAAACAAGTATACATTTTACGTTCAACTCTCTCTCTCTCTCTCTCTCTCTCACACACACACACACACACACATCTTACATGAGACTTTTAGATGCCCCTAGGACCAGCTTGCAAAGATTGTAATTCTCAATTTGTTCCACCAATGTTTTCCCGACATGCGCACCTTCCACCGTGACGAAAATCCCTTTGGCCTATTATATAGAGAGAGAGAGACAGAGAGACAGAGAAAGAGAAGGAGAGAGGGAGAGAGACAGAGAGAGAGAGAGTCATGTGTAAACCTGGTGTTTGCCACATATTGTTTGTAGTTTTTGGTTAAACTCTTCATGTTTAGCTTCTTGAGCAACCAAATGCTTCACAAACTCCGCATCTGTAACTTGGGAGATAGGCACTTTTCCAGGTCCCACTATACAAATTGGCTGGTTATTAATACATTAGTCATATCTATATCCTTGTGTATTATGTGTGTAGACAAATGTATATCCTTCTGAACTGTTATAAATCAAAAAATTTATTGTCTGTGTGTGTGTCTCTCTCAGTCTGTCTGTCTCTCTCTCTCTCTCTCTCTCTCCTCTCTCTCTCTCTCTCTCTCTCTCTCTCTCTCTCTCTCTCTCTCTATATATATATATATATATATAGAGAGAGAGAGAGAGAGAGAGAGCTTACTGGATTTGGAATCTGTAGTGTAGTATGGTGGTGTGACATAGATCATCTCTCTCTCTATATAATATATATATATATATATAGAGAGAGAGAGAGAGAGAGAGAGAGAGCGCTTACTGGGATTGGGAATGCTGTAGTAGGGTGGTGTGACATAGATCAAGTAGAGTTGATCATTCTGTGTTGCTTGTTGGAATGTCCATTTTAAGAGTGCCTCGTTGTGATTCTTCGGATGTACCGCGATTCCTATTTTGTTCCGAGGTGGCTCTTCTTGAATCTCGTCTACTGTGTGCTGCTGCTGCGGAATGGGAATGTGTTCTTCAACCTCCTGTATTTCTGATTCCATTGCCTGGTGTATATTCCAATGCAAGACATGCCAATTACTTGTTTCAGGAATATACGGCGGACATCACTGAAGAATATACGGATATCCAAGATTGTTTGTCAACCATGCAGAGTTGTGTATTGCCGTCTATATGGACTTTGAAAACTTAGTTTAATTTAATTAAAATAGTTAAATCTTTTACAATTTAAACTAGCATAAAATCTAAATTATATATTTTAAAATATTATATATATATATTCGATATTCAGGTCCTCTTACCTAGCATTCAATTCGGGCATACGTACTTGTACAATGTCTAAAGTTTTTAAATTTTACATATATTTAATTCAAACCTATTTTTATTTAAACTTAAACCCTAAACCCTAAACCTTAAACCAGTGTTATCCATCTAAGAGTGTGTGTTCTGTGTCGAGTACATAAATAAGTGGTAGTGAAACAGATTTTATTATAACATAGTTTAATTTTTAAAATTTTAAATCTTTTTGGTGCAAAGGAAAAGTGTTAGTATGCATGCAAGTAACATTTGTGTTGATGCAAAATATATAGTATTTGTGTTTATGGAGAAAAATTAATGCAATATATTATTAAATTTTAATTTAGTATAATTAATACATATTTTAATTTATAATTTTGATTAAATTTTATTAAATTTCTTAATAAGTTTTAATTTTATACTTAAGTTTCTAATATTATTACGAGGTTATTGTATTATTAAAATTTAAACTATCTAATTAAGACATATATTACCTTAAATGTGAAATATTTTAAAGATATTCTATTCACTTACTAAATGAAAGTTAAAATTTTTAAAAAAAAAGGCATTGAAAATTCCATGTTTTACATGTATATTATGTATCTTCTAGATATATATTACCTTGGAGTCAAATTATTATAACTTATTTTTATTCCAACACACATAGTACTACATATATATTCACATATACATATTTGAATAAAACCTAAACTATTTAATTAATATTCAAAGGCTTGAACCTATTTAAGATATAAAAATAAAATATTACTAATATACTTTAAGTCTTATTAGTATTTTCTATACCAAGCTTAAAATTGAAATAGAATCTAGCCATTTAATTAAGTATATTCTTAAGATATATTATTAATTAATTATTAAAGTGAATTTAAGACTAAAATAAGATTTGAATAATCTAATTTATTTATTTGTTACATTATTGAATTTTAAACTCCGCTTTTTAAACAATAAATTTTTATTTTTTTTATATTTCTTAATTAAAGTCTAAGATTTTAATTAATATGTAAATGTATCATACAACATTTTTAATTAATAGTCAACTAAAATAATTTAAAACTATGGAAATTATAATCATAAAACTGCAAAATGTAAATAATTGGTACATAAGTTTCAATCATACTTTAAATATGCATATGACCTATTTGGGTTTACAAGTTTTAGTCATATTTTAAATATGTATATGAACTATTTGATCTTACAATTATGGTATTGGAATAATAATTAATACATTTTGTGTTCAAATCCAATTAAGGTTCTCATTATTTATATTATATTTCTAGTTCACTATCCTGTTACATGCATATCTTTTTTTAATAATAAATATTAAATATAAAATATTTAATATTAACAATAGACTTCCCAATAATATGTATAGATTAATGTAGTTATGCATAACATAATATGTAATGACATATGACTTCAATATGGGTTTTAAAGATAGTGAATGACTTCATTTTTAATTAAATAAAGTTTTGTAAGTAACTTAATTATATGAAAAGCTAATACAAAACAAAAATGAAAGGGTATTTTGAGCATTATGTATCGCCATATAATCCTGTACAAAAGTTTGTATATTTTCATATAACATGTTCATTTATCAAAACAAAAACTTACATAATAATAATGAATAATTCATACATAATAATTCAATGACTAGAATATGTTATAAAAAAATTTTACATATAAAAAAAAACATGTCTTTAAACATATGTTTTATAAGTTCATTTTTTAAATATTCTTGAATTAGTTGAGAATCAACCTAACTAAAGCTAAGTTGTAGTTCTAAATGTTTCATATACATATGTATATGTATACACGCACATGTATTTACACTTGAATATATATAGAAGTTTCGGAAGTTGTGTAAAAGTAAAGTGTGTATACAAACTTTTACACACACATATATCCTCATGGGTCCATATATAAAATATAAGGTAAAAATTCAGATTTGAATAAGTAATTACCTTTTGCAAAATTAGATTAAGCATTAAAAATAAAAATTTAAAGACCATGAGATTTTGAATTGGAGTAGTAAGGTTTAAGGTTTTGAAATAATACTAATGATTATACCTCTTTAATACATGACCTTAGAAGGCCTAATGATATCATATTGTTTTTAATAAATAACACTTTTTATTATACCTCCTCCATGGCTATAGAAGTTCTTATAAATGATGTAAATTATTTTTAATAAATAGCGCTTCGACTATACCTCCTTTCCTAAAAGACTTTTTTAATAATTATATCATATACAACGTGAATATGAATATACTTGTGTCTTTAGTGCATGGCCCTAGAAGGCCTTTACAAATGATGCATATTATTTTTTTTATAAATAACATTTTCGATTATACCTCTTATATCATATTATTTTGTTATACTTCCTCAATGCATGGCCTTAAAAACTTGTACAAATAATGTTATAATGTTTTTTATAAATAGCTCACCTCCTTCTTTAAAAGGCCTTTACAAACGATGCCGTATTTTTTAATAATCATATCAGATATAACATATTATTTTTAATAATATACATAAATATGAATATCCTTGTGTCCTTGGTGCATGGCCTTAGAAGGCTTTTATAATGATGCATATTATTTTTGTTATAAATAACACTTTCAATTATCTTTTTAATGCATGGCCATAAAAGGCCTATAGAAATGATGCCATATAATTATTCATATATAACATGAATATTAATATATTTGTGTCTAGTAATAATATATAAACCAATGGATATAATTGACTTCCAACTATACCTTGCATGGCCCTAAAAGGCCTTTATAAATAATGCCATATTATTTTTTGATAATTATATTAGATACAACATGAATATGAATATAATTATGTATAGTAATATATAACCAATGAATATAGCAATTAAATGCATAAATATACTATATATACATAAACATAAATAAGGACTTTACAAATGATGTCATATTATTTTTAATAAATATATTATATACAACATAGAAAATATGCATATGATTATACTTGTGTCGAATAATAAAGAATTATATGCATAGATATAATTAACATTACACACATATATATACATAAACATAAATAAGGCCATATTGATGCCATATTGTTTTTAATAACTATATTAGATACAACATGAGAAATATATGATTATACTTGTGTTCAATAATAATATATAAACTAATAATGTAATGTTCTTAACCTTTGTTGAATCTTTATTTAAACACAAAGATATAAATTTCTTTATTAAATTATCAATTAAATGTTACTCAAAATAGCTATGCATATCCATTGCTTTACAAAAATACATAGGGATTTCTTTTTTATGCAGCAACATGGGAAATTAATAACATAACCTACTTGAATTCAAATGATATATAATCAAAATTGACACATATTAAAATTGAATATGCTCAAATTCTTAACAAAACATCGTTTTATAAAGGCTTTATTATAACCTTCCATCTAAAAGAAAGTTTTTATTAAAAGGGCAACATGTAAATGCATTTGTGTGTTTTAATTTTTTAGTGCACATATGTCATAAGTTTCATACTCACCAAAATTTTCTTGCTAGTGCTGCATATGCTATGTCACTTGATCTAAATGCCATGTGTACCCACTTGCCACTTCGAATTGTGAGGATGTTACATATAAATTCCATATATAAACCTTTGCATATATAAGAAATTATGAAAAAAATTAAATTTTGATGCACATAAGGTGCATGTAAGGAACCTTTACAAGGGCATATAAATTTATGGCAACACAAGGTATGGATTCATTTTTTTTTAATGCACTTTTTAAATAAAGATTTGTGAAGTTGATTTAAAATAAATTTATAAATCTAAATAGTAAACATTGTTTCTTATCACTATATTAAAAAGGGTTAAAAAAATTCATTAATTTTGTTCATGTATATAAGTGAAGGAATAAAAATATAACTATATGTAAAGGGTTGCATAGAGGATATATAAATATATTTACATATGATATCCACGATAAGCTAAACCAAAAATGATTGTTCTTTGGAATTAAAAAATAATACTTTCATGGGATGAAAGTTTATAAAAGAGGTTCACATTTTGTTATTTTAATAGTTGTGATTTCAAAAAACCAAATATATACCTCCAACAAAGCTTAAAATATAAGGTGACTTCATATGATATATAAATCCATAAGCACATATGTGCACAAAATATATATAATGTATTTTTATGTTTAAGTGTGTTCACATTTTCATTGTATCCATGTATATGTATACATATATAATGTGAATGTTAATGGTAGGTTCGAACCCTAGCTTTTGGGGTTAATAATAAAACTTTAACCATTTTATTGTACGGAACTCATAAATAAGTTAGTTATTAATTAATTAAATTTATTATATGTTAAGAACTAAAATATAACCACATGCATATATATATATATGCATACACCATACACATACACGTGCATAAGTTCGTATATAGTACGTGTATATAGAGCACATATTATACATGATTATATACACACAGAATAATCAATAATATGCTGTTGGAGGTTTCAGTGAATTTAAAATTCATCTCTTTTTAACATCATTTGTAGTATTTTAATGTCAAATCTAGAAAGATGTATATTCTTATTTGCATATACAACATTATCTATAGTATTTATATCGACCAGTTTAACAAGTTACTACATACTGAAATGTGTTCTGTTGTACGTGTAGCGTGTGTACGTGTGTACGTAAAATATATATATATATATATATATATATATATATAATGCTTACAGTCAAAACTTGTACACCTAATATCGCACAAGGTCAATATCTGTGACATAAGGATTGGAAAGTCACCTCTCTCTCTCTCTCTCTCTCACACACACACACACACACACACACGCACGCACGCACGCACAGCATGTAAGTCCACACACGTCTCTTTGAAAGGATGAAGCGATAGACTTAGTACAGACATACAGAAAATTCTATACCACATAAGTCTTTTAATATGTCTAAAGCTGCTCATGTAGTTGTGGTTCCATTGCCTATTCATGGTCATATAAATCCACTTCTCCAGCTATCAGCAAAGCTCGCCTCCCTGGGAGTGAATGTCTCGTTTATAACCACATCGAGTACTCGTGCCAAAGCAACACAAACACTGCACACAATACTCCACCAGGAACACTCAGGGCGAGTGTTCCAGAATCTCAAGATCTGGTATGTGTCAGACGAGGATGAGGTGGAGAGGTTTCGAACAGGGGACCTCGGAGAGGTATGGCAGACCATGTTCTTCATGGGTGCTAAGTCTGGGGAGATCCAGAGAATTATAGTCAACGAAACGGTTCCCGCACAGGGAGATGTTTCGTGTATAATTCTCGACTTGCTAGTTGTTGGTGTGATTAAGCAACACGTGTGCAAGCCAGACATTCCATATGCTATCTTCTGGACTGCCTCAACCTCTTATTTGCTACTTTCTATGCATGTCCAGACTCTTGTTCAACAGGGCTACATCCCATTCAAAGGTAAGCCTCTCTCTCTCTCTCTCTCTCTCTCTCTCTCTCTCTCTCTCTCTCTCTCTCTATATATATATATATATATATATATATATATATATAATGTAAGATATACCTGTGTATCAAACGACCGCATGGGGCCCCTCTCTCTCTCCCTCTCCCTCTCTCTATCTCCATGTATATGTGTGTGTGTGTGTGTAATGTAAGAGATACCAGTGTATCAAACAAAACACACACGCCCGCATGGGGTAGATATAAGGTAAGCTCCCTCTCTCTCTCTCTCTATATATATATATATATATATATATGTATGTATGTAAGATATACCTGTGTATGAAACAAAACACACACGCCCCATCATGGGGTAGATATAAGGTAAGCCTCTCTCTTCTCTCTCTCTCTCTCTCTCTCTCTCTCTCTCTCTCTCTCTCTCTCTATATATATATATATATATATATATAATGAGATATACCTGTGTTAAGGTAAATCTCTCTCTCTCTATATATATATGTGTGTGTGTGTGTGTGTGTGGATAATGTAATGTATCAAACAAAACACCCGCCTGCATGGGTAGATATAAGGTAATGCCCCCCCCCCCCCCTCTTTCTATATATTGGTGTGTAAAGATATACCTGAGTATCAAACAAAACACACACACCACACCATATAGGGTACATATCTAGTGGGGTGTATAGCTGTGAGAAAGACGGTACTTATAAATGATGATGCAGATGGTGAGAAAGAGGAGAGTACTATACACATTAAAGGTGTAACTCAGCTAAGTCTGCTCAAAGACATGCCGTACACACTGCAAGAGGCACCGGCAGCCGACCCAAACCTTAGAGGATTGAGTCAAACACGGGACGTCGTTCTAGAAGCACAGTGCATAATATCAAACACCTTCCTCGAGCTCGAGGAAGAAGCACTGTATGGGTTCCAACAGGAGGGAGCCAACATGCTCCCTATTGGCCCGCTTCTGCCGGTGAGTACGGAGTTAGAACCAGTCTATATGGACTCTGAAACAGAGAGGATATTCACTTGGCTGTCTAGTAAAACCCCTTGTTCAGTGGTATACGTTTGTTTCGGTACACTCTCTTTACTCGGACGTGAGCAAGTCACAGAGATTGCTTACGGACTGGAACAGAGTGAATGTAACTTTCTCTGGATCGTCCGAGACAAGTGTCTACCAGAAGGATTCGAGCAGAGGCTCTCAGAGAGAGGTCTCATTTCAGAGTGGTGTCCACAGTTGGAGGTGTCAGGCATCCCTCAATTGGGGCATTCCTCACACACTGTGGGTGGAACTCTATGCTCGAGAGTCTGACCTCGGCCGTTCCCATGTTGGGTTGGCCGTGCTTGGCTGAGCAAAATCTCAACTCTAAGTACATGGCGGATGTGTGGAAAGTGGGAGGAGGGTTCATACTAAGCATAAACTGCAAAAGGAGGTGGTACATAGGGACCATATTGAAATGGAGGTCCGTAATATGTTAGGAAAGGGGGGAGATGAGTTCCGAAAGCATGCTTCGGAATGGAGGGAAGCTGCAAGGTAACACGTGTGTGTGCCTGTGTTATATAACTTTGTGTATGAATAAACAGGAGAGCTGTTCAAAGTGGAGGTTCATCTAATACGAACTTAACCGAACTAGCTCAAGCTCTGAAGGGAGAGGTGAACTCTGTTTACACGATGCTACATTCACGGTCTGCGTAAGATCACTTCAATACTTTGGCTGACTTAATAATATACCGAGTATATTGTAAGCAAATACAAGCATATTTACTTCAATTATATACACCCATACATAATATATCTATATAGGAAACGTACCATGTTTAACCTCGTCCAAATAGTACATCCGGAGAATTAACTTCACCATGGAATGGAATTTCGATCCTCTCTTTCACCACACACTTTGGAACACCGTCTTGTAGAATCATCACTTTGCCTGCTGGACAGCTTTCTTGAAATACAGAAGGCTTTGGACAAGGTGCATCCTGTTTTAATAACTATCATATATTATTATACATTCAGATTTACACAAGAAATAATTAATATGTTGCTATTGACATGCATGTCCTCCTGTTTCTATACATGCACACACACACACACACAGAGTACACATGAAAACGCGTATATACAAACTGCACATTTATAGCAACTTAATAAATACCAAAGAAAATGAATGAGAAAGTACCTCAATACTATTTATCTTCATTTCTCCTTTAGTACCTTTGTCGGAGAACAAAAGAAAGGTAAGAATGCCTGCAAAACATCCAGTTGACACATACATACACATAAATATACTATGTAGTGCATATATAGGCATAGCTGTATACTCCTGCTCACACAGACACACACCACCTGCGACAACAATGGCAGCTCGTGAAGTTACTCCAATACCAGGACCGAACAAACGTCCACCAAACTTTCTTAAATCGAAATTAAAATTAACTGGAATTCCGAAGAAGCTTCCTGTTTGATGTTCTTCCCCTATTATAATATACAGAATTATAGAAATATGAATTATAGGAAACGTGCATAGTATACTATAACTTAACTATGTAGAACGTTGTCATACACCAAATATACATATAAATATGATAAATATCTCATAAACACAAGTACGGAAACTTATATTATCTACCATATCCGAGTACAAAAATATAGTTACTCTAGCAAAAGAAAATTACATTGTACAAACATATTCTAACTCATAGTATAACACGCAAATACATACATACATGGGTTAGATCATACATATACAAATATCTATCTATATAGATAGATAGATAGATACACATATATGCACAATATAGAAGTTTAGCAGACGTACCGATGTAATGCGTGGCGGGGATTGCTCAGTGTTGCTAATCTGTGTAAAGGAGGGGAGTGGATTGGTGTAGGGAGGCAGCGGTAAGTCGTCTCTTTCTTCGACGGGTTCACCAGCAAAAGCAAGTGCTTCGTGTATGACCTCCCATTCTTTCCCATTGTGGCTCTTTAAATGCTTCAAAAGTATCCTGCGGCTTTCCTCCAACTCCGTAAGCGCACTGTCCCTCTCCACCCTTTGTTGGTGTTGCAAAGCCTGGAAAGCCATTTGCATTATATACACGCTTATGCATTTAAACGCATAAACTTATGTTTATGTATAATTGTAGGTATGTAGTGTCTCTATGGTTGTGCATGTGCGCATTGTATGCATATGTGTCCTGTTACATCTGTACTTAACACATGCGTGAAAACCATGATTCTCGTAGGCTCCATGAAGCATAAACAACGTCGTGTTAATATATGAAACTAAACAATGTCTGTGTTGAGAAATACATAGAGATTTGCGATTAAAGAGAATATACTATTTAACCATCTAGAAGTCATATTTACAATTGTACAAACTTATCCCTTTACATATACATGAGAGTAAAATGCAAGAAAAGTATACACGCGCTATACACACAACAAATATGTAACCATATATATACTGGTTACACTGTAACAGGTTATGTATATTATAAGCAAGTATTTTATTCCTTGAGTACTGCAAAATATCTATTAGAGAGGTGTACTTTTAACGTTATTTTACTTACTCCGTGAAGGAAGGCCCGCTCTGGCCGGCCGATCCAGGCGTATCTGTGCGTATGTAAAATGCATATTGTAGAGAATGCAAATACGACCATATAGGCTACAAATATAACATATGTGTGCGGGTGTGTATAGATATAACCCTACACCGGAAGTACCTGAAGGCATTCTAGCTGCTCCTCTAGCGTCTCGAGTGCATCACGAATCGCCCCAAGGCTCTTAGCTTCCGCATTCACCTCGGAAACCTCATTCCCATCTTCTCCATCAATCTGGGGCGGCGCACCATCCGTATCCGGATTCTGACCTGCAAAAGGCCCCGCATTTTATCGATTTAGTGACATTGCATGAAATCGCTAAAAATCCACTCGCATTTGTATAAAAGAAGCGGATTTTTGTGTAGAAATCAGCATTTTTGAAGCGGCTTCATTCAAAAATCCACATTTTAAAAGCGATTTTACGACAAACCTACGCGATTTCGTACTTCTACATGAAATGCGGATTTTTACCTGCAGAAGCATTGGCGGCCGTAGTTGTAAGCAAGACTCGGACTTAAGAGCGCGTTCAATGGCGTCGCTAATCCTCGTGTGCAGCTCCGCTGCTCTCTGCAGTACCACGCTGATCTCATCTGGCTCCATAAACCCTAGCTTTAGAATGAACAGCATATTCTTTGTATATGATTACGTATTTCTTGGTATATTCTTATGGTTTTACAAGAAGCTTCCTCTACACAGCACATACATATGATAAAATAATGATAATACATGCATATAGATTTATCTTTTACATATATCCATTATATTTAGCATGTAAAAACACACACGTGCTTAACAACACAAGCAAATGCATATGTACTCACTCACACACACACACACACACACACACACACCTACTTCACGCAGAATTTTACTGGGTTAGTGTGTAAAATACATTATGTATTATTAATATTAAGTAAAGCTTATATTAAAAAGCAAATGTAAATGTATCTAGTGTTAATGTTCAAGGACACACACACACACACACACACATATGTATACACCCATAGCATTGTTTAGTTTTAGTATATATTTAATTAGTTAAGATTTAATATTTCTAAGAATGTTATATTTAACATTTAATTGATTATCTATAATACTTCTGTTATTTTTTCAATTGTTCATGTTTTAAATGTTTTTTTTTTTTCTTACTTCCTTTCTCATCAACTAAACTATTAATTGATTTACAAATATGAAGAAATGGTTAATTGTTAGATGTGTTTTACACACCCACACACATACACACACACACGTATGTGCCTGTGTAATAAATATTGCTTGTTCTGAAACTTTTACACTAAAACATTCGTTTCATGTATATTGTCTGCTCGTGTTGATATATTTATTAAATAGACATGCACTGTGCGCCCACACACACACAGATATATTACATACATGGTGTGTGTGTGTGTGTGCATGTATTATACAAGTTTATAAACTTATATGTATACGTGATAAATATAACTAATATACACACAGATACAGACACCCATATATACACATACATGTTTATTTATATGTGTGTATGTATGCACGTATGTATATAGATATATATTTGTGTGTGTGTGTATGTGTGTGTTTATATAGATGTATATGTATGTATATACACACACATATACACATACGCATTTTGTAAAACGAACATGTACCATCATATAAAGCTGGTACACTAGAAAACTGGTGATAACTGCAGTGATTGCAGAGGAGGATCTGATCATTTCTCAGGTTAAAAATAGAATAAGCTAATTTTTTTTTAAAAAATAATTTAAAATAATTTAAATGTATTTAAAAAAATTAAAAAAAATTATAATAAGATAAAATCTCTTACATATTTGCAGCAATATGCCCAGAAGGGGCATATGTAGTACAGCAGTTGCAACAGGACAGAAGAGATATGAGCCCCACCATATGAAAATCAGTCCTCCTAGTGGATGCTCTCATTTCTTTTTTTATATATTATATATTATATATATCGTGTGTATACGTACGCGTGTACGTGTGTATGTGTATAGGTGTGTATTTATATGGGAAAAGTCTGTTATACAGTGAACATGGGTGTGAGCAGCTTTTGTATAGGATTTTGTTCGGGTGTTACAACATCCCATTCCACTTTTCAAAAGATATGTTAATTTAATTTAAATATATTTTAAATAAATAATATCACATAATTATATTTAACTATATATATAAAAATTATCCATTTTTCATGATGAGGTTTTACATTATGGAGTCAATCTATGTACGAAGACATGCGGAGTTGAGTGTTTTTGTCTCTATAGAGTCTATATATGTATGTATACACATACACATACACATACACATATAACATTATAGCGTATCCAAGTAAAATACTTAAAATAAAATAATTCATGTTGGAGCCTGGATAAGCAGCACCTTCATGATGTTATATTAAATTAAACATTACAAACTACAAACATAATTATTTCATTTAATCTGCATATGATGTTTGTGTTGTTCCCCGACAAGGTTGAAGATTAAACTTTTAATTAATTATATTATACCACTTTAATCACAATTAACAATATTATTATATAATTATAACATTTTATTGATTATTTGCCCCGTGAATGCTATATATGCATACACACACAGCTTATACACATATATTATAAATATACATATGTTTTGGATGGATCATCTACAACAACTGACTTAATTAAAACAAAATTATTAGAATATTCACCAAATCTCCGTATCAAAAACAAGGCCATGTAATGTTTTAAAGATTTTATGCATTTAATTCACCTCAACAAAACAATATAAATATTCCCTGGTATAATTATATAATGTAAGTTAATGAAGTATAATATATAACGGTGGTTGAGATAGCGGCAATCATGCCTTACCTTGTGCTCGCGTGCCTGCCACCCAACCCTAAAATTAGAAAACCCAGCATTTAAATAGAATTTAAAATGCAAAACCCTAGAATTTAAAAATACATCGAGAGATGTAAAGAATAATATTTAGGGTTTAATAATGTATACATCATGATAAGCTTGTGTCACTCTACGTAGAACTTTTAGTATAATATTAATGGGACAATTTATGTAAGTTTTTAAATTATATATACACACGTGAACCGTCGTTGTTACACTATACACATATACATATAGAATCATATTGTTGGTGTACTATACACATATGCACCTCATACACACACGTACATTTGCTCCATTAAGACATATTTTAAACTCCACTTGTATGTTTTATAAGTCATTTTCAAAAAACCTATAAGTTAAACGTGGTTGAACACGTTTGTTATTTAAATAAATAACAATATATTATATATTTCATAAACAAACATAAAATCAGTTTAGTGGTGCATAACTTCAGTAATATATTATATTATTGGTGCATTATATGTTATAATATTTAAATAAAATATAGATCAACATAGGAATGTAAAATGCACGGCAAATGAATTGACTATACATAAAAAGTCAATATAGTTTAACATTAACTATTATAATGGAAACATTGAGAACATTATGTCAACCTTATCAAAGGATTTAAATTTAAATAATGAATATTCTTAATATACTATGGAATATTCAGGTGAAAAAGCATCTATGTAAAGCACAAGAGCGTGGGAATATATATAATTTCTGTGACTTTAGTCCTTGTATCGATTTTTTTTTCACATGCAATATCGAACTCCAAAGAGATAAGACTTTGGAAACATAAATTAAATTAAAATATTGTTTAATTCTAAGTGGTTTTTAATTTAATATTTTAAGTAATTCTTGAATTTATGAGTTTAAAAGTTTTAAATAAATTTTTTATTAATTAAAAATACATAAATAATAATTAAATTTTTAATTTTCTAAATAGAAATTAGTCTTTTTCTTTTTGTCAGGTACTTAGTTGTGTCCTCTCCCGGCAAGCCACCTATTTAACAAATATAGTTTGGGTCCACTTTGTCTGGCACATGGCTTTGAGGGCAAGCACATGGAATCGTTGCAAATGTTTACTAGTACTCCAGAAATTATTTAATATTTATATATAAATAAAATAATTAATAAAATTATAAATAAGTAAAAAAAACAAATCACATGTACCAGAAACTATGGAACTCTTAGAAAGATACACATTCACATCAACCTACTTAAGCTAATATAACATCATATTAAAGCTTAATATTAATGTTAACACACACACACACACACCAAGACAACCGGCCAGCTCAGTTTGAGACATATCAGTGACTTCTGCATATAGATTATACTTACATTTTAATAAAACAATGGGAAATGTAATAATATATGGTTATATTGAGAATAATTAAGCATCATTTGTACGTCATACAAGGTATCACGTACAAGTAAGGGCAAAAGGGTAATGAATACACTATACGCATAGAATAGGACGCATAAACACACATAGTATAGGATTCCCTAGCATAAAGTCAAAAATCCCATGTCATTGCTACCAAGTAAAGGAACGAGAATATACCCACGGCTCAGCATCAAGTCAATGTATTTTTTTTTTAAAGCCCTTTTTGCCCTTCTAAGAAGCAGCAATGAAATTGTTATGTTTGCGTGTCCCAGTTCTCAGGGCAGTATATACATATTTAAAACCCTCTCACAATTATTCATTATTGAGGGAAAAAAAAGAATACCCTTTTAACCCTTTCTCTACAGAAAAAGGGCTCCCCTTTTCTCATTTGTATTGTATGTAGCAAGATCTCAATTTCCATACATCTCACATTGTGTAGACAATCTATTCTTATTTTATATACATCAATCCCACAGAGAAATACGCACATCTGTCTATTGCATCCCCAGGTGTATGCGTAGGAATGAGTACATGGATGGATACCCTCTTCAGGTACATCTTCTTTTGATGCTCAACGCGACATCTGTAGTGGTAAACGCAGCGGTGAACCACACAGGATCTCACAGCTACGAAGAAACAAGGTTCAACCCAAGTATGGCGATAATCATAGTGGTGTTACTGGGTACATTCTTCTTCATGGGTTTCCTTTCAATATATGTCAAGAAATGTGTGACTACGGAGAGGGATATGGAGCTGCTGCAGATACCGATGAGCTGGGCGGTCGACCACAGTAACAGCAACGGGAGATCCGCGGGAAACCAGGTTGCACAGATGTACCAGAGCAGCAGCACGGGGCTGGACAAGGGCTCATACGCTCCCTCCCCATCGTGGGGTTCACAAGGTCCAACGAGTGCTGCGTGTGCCTGTCGGAGTTCCAGGAGAAACGAGTGCGTGCGGCTCCTGCCGATGTGCGGGCATACCTTCCACGTCGAGTGCATCGACACGTGGCTGTCGTCGCACACGACGTGCCCGCTCTGCAGGTTCAATCTCTGCTGCCAGGAGGCCTCGGCGGACACCGTAGCAACGGTGGCGCGGTACCGCCAGAGACGGTGATCGAGATTGCCAGTAACATCCAACCGGATGAGGTAAGCAACAACGGACGCCACCACCGAACAGGTGCATCCGGTGCCGCCGGACCAAATGGACTGCGGGGAGGGGGAGCACCACCACCGCGTACTGCCTACGTTCCTGTTCAAGTTCTGGTTTGCAATACGGTTCCTGAAAGACAGGATATTCTAGGGATTTTATGAACAGACATTTTCTTACACCACTGGGGGAGACTGTTCTCTCTCTCCTCTATCTGTAAAAAATAAATGTAAGTGGCTTTAAAAAAAGTCAAATGTCAGTCCACTGCGGGGTCAATTCCAGTCAACAACTTAAACCTACTCAATTGGTTCTCTGTCAGTTCGTCTGTCGTGAGTCAACAAACACATAATCTTGTCAAAGATTTGTATCTAATTAAAACTGTAATTAGTGTTAATTAAATCTTAATGAGAATCTAAAGTAAGGGGAGTGGTACGGCCATGATGACAGTAGCATACTCTGTTTGGTACTTTGGCACCCTGTACGGACACCAAGTACATGGATCGTACAATGATGACTATTAGCTTTAACCCATGCCCCCATGCCGTAGTTGCATTTAGTTGTCTTATATTCTTGTTTTCGAGCTTTTGTACCTAAACATTTGGAGTTTAGGGCACAGAGGATTGAGAATATACTGTTAGGGCTCATTTGGCATTGCCCTAAAATGCGAGAGTCTCGCTAACCGTGGGAGAGCTGCGGCTATGGAGAAACTGGAAATTAAGTAAGTTTAATTAAATTAAATTATTCAGAAATCATTATTCTGTATGTTTTTTTTTTTCTTTTTGCTGAAATTTCGTTGTATTCTTATCAATATATTAAATAAATGTATGCAAATGTATACACGTTCATAGAGATTGTCATACATCCATACATATATGTACAAGTATCTTGTGTGTATAACTTCTAAGTTCTTAAATTAAAACAATATAATGAGAACTATAGAAACCAACATGCATACACCCGTGTCTATTCTCACACACGCACACTATTATTATAATATATATATTATATATATTATATATATATAAAATACATCTGAGTGTAAACTATTTATGCATTAACAGACATCATAATGCATATACGTATTCAATCCAAACCAATAGACTAGATCTCTCTCTCTTAACACGCAAGACCATATACATATACATACGACGTACATGTGTGTGTGTGTGTGTGTGTGTATGCAGGTTGCGATTGGATATCATGGATCACCATTGCACTACGTTGACAACAATGTGGCAGTGGGTTTGTGTGGGAATACACTTTGTTGCTATCTCTTTCTGGGGGACCAAATCTTCCTGTTTTTACGTGGCGAGGGCTTTGGAATATCTGCTATTGCATACAGTACTGCAAACGACTGGCTTGCTTACGCAGAAAAAGGTATTTATATTCACAAGAATCTGTAATATGTGTACATAACACTTTTATGCACATGCATACGTATGTGTAATATTCTTTACATGGTACTTGAAAGGTCAAAAATGCATATTGGTTTCAGCTTTTGAATGCTTTTTATAAGATAGTGTATGTCTGACATATATTAGATACACGTAAATATTATGTGTGTGTCTGTATATGTAATGTATGGGCTGTATGTATCACGTACACGCTTATGTAAAAGCTCTATAAGATGCTTCTATCCGAGAAGTACTCCTGTATATAATGCATATGTGTGTGTGTGTGTGTGTGTTGATTGTCTGTATTTTTTATTATTAACAACGTTACGGGATTGTGATATGGATTGAAGGGAAGTCTGAGGGCCATTTTTACGGTTTCTTAATTACAGGGTTTACGACCTTCAGTCTATGTACATGACTTCAAAAGCCACAAGCTGATTGCAAAGCTCACAGGTATTGTATACCCGTACACACACATTAGTGTATGTTATTTTATATGTGTTTGTAATATAAAATAACTGATTACGGGTTTAGGCTGCGGGGGAGGGAAATAAACATCTTAATCAGGTGTTAAATCAGCATGTTTACGTAAGTCTTATGCTTATATGTCATCTTACAACGTTTTTCTATAGCACTCTCTCTCTCTCCTCAACACACACACATACATATGAGCACAACTTTTATCATGTTATGGGATATATATAAAAATTTAGTTACACTATTAATTATAGTTTTGTTTGAACCTCAGATTTGGCTGAGCTTGAGGTGTGCTCCTTGGTATTTTCAAAACGTGGATATCGGTTGCTTACTTGTTCTTTGGAGCCAGATTTTCGCTTGGTAAATATTAATACATTCATATAAATAAATAATGATTATACGCTAAATGATATATTATAATTAATACATAAATATTAAATATACTAAATGCTGATATTATGTTTATTTGTGTCGGAGGTTTTGTGGGATTTAGAAGGAAAAGATCCCGTAGACTTGCAGATGGGCAAATGAAGTGGGCAGCTGAACATGCAAGCTTTAGCCCTGCTAATCCTGATCATATTTGTGTTAATGGCAGTGGTAAACTTGCAGTGTGGACGTTTGAACAAATTTTAAGGTGTGCATGTGCGTGTGTCATCATATACTATATAGATGTACATCCTATAGATATGTATATATCTATAGTTGGTAACTAATAATACAATATATATGTACTATGTAGTTTGTAGATTGTACACGTATAATAAAATGTATGCATACATGAGTGTGTTTGTTTGTGCGCGCGTGCGCGTGTGCACATTAGGCACAAGAGTATACGATTACATTTGTATAATGAATGTTCCTATGATATGGTATACATAATAGATACATATGTGTAAAATATACAATGAACTCTATGAGTATGTATTTGTAGTCTACTATACTTGTATAATATACCGTATCTGTACATAGGTATATGCATACATACAGTGTATATGTGTGATAGTATATATGATGTGATGTATATTGTATAGCTTTGTGTAGACTGTAGGGTAGTCTGTTGTATACATAGTACTATGTATTTTATACATAAGTACTACATGTTATGTGTACTATACGATGTTTACGTTAGAATATATAATTATCTAATATGTTTTGATGTATATTTTGTTTTTACAGAGAATATCCTTTACATGCAAGTTATTATATATGTCACCATTCAAAGCACAATGCCATTCATGGGCATTGACGGTGAAATATATACGTGGGTGGCGCTATGGGAGAAATCCTGATGGTCGAAACTAAGCTTGTTGTAGAAACCAACGACCAGGATGACTCCGCAACTCAGATCTCACTACGTGATTTAATTGAAGAAGGTAGTTAATTGTGTTAACATAGTAAAGCTTATTCACATATAATATAGTGTCATATTTTCATAGAGCACGTATTTTAGCATAGTTTAAATACTTTACTATTACTAATGTTAATACTAGTTAGTTTTTTTGTAATCTATTTTGAAGGCATCGAAAACACTGTTCCTGAGGAGATATGCATACAGCATCAGTGGGAAAAGCATCCAGAGTGGTAATAAGCTCCTAACGTTCGTCATTGTGTGTGTGTGAGAGAGAGAGAGTGTGTGCGTGTCTGCGTTAAATTTCTATGTATATAGACATTTTACATAAATGCATAGGTATCCCCACAGAACCACAGGCTTCGCACAGACACACACAATCACATATTTAAACACACAGAATTTACACGTACATACAACGTACAAATGGATATGTATATAGATGTATATGCGTATATGTAGACGTGTATAGGCCTTTGTGAACTTATAACTGTTGTGCGTTATTTTATCTGTACGTTACAGCAATATGTCTATGAGAGAGAGAGAGAGAGAGATGTGCATGTAAGGTTTATAGTGATAGTATGCATAGTATTCCTGATATATAACAGATCATATATATACAGCACATGTTATATATACACATAGACGCATGCTTATATATGCATATGTATGTATCTATGCATTCTCTCTCTTATTTACATACGTATATATTGCGTACATACATATGTAAATATACATACATACAAATATAGATATGTATATGTGTGTAGACGTGTATTGTATGTGATATGCAGGAAGTTTTGTGCCTTTTGACAACAAGGGAGAGGTAGCTGCAATATGTGTTGGGGATTACCATATAGCAGTTGTTGGAGTCGATGGAAATGTTGCGTGGTTCTATGTGCGAGGTGCTAGCTTGCTTTCCAAGCCCGCTTCTCCCCGTGACCAGCAACCAAAAGCCAAGCCAGTCAAGGATAAAGGTCTCTCTCTCTCTTTCTCCACGGATGCATATGAGCAAGCTCTGTATGTTCTTATCATTTCTATTAATACATGAATTACAAGAATAAGCATATTATAACTGTATGTGGTACATTTACACATACGCAGACACAGATATATAGAAACCATAGTTATATACATATATAACGTATATGTGTATATACTCACACGCATATTTTATATTGCAGGTGGTGGGAAGAAAGATTTTAAGGAGAAGCCCAAGGAAGTAGCAGCAGTCCCGGCTCAAGAAGCTGAAGTAAAACGAAAAGCCAGTGAACCCGAAGCTTTTTTTGTAACGGGCATGGATCTGGTATGTATATAGACACACATACACATAAATATGCGAGTATACAGTATTTATGTATATTTGTATACATACACATTACATATGGTTATACTATGGGTTGAATCACACAACACACACAGAGCTATTACACATTTTTGTATGTACGTATATGATACATACATGTGTGTGTTTACAGGACTTATACGATGTATTGGAAGCATCGTATAGGAGTGATTGCCAACAGTTAATAGTGGGGACAAATGGGAGTCTGGTAATTGCAAAGCTTAATGGCCAGTTTTTACAGTCATTAGCACATGGTTCTCTCCACGGGCTTCTAAATCTGCACAGCAAGTCGCTCAAGTCGAGTTTTCGAAATATTCACCACGATGGCCCCATCTATGGCATCGCAACCCTCAAGTAAGTATGTGCGTGTATGTGTCTGTGTCTGCCTGTGTGTGCATATGTATACTTTACATGCATAAACACAATATAGAAATGTTACCATGATGTGTGTGCGCGATAGCATAATGATCCCATTTATGACATTGCAACTCTCACGTGTGTGTGTGTGTGTGTGTGTTGTGTGCGCGCGTGCATATGTATGTGTATATAATTCACATCTATACCATCTCTCTCTCTTGCATATGTGTTCATGTATGTAATTATTTTTTATTTAAAATAATAATTTAGTAAATCAGCTATATTAACTTAATATTGTTTTGCAGTAATGGGAAATTTGTGTGCACATGTGGTGATGATGGGACTTTACGAGTTTGGGATGCAGATAGAACTAGGGAGCTTTCTCGTCAGTGTTTTCAGTCACCATTAGCATGCATTGACAAAATGAAGAAAATGTGAGGTGATAAGCTTAATAAATATTACATTATTATATATTATGTTACATTGTCTTCTTAATTTTCTATTTTGTGTAAATTACACATATAGCATGGTGTTTATATACCACGTACATAATATATGTATAAATTTACAAGTCTAAACACTATCATATAGTATGTCAATAGTGTGCATAGTTGTTATATGCCAACAAAACTATGGTTGCTATTAATTAATAAACTAGCATATACTAACAACAAAATATTCATATATATATCTTGTTTATTTATTATATATTGTGTTCACAGAGCGTGCTAGTTGTTGGTTCATCGACTGGTTACTTGAACATTGCTAAAGTTGATATTGGTGGTCGATCAGCCATTGTCTTCAGAGCGAAGCTACATAATTCTTCATTAGACAAGGTAGGTGTGTGTGTGCGCGCGTTTGTAGTTAACACACACGCATGTACGCATGACACATATACACACGAAATATATTCATACATATTTATATAATATATGCGTAATTTAATACCAAGTGCTCTGTAGGTGGGATTGCATTCTACAGGGAAATATATAGTTGCTGTATCAAAGCAAGATGGGAAAGTATTCTTCCTTAAAAGTACACCTCCGGATATAGGCAATCTTGAGCTTTTGGGATATGCTGCTTTACAAGACGTGGTCCTGGCGTTTGCATGGGACATCGCTTCCACTGGTACACTGTGTTGCGTGTGTGTGAATAAACTATATGCATATACATGTACAGATAAAAATCTCTCCCCATCCCCCCCCCTCCCCCTCTCTCTCTCTCTCACACACACACACAGAGTTATATAGTGAATCTGATATATGTTCTGGATAATTTAGGTGAAGATTTATATCTGTTGCTGTCTTTGGGAAGAGGAGAGATCGTTAAGCTTAAACTTCCGACTACAAAAGCTCCCGGTGGCAATTATTTCTTTGAAAACAAGGCACTTAGAAGAATAAGGTACCTGTATGTGTATGCATGCGCGTGTTCGCGTGTGGAGATGTATAGCTTCTGGAGAGTATTTTTGCATATATCTCTATATGTTTATATGCATATGTACATGCGTGTGAACTTGCGAGTATATACTTACGCACATACATCCATACACATGAATATATATGCCCACACTCCCGGTTTGTGTGTGTGTGTGTGTGTGGGAGAGAGAGAGAGAGACGTGCTTGTACGCACATATGTATAAATCCATATTAAGACATGCACACATCAACGATACGACTGTGTGTGTGTTCAATGTGTACGTGCATGCATTACAGTTTTCGGATACCTTCCCCAGTGCTAGCAATGCAAGTGGGGAGATACTACTTGGAGAAGGAAGGAGTGGAACGCAAAGTTCTGTGGGCGTTGGGGCAAGACAAGAAGCTACAGCAGTTCCGCCTTCCTGACACGTTGCAAGCTTGGACTGGTCCAGATGCCATGCCCCACGCTCCCATTTCATTATACCTGGACACGCAAAACCTGGCCACGCCCTGTGTAAGCATGTTCTCATTTGTCAATGCGTGCGTGCGTGTGCTGGTCTTGGTCTCAATAACGTAGATATACATGCATGTGTGCATAAGTTATCTATGTGCTATTTCATAATAGGTACATAGATTACATTTAACATGTATTCTATACTAGACAATTATATATTACATTGTATTCATATTATACATGTGTACGACTTACATGTGGGCAATACACACCTGTGTGTTTGTGTGTGTGTGTGTGCGATAGTAATAAGTGAATTTTCTACATTCATAATAGTATCATATAACATATATGTTTCTCTGAGCAGACATGCATACATATACTTCTACTTACATGTACACATTGTGCTAATATTTATAAGTTTATACAGTATAGTCTATATGCTTAAATACATTTACATACCATGTATAATATATTTGTTTGTTTTATGGTTAATATGTGTTATATCTTTTGAAGTACATTCATATATATGCTATTATGCCTACATATTCTTACAATGTACGTGTATACTGCTAGTATACTATTCAAGTTTGTACACACACGCACACGCAACATCACACTATTTATGTGTGTGTGTGTGTATACTGTTTAATATATTTACATATATAGCGTGTATTTATTACAGTTCTATCTGCGGAAAAATCTACATTAGTAACGGGTGCAGAAGATGGGTCATTACAAATAAGAACGCAAGTGCTGGACCCAATGACTACACCTCAGAAAGTGCGGGAAATGCAAATATATGACGGATATTCCGGTGGGCTGACGTGTGTGTACCATGGCCGGAAACAGAATATACACAGGCGGTGCAAACGGAATCATGTTCATTTGCGAAGTCATGGACAAAACCGCGCCAGGTTTGTGTGTGTAATATGCATTATTTTAACCACGTATGTGTATCTGGATCTATATACATATGTTTAGTTGTTTATATGTGTGTTTATACTCTGAACATCTGCTCTCTGTATATTTATGTGTATATAATTATGTTGTGTCCATCTATGTACAAATGTATATTAAGCATAGTATATAGCTAATTAATGGTATATATTATTTATTCAAATAATTTGTCTAAGGATTTATTATTATAATTAAATATGTTTGAACAGTGCGTACAACTAGTTCTCCACGAGAAAGCAATCTTATTTCACGAGTTGAAGACGATAACCCTGACGAACCCACTCTAATAGAAAAACATGAACAGAGTTCCGAAGAGAGGTATGCAATCATTATACTTCGTTTAGTAGATATAATTTAATCAATATAATTTCATATACTATTACGTATGATTAAATGTTAACATAACACTATATTCATTATGTGATTTATTGCAGATCTGCACTGGTGAGCCAAGCATATGCTACAGAAGCAAAGAAGAGAATACGTGAACTCAGGAGGGAGTTTCATGAGATATTCGATCGAAATGAAAAGGTATATATATAGACACACACACACACACACATATATGCTGCTTTACGTCTGTGTATCCGTGTCTAAATGCATACGTGCATGTTCACACACGCACCGCACGCGTACACAGACGCACATTTTCAGGAACCTTACATATAGAGATATTATGATTTCAGGCGGGTATATATGTAAATAAAAACTTCCGGACCCATATATATGTTGTGATATATAATACACACAACACACACACACACACAACAACACACACACACAACAACACACACAAACACCACACACACCACACCAACCACCAACACACACAACATATATATATATATCAAATATATATATATTACACATTATGACAAATTTCAAACTCTCCTCTCTCTCTCAAAAGCATATAGTTATATAATGCAAACAATGTATATGTATTACTAATATTGTTGTATTTATTAATGTAACAGTGTGCGTACCTTTGATGATTCTTATCTGTATATGTTTATACATACACATTCCTACAAACACACAACACACGTACACATTGTACTTGTTTAACAGGCAACCGGAGATGAGAGGTTGAACAGGGCAGAGCTTATAGTGGACTTGGATCTGGAGAGGAACCTATCGGCAACGGGTGAAGAAGGAGTGGTGGCTGCACAAGAGGAGGTTAAACTGGATAATTTACGTAAAGATTTACTTGTTGAACGCATTAAAACTGAGTGCTGGTTCTCCCATGTTGAACCTGGTAAGTCTAACACACATGCCACACACGCACACACACACACAATAGCAAACATGTTGTTTTAATATATGGGTATTTAACATAGTGTAATACGTATGCGATATTAAAAAATATCGCTATAACGATAATATAGTGATGAAAGGCGTAGATAGAAACACGCACGCACGCACGCACACCAGTGTTATATATAGTGTTTAAGGTTTTCATAGTAATATGCTTCCGCATGTATATTGTACACTTCAATACACACAAACACACACACATCGCTACACAAACATACACATACATACAAACATCCTAAGTAGTATGTTTACTAGTGTATATTTAATGTTGTTTATGGATTGTGTATTAAATATCTCACTACATATTGTGTATCTGAATGTACATATGCATTCATATATATATATATATATATATATATATATATGAACAACATATGCATTCTATATATATACACAATATTTCTAACTATAATAAGAAAACTAAGTATTGAGATAGTATTGATGAAATGTTAATGGAATAATATATGTTAAGTATACCAAAAGTACACAATACTTTATAAGACGTTTACATTTGAACATAATATTTACACACATATTATCCCGATGTAAGATTAAATTCTCTAACACTATTAGACTAGAAATAAATACACTATACTAAACATGTGTGGTAATGAATATTTTACATATAAATCTCATGTACATGTATCTGATTTTTGTGTGTATTGCGTAGAAACGCATATATGGACATCTATCCAAGGTTGTTCCAAATATATACATGAACTACTTCGATGTATGTTTACTTCGAGTGTGTACGTATATACATGCATGCATGTGGCTGTGTGTGTGTGGTCGAAACGCATATATGGCCATTTGTACAGGTGCGAATTATAACTACACTATAAAGTTTTGTGTACGAGTGTATGTACGTATATACACATATTTGTATGTTTATATACATATGTCTGTATACATAACATACGTATATGTGACTATGTGCGTATGTGTGTAGAAACGCACATATGGCCATTCATACAAGGTTACGAAGTGCCAAATTTCCCCTTACATGCACAACACAGGGCTCCAAACAGGCTTGGAAAGGTTGCAAAGTTATTACGTATTGTGGAAATGCAAGAGATGGTTTACATTCAGAAAACCAAGATTAGCATCGCTAATCAGGAAGCAGCCCCTAATCCGCCTGCTAATCCCGCCCCTAGCGAAGCCAGTGTCCCAGGTATATGCATGCATACATACGTATATATACGCTTGCATATGCCTAACACATATATTGCAACATGTACATATACACATGAAATCTCACATACACACATTATTGAAATCTAAATATAATATGTAAACGATAATCGTGTTTAGTTGTAAGTGTGTATGTGTCTATGTGTTGGCCTAGCATATACATAAATACGCACATAGACACATAGACACATAGACACATGCACGCACACACACATATGTATAGATCAGTAGATAAACTGCTTCTGTTTACATATACAGGACATGCTGATGAAACAGCTTCTGTTGCGAATACAAGTGAAGCTCCTCAAGCAGGTAAGTATATATACATTTAACACTAATCATATTGTGTTAAATGTGCAATTATCCTCAAAGAAATATATACGTAAATAATATCATAGATATACACGCACACAAACATTATTAATTGTATTCCTTTTACTTGTTTAAAAACTACGTTATTTTTGTCAGATAGTGCAACGGACGGTGGTGATACACATACGGAAACAGGAGATGAAAATGCACCATCAACGGCTGGTGGTGAAGATGGTGAAGCATATATACATATTATACATACGTCTATGTGTGTGTCTACAGACGCACACACACACACACACACATATATATATATATGTATGTATGTATGTATATAGACACACACACACATTTTGTAAAAGCAGGTAAAACAGCGAGTGATCAAGACAGTAATGCGCCAAGAATTTCTGTTGTGGCACCTTCACCGCCAGCACCTCCTCCCATAGAGCCTGAAGAAGAAGAAGAGGTGATATATGTGTATGCGTGCACACGTTCCCCATATTTACACTTACATATTCTTTCACAAAACATACGTATTTTTTGTTCTCTCTCTTCTCTCTCAGACACACACACACACACCCACGCACACACGCACACCACACACTACACATACATGGTGTGAGCTTATATATGCATGTGTATGTATAGGTTATTACTCCAGAGATGTTGGAAAAGGGTCCAACAGAAGCTCTTTTGTACCATTCCTTCACTCTCACAACACCAAAAAGAAAACGGGTGCAGGTTAGTAAATAATTAGTAATTAATCATAAAATTATTCATGATGCGTGTGTGTGCGCGCGCGTGTGAATAATATAATTTAAGTAGTTTATTTTCTTGTACACATTTAAAAACACATTAATATATATTTGCAGAGGCTTTTTACTTCAACAACATTTATTGGAATTACGAGAGAATTTTAATAAAAAGATGGAAGAATGTCATAAAAACAAGCAGCAAACAATTGAGAAAATCAGGTTATAATATATAACAACTATTTGTGCGTGTGCCCGCGTGTGTGTGTTCCTTATTAGTAATACCCTAGTATGTATTATACATTAGATTTAGTAATATATCATTGTTACTTATATCAGTATATCAATGAGTAACAGTATAGAATATTACATTCAATCAGGTATATTTGTACGCCATCCGAACTTTTTTAATGTACACATAGGTTATTATTGATATATTTTATACTATTTTGAAACATTTATTTAATATAAATAGCATTATAATAAATTATTAATGTTTTTATTTAACAGAGAGATGCATACAAGGATACGTGAGCTACAGAAATACCTCGGACAAAAAGACGACTTTGTCCTTCCAGAGCTCAACAGAACAGATGTAAGATAATACTTTATATATTATTTATATAACGTGTGTGTGTATACATACATATAGGGAACCATATAATTAAACCATCAACCTGGATTAGAAATAATATTACCTGTCCTCTATGTGTGTGTGTGTGTGTGTGTGTGTGTGTGTGTTTGAGCAATAATTACATCTATACATGCATGCATGCATTTATAGATACATATATATTGATTGGTATTAAATGTTATTTTTTATGTAAGAGCTCTTTTTTTTATATATATATAGAACTTAAAAGCGATATTTGAAGTGAAAGATGACGAGATATCTGTGCCAAAGCCAATAAGTGAAGAAGATAGACTTGACGCCATTAAGAGAGCAGAAGAAGAGGCCCTGAGGTTAGTAGTTTGTTAAAAATTAATAAATAAATATGTTTAATACAATTATTATTTATCAAACTAGTCTAAAACTATTGCCACTATAATATTTTAATATACCCGTAATAATATAAGTTATTGAATATTAGTTTGCATGTCTGTACTCGGTGTCCCCATGAGAGAGAGAGAGAGAGAGAGAGTTCTTAACTATTTGTAATGGATTAAATTACTGAGTCACACACACACGTGTGTGTGTGTGTGTGTGTGTGTAAAAAGAGAGAGAGACACGTTTTTCTAGAATTATAAAAATTAATTATAAATATGTTAAATATTATATTTTTTAATAAAGGTTCTCTACACACACACACACACACACACACACACACATGTGATAATGTTATATACAGGTTAAAACAAGGCGGGGATGCACCTGAGAGAGCATTAATTGATATGATGGGTGGTAAACTGGAAATGCGTGAAGAAGAAGATGCTACAGTGGAAGTTACCATTGAAAAACCACCGTGGATGTCTGGAAATCCCAAAACATTCACCAAGGAGCAAATAAAGGAGCTTAAAGAATACGAACTAAAATTAAAGGTATTCTTAAATATTTATATTTTATTATTTAATTTTGTATAAGTTATTATTGGACATATATTAATGATAAATTTATTTAATATATATGTATCGTATCCACATACATATGTTTATAATATATGGGACCCCCCCCCCCCCCCCCCCCGTTCTCTTAGAGGTTAACATAAATCTTCGTATAAGATACACACACACCCATATTACGCACACGCACACGCACACGCACACACATAGTAGTAGCATAATTTCTTTTCTTTTTTTATAAGGTTATAATACCATATAATTTTAAGATTATCGTTATGCATAGTTAAATATTTTCGTTTATATTATATAGATAAATATATTACAAATATGGAGTTATGTTATTAGTTAATTTTAACTATTACTAATACATTACACATTCGTATTTTGATATTAGTTTATTATTTTTACAGGCTCTAAAAGAAGAGAGAGAAAAGAAAATACGTGCTCAAGAAGCAGAAATGCGGAAATTAAAAACTGATATTCAAGAGATAATGGTAGCCTTTGACGCCTCAGTATTAGAACTTTACGACTGCCGCCTCCAGGTGCGTGTGTGTGTGTGTGTGTATTATGTGTATATCATGTTAACTAGCAAGTCAATTGTATCACTGTGCTTTATATGCTTAACTCTTTGAGGTGAAATATTATAACTATTGTATAAGTTTAGATATGGAAAACTAAGAGATGAGCTTATTTACTAATTTATATTCTATATAATTAAATTTTTTAATTAAATATTTTATATTTACAGGAAGAGGCAAAGTGTGTAGAAGTTGAACAAACTATTGCAAGATTAAGTACAGAGATAGAAGATGAGGAGATAAGGGATGAGAAAACAGAGGCTGAGCTGGCTAAAGCACTAGATTTACTTAAAGCCTCTAAAGGACGCTCAGTTAGTGCAGTTACCGAGTTTAAACGTGAGGTAATTGATTAAACTAATTACATTAATTATTTAAATTACTAATATGCATAATTATAATTTACTTCATTAGTAAACGTTGTGAAGAAGCATTTTAATGATTATAGTATACAATGCACCACCATCTCCCCTCTGTGTGTGTGCATGAACTCCACAAATTATGTACATCTTTTAGTTTCTCTTAACTTTAGTTTGAATAACACACACACACACACGCGCACACGCACACACATTTGATAACTACTATTTTTTTGTTAAGTTACTTAGTTAAGTTTTAATTAAATGCAGGTTGACGATTTTAAAGATAGATATGAATATCTTATTCAAGAGGACAAGGGCCTTGATAGAAATTTTAAGAAAGATTTCCAAGATTGTGGTGATGTTGTTGGTTTACTGTACAAACATTTCAAGAAAAGGCGCTCTTCACCAAAGTAAGTTTAATATAATTAATTATGCTAGTAATAATTTACAAATTTTAAAACATACATGTAGATTCATATTAAATATATATATCAGTACTTAATACATTTAGAAACATAATTATTTAATCATCATGTTAGCTATTAAATAATTATTATTATTCTAAATATTTATTTTCGTTAGGGGATCTCCACGACCAACTCCACAGCAAAAGGAAGCTCCTAGAAGAGGTTCTCTTCAGCAAAGAAGGAGAAGCTCGGTAAGTTTTATAAAATTAATAACTACTAAACTATAAACTGTCTTAATTATTAGTTAAAATCTAATATATAAATTTATTAACTACTTAATATAATGTAGAGTAACTATATCAGACACTTAAGATATAAGTTCGTGTACAGGTTGTTATTCTGCATATAGCGTGTATACCACACACACACTCACCCCCCCACACACACACAGAGTGAACTAATATTATGTATACACAGGGTGCTCAGCGAAGATCGTTGCTTATGGTGAAACCTCCATCGTTGGATCCCTTTGACGATCGGCCGGAGGTACATTTATGAAATCTAAAACTTACATTTGTATAACTAATAATATAAATCTTTATTTAATATATTAAACATGTTTATATTATTATACTTATATATATATATATATATACTGGTTTATATTATATATGTGCATATATTATTTTACAGGATGTAGAACCAGAACACTGGGAAAGATTAATAGCTGCACGTAATAGAAAAATACAAAAAGAAGAAGAAGTGAAGAAAAACGGGGAAATTTTACAAAAAATGGGAGCTTATTTAAATAAACTTACTTCATTAGACGACTCAATACGCAGGCGTATTGAAAAAGCCCTCAGAAACTTTGCAGGTATTAATCTATAGTACATAAAATGTTTACTATATAATTATACATTAATATTCTTATCAATGCACATACAGAACAGTGCGTACATACACATAAACGTGTGAGTTGGATGTATGTAGTTCAAACATGATGTATATATTAATATGTATAGTATAATCATATTAAATAAATATTGCACTTAAATCTTTATAATAGTACTATTATTATTCTTATATATATATTAACGTTTTTTTTTTACTTTTTGTGCAGAGTTTCGTGAAAATAGAGAGAGGAAGAAGAGGGATATGGCTTTTTTCTTACATATGAAGCAAGGTTTAGTGGAGGTTGAATTAAGACCGTTAGATGAAGGCTACGATGATGCTGTATTACTTCCTAGAGCTATTGTTGAAGAGTTCAACTCTGTTATACTTCGAGAGGCAAACTCAAAGGTATGGATAGTAAATATAATTAGTATAACTTTAACTAGTTTTAATATGTTTATATATAAATATGCTAATTTAATATTAAATAATGGGCAGATTGACATGCTGGTGGGCATTAAGGACTTTAAAAGAGGAATATACGATGTACAATGGGAGATTAAGAGGCACCAAGTGTTACAAGGAACTCTAGCAGAGAAATTAGATATATACAACTTCTACGTAACACTAAAGGTATTTTGGTGTGTGTGTGTGTGTATCAAAAGACATACGTATATTACTATGTTTATACATATTGCAGCACTCCAGAAGGTTATTAAGAACAAAGATGACGTAGCAAGTGCATCAGAGAGTGTTGCTTTGGAGAACAGGTATTACAATGATAAAATAAATAACAGTTTTTAAAAATATATAAGCAATACTTATATATCTGTTATTTATTTATTTTTTTACTATTTATTAGATTGGAACACAATAAGAAATTACATGAGAAGAAGGTAGCAGAGAAGCAGGTGCATCTGCAGCAGATTAATGATCGAACGGATGATATTAGAGATCAAAATTACGATTTACATGAAGAAGCCGCCAGATTACACCAGGAGTTTAGCTTCCAACATCAACTCTGCAGCAAATCACGTAAGCTATATATATATATATATATATATCAATGCGTGTGTGCATTTATGTTTGTATATACATCTATATGTTCCCCCCTCTCTTGTGTATAAAACGGATATAGTTTTATATAACGCATTTGTTCATCTCTCTCTCTATATATATAGTTATCTGTGTGTGTGTGTCACAAAACATGTATTAAAATCTCTGCATATACATTTGTATGTTTATTGCAAATACTTCTCTTATTGCACTATTTGTATGTAATATGCAGTTACCTCCCCCCCCCCCCCCCTCTCTCTCTCTCTCTCTACATTTGTATTCTTACAGTGGGTGGAGAGACAAAGGATGCTGCTCTGAAGGAGAAAATTTCAAGCATCAGTACAAAGACAAGGCTTCGAGATATAAGTAATTCTATATATATATTGTGTGTGGTGTGTGTGTGTGTGTGTGTAACAATGTAATAGAGAATCATAACAGAATATATAGTACATTTGAATATACGGGGTGTGTGTGTGTGTGTGTGTGCGTGCGTGCGTGCGTGCTAATATTTACTTTGCTTTTTGGCAGGCAAAGATCAAATAGCGAGAATTGTGGAACTCAAGGAGGGACTGTACACTATAAAAATGAGATCACATCCACAGTTTGGAGTTTCAAATTAGAAATAGATTTTGTAAGTTTTTTGCTTAATCATTATGGTTGTGTTTTAATTATCAATTATTAGTTAACTATATCTTTTACATTTTTGTCATCTATTAGTTAATAATGTCTTGTTTATAATTATAAACAAACTTAGTTACTGATTGTATATAATATAGGACAGTTATTTAAACAGCTAAATAACCTTTAAATTTTATACTTTATATATATATTCATAATTGACCCCGTGAAATGCTTTAAATCAAATTAATAAATTAAATAAATATCCCATGAATTAAATAAATTCAAGCTTATTTTTAAAACATTATTCAGCTTATAAATAGATAAAGCATTTAAATGGAAATTAATCATACTAATGATCCCATTTTTTAAAAATTAGCAGATAATAAAACATAATTAAGTTTAACACAAGGGTCTTCTTATGGTGTTGATTTAAATGTATGTAAATTTTTTTAAAAATTAGCAAATAATAAAACATAATTAAGTTTGACACAAGGGTCTTCTTATGGTGTTGATTTAAATGTATGTAAATTTATTCAGATATATAAATTAAACAATGTTAAACATTAAATTATTCATTGTTTGCATCTGTTTGTTTCATATGTATATGGATATTCAATCTTCTAATTCATTTCATTAAAACGCCCTTTTTCGAAAAAGAAAAAGCGTATTTAAAACTTACGTATATAGATATATACGTATACATGTGTGTGTATGTACATAGACATGCATATGCATGTAATATGTGTGTGTGTGTATTCTATTTTACAAAGTAAGAAAATACAGATTAATTCGATAATAGTTTTTAAACTTGAAGCTTTCAACTAGTTCGTTTTAAAATATAGTAATTATGTAGATGTTTATAAATATATATAATCATTATCTAATTAAACAATGTTATACATCAATTAGATATTCGGATTTTAGATATACTTATATTATATATGTATATTCATATTAAAGTCTGAACCTGCATTATTTAGAGCAGTCTTAACCTCTTTTTTAATTTGAATTTTTATTTTGAATGTGCTTATCCCATTAGATAAGAGATGAACAAGGCTATCAATCTAGCAAGATTAACACATTTTATCAAAAATTTAATCAAATTAGTTAAGAGACATTTAGTTGTTCTAATTATAAATATTTCATATTCAATCTTTTATTAACAATGTATACAATATAACTCCACACTATCTATTATCCTTTAAATATACTTTATTATTGGCAAACACAAAGATTACTAACGCTTTTAACAATCACCATCTGTTAAATTAAACTTAAAACTATTAAAACTTTTAACTTACAGTTAAATTATATCTTAAAAATATGTTACATCATTAATATTATTAAATATCAAATATGATTTGATTAAGTTTGTTTCATACAAGGCATTTATATGAAGTGTTAATGTCAAGATTAGCATACAGGCACCAAATTAGTGGGCATGGTGCCAAATAAATCCTAGTGCCACATGGTGCTTACATGGTGAAGTCTATGTAGCATATGTACTAGGTATATACTATAGAACCTTACATCAGTCCCTTATTAAGACTCAACGCATGTCTATCAAGGTTGTTCTCCTCCCTAGATGAGTGTTTATTAGAGGAACGGCAGTAGCCGACACACATGTGCAACATGTTACAACTCTTGAACGTCATCATGACGTTTCAAGTGATACACTTGCATCCCCAACTGTTCTTCAACACTCCAAATCTCCCACTTGATATTGAAGTGGTGTTCGATGTCATTGATTGTAAGTTCGACGTTAATACTCTTGCGTCCAAGTTAATTGTTCTTCACCTTGAGCATACAACAGAGGAAGGACTTAATTCAAATGCTCCAACCACATACACTTATCCATATACCGTGCATTTTGAGGAGTGATGCCAACCACCAATGGCAACACGGGTTCACGATCGTACATAGCTTTGAATGGGGAAATCCCCATTAACTTGTGAGGGGCTGAAACATAAGTAAACTGGAGATAGAGAAGCCACATATCCCAATCTGTATGGTCATGACTTATGTACTTGACAAGCTGGCTTTGAAAGTTTTATTCAATCGTTGCACCAAACCATTAGTCTCAGGATGATAAATTGAGGTAAAGGATTGTCGAATCTGCAACCCTCGCATCAATAAAGTTATTGCTTCCGTTATCGGACTTGGTCCTTGATTCGATAAAATTCATTCGAGACAATCATGCCTTAGCAAGAACTTAATGATAGAAGTTGCTGTAGTGTCCGGCAAAGCACACACTTCTACCTACCAAATCAAGTAATCAAAGCACATGATGATCTATTGATTACAAAACTACAACACAAGAAATGGCCCATGATGTCATAAACAACCACTTGAAGGGGCTAGAAACTCGAATTGGCTCTAGAGCTGCAGCAGGAGGAAATGTAGACTCATTATGCTGTTGACACTCCAAACACGTATGAATGTACTCATGCAGATCTTGCCATAACCGAGGCCAATACAAGTGCTGTCAAATCCTCTCAAGACATCGTTGGAATCTCATGTGTTAGACATCAGGTTGTCATGAAAGAATTGCAACCATGAATTAATGTAAACCGGAGACACCACCACACGACACTCGAAACTATCTCCAACAAACACAAGCATGTCATCCATCAATTTGAATGACCGTGCATATGTACGAAGTTAAGATCCTTGCAAGGACATCACCACTCAAAACTTCATGTAACCATGGCTCTGCCTTATGGGCCTCCACAATGTCTTCTCGCCTAGGAAGGACACTATTGGGGAGGGCATTCGACAACAATGCCACATGTGCTGCCACCGCCACAAGAGCTTAGGATTACACGTCCACATTTGCCATGTTAGATCCTAGCTAATGAACAACCCGAAATCGATATTTTTGCAAAATCAAAGCCCAACGTGCAAGTTGTCCTGTTGCATTCCTCTTCTCCATGATCAAGTTGATTGTAACATGATTGGTTTCTAACAACGTGTCAAAGCCATATAAATACGCATGGAACTTCTGAAAGGCCCATATGATTGCCAGGCATTCCTTATTCATGGTAGAATAATTTTATTTGCATCACTAAGGCTCCGGCTTGCATAAATAATCAGGTATCGATGTTCATTTGGAGTCTTCTACAACAGATCTACTCCCAACTCCACATCTAAAGCATTGGTCCAAAGAATGAAGGATTTGTTAAAGTCTAGATACTGCAACAAAGGTGGAGATCCCAGCGGTGCCTTAATGTCCTTGAACGCCTTCTGACACTTCTTGGACCACATGAGTTGAGCTCCTTGTTTCAATAATCCTTACAGTGGGGCTATCAGATCTGAAAACTGCAGAACAAACCTCGCCATGTATGTTGCCTTCCCAAGAAACGCTGTAACTCAGCCACTAACTTAGGAGTAGGAAATTCTCGTACAACCAAGGATTCGCCTTCACACCCTCCACCATGATGATGAATCCTAGGTACTTTAGGGAGGTACATTCAAACTTGCACTTATTCTCTTTCAACTTCAGCCTATATTGATCCAATCGCTGCTTAACCCACTTTAACTGCTAAAGGTGCTCCTCCCATGTAGCAAAGTGAATCAGAAGATCGTCAATATATGCACATGCAAACTTTTCAAGGCCCTCCAATAGTTTGTCCATCATCCACTGGAAGGTTGTTTAAGGCCTCGATCAATCCAAAATGGCATAACAGTAAATTCGTACAAGCTGGATAGTGTTTTAAAATGCTGTTTTTGCTACATTCTTAAGAAGCCATAAGGATTTACTAATAGTTAAAAGCTATGTCAAAGATAGTGAAGTACCAATTTGTTCCCCAATCAATCAAATCATTTACCCTTGGTAGCGGATACAAATCTAGAATGGAAACATCATTTATGGCCGAAAGTCGATAGTGAAATGTACAGTTCCATCCGGCTTCGGAACTAACTGTGGTTTTGCCACCCATTAACTTTGGGACTTACGTATCACCTTCAACTTTAACATTTTCCTCACACAACAATTCAGGATATCTTCTCCTTTGGAGAACATCGCCTGAGCCCCATCTTGATTAAGTGTGATGTCGAGTAGTCAATAGGGGATTCATATCTCCTACAATGGGTTTGATACCTCGAAAGATATACTAGATCCGAAGTCCACCAGGACCAAAATAAAAGTTCCTTGTGCCATGCCTAAGAACACAAATATAAAACGCTCAACATCAGGCAACTTAATTGGGACTCCTATGCCCACACAAGCATGGAAGAACAAAGGTGTTTTGGGGAAGTGTTGACTATGCATAAGAGTCAAATTTTTTAAAGGTGATGTAATGTACCTAGTGCATGGATCCTTTAACACCCCATGCACTACTCCTCGTTTTTCGGCTGAGGAAGCATCTCAACTTCTTCCACAGTCTCGACGACGGTTACTTAATGTCAATTTGCACATGCTCTTGCAACATGTCCCCAACCTCAACACTCATAGCACTAAATGTTCCACCCATAATCACGACCACGTCGACCAACAAATTAGTCTCGGCCCTTCCTGTGGCCTAAAGACTTGTCCTACATTTGAACAACACCCACTTCCATCGAGACAGGATCGGATGTTAAAAACAGGTGCCGATATAGGACACACATGTTGTGATGCTCCCAACGAGTTCTCAAATCATTGTGCAATCCTCAAGGCCTCCTCCAAGTCAAGGCAAAGAGCCACCACAATAAGCCCAACCACACACATTTTGTCATGCTTAAATCTTTACGATTGACTAAGTTTCAAACTTGATCCCGAATTGTTGAACAGTTTTTTTTGACACTTGCTTCAAATCATGGAGTTCACGAAAAGCTGCAATGGAATCCTTAAGTTTACCAAAAACTTGCTTGAATCGCTGAGATAAGATGTTTCAATCTTGCGATCGACAACGAGGACACCATTGTATTATTGTAAGACAAGTCCTTGCAAACACGTTGGAAACTCTCACAACTACTGAAATTCAAATCATTCATGGTAATCAATAATCCCTGAACGTATTCCCACCAATGGTACACGTCCGCTCCAACCTCCCCTTGAAAAACTCTGAACAAACACATGATTGGCACTCTACTGCATATTGGCATTATGCTGCATATTTTGATGAATTTCATGTAGGAGGGTGGTTTGATTCGCTATGCCTAATTGTAACACATCATACAACTGCAACCATCTTTCTTTGTTTGCCATCACATTTAAAACAAACAAACAATAACAATAAGGGAAGAGGAACACAAAGAAGAACACAAAAACTAAGCCTTCAAATGACTATCCAACTTTTCCATTAACAAAAGAGGTGTGAATATCAAATATGATTGCCTCATACAAGACATTTATATTAATTGTCTGTGCTAGGATTAGTGTGCCTGGTGTGAATCCTAACACCCAGGTTAGTGCGCCTGGTGCCAAGTAAATCCTAGTGCCACATGGTGCCTACATGGTGGAATCTATGTACCATGAAACATTCTCATTAAGAATAGAGTATTATTATATTATGATTCTTAAAACAAATGTGTAAACTATTACTAATATATTATGAGGTTACACCTTTTAAATTTGTTGTATTTACATAAGTACCTTTTTAATCTTAGAAATTATATGAACTTCACTGTAAATTTTTTTAGAAATTACGTAAACATTTAGTGAAAGAAATAAATCCAATAAGAAAATTTTAGTATAAACTTTGTAGTATAATATATATAGTGTATGTGTGTGTTTAATTGGTTTTATTTTGGAATTAAAACATACATTTAATTAATTTCATTTTAATTTTAGTTATTTCAAATAATAACGAACAATGATAACAAATTGGCCAATATTTGGATTTGCTTAAATAAAGATTTATATTAAACACTATAAAAAATATTTATGAAGTTTTGAAATAAATTTTGCTTAGCTAAATAATTTTTTAGATTTTTATACTTACAATAATTAAAAGTTAAATGGTCTCAAGTATACTCTATTTTAGAATTTCAAATATAGAGGTTTTTTTATTTATTAATTTCAAGAGTATATCTATGTAAATACCACAAATTTCAAGAGTATATATATGTAATTTAGCTGATATTATACAAATTATAATTTCTATTTCCAATAGGTATTGTAACTGAATTAAATTTATCCAATTATTGCATCATGGTATTTAAATTTTTAGTTAAAACATTTTTCATAATAAAATAAAATTTAAAATAATTAAATAAATTTTAAAAAAGATTAAGAGGTTTTAGAACGTGTTCTTTTTTCAGATAAAGATTATGTGTTACAAAACATGGAAAGGGTGTGTTTTTTTTTTCAGGGATTTGGCCGCTGGAGAATCTTGGAATCACAGGCCACGATCTTCACGCGATCAACGGTCTGGATCTCGTTATCCGTCTTGAACTGTGCCTTCTCCAACATGAAGATCCATATGTTGTCACAGAACCTGTATGTACGCAGGTGCCCCTGCTTACATTAAACCCCATTTAATCTCTGTTAAAACTCTATATGCACGCGCACGTGTATACGTATGTATATAATCATGTGCATATAAGAAAGTTATATGACTTCTTTATATAGGGTGTGGTAACTTCTTTGTGCGCGTGTGTGAGAGAGAGCCAGCCTTCAAGTTAAAAAGTTTGTGCATACAGAAAGAACCACGATAGTTCTATTATACACACACGTATTTAATATTACATACCATTCTCAAACGCACGCGCACACACACAATACGCACACGCACACAAGTGAGTACCTTGAAATTGGTTTTAGCTCTCACTTTGGTCTGGAGCGCATCCACGATGGACTGTACAAGAATAACGTTCAGTAAGTAGTACACAACACACATACACAATGTATAAGAAGAAACAAATATGATGACTATATATATTCTACTTACTATCGGCATTCTCATGAAATTTCATAATGTATGCTAATATGTAACTGATTTATGTATATTACATATTAATTATACAAATGAAACTCAAATTAAAACATGAAAACAGATACATATATATGATAATCATAATTTAATTGAACTTTATTAATATATTAGTACTTAAAATATTTAAACATTCGTGAAGTGGAAGAATATACTAAAACAATCTGAACCATGCAATTTAACAGGCCGCTCATTTTATAAATATTATAATATTATGTATATATGTAATTATATTCAAAAACCCTATAATATACCCAACTTCTAGTTTAAATAACAAAGAAACTATATATTATATATAACTAGAATATAAGTATTTTCATGTGAATATTTTTTATATAACAGTTACCCAGCAAAAATATACTATCAGTACACAGACAGGTGTCATACACACGCGAACACTTATGAAATAAATTAAAGCTCATATATTATATATATAACAATGTTTGTTAGAACTCCTGATGAATTAGAGTACATTTATATATATATATATATACAAAAGACAATATGTACAGTAATATATATATATATATATATATATATGTAGTCAAAACCCACTAATATATAATATTTAGAATTTGATTAAATATTACATGAGATACACCCAAGTGAATTACTTCACATAATATAACTAGTACCCGTATATAAACCCCTTACATATTATCCAAATAATATATGAAATAACATCACATGATGCTAAAAATATTAATTTTTTGACACCACCATCTGATTATTACTATATTATCCTTAAAATCCAGAAAAATGTTAGAAAAACGAGAAATTGCTAAAAAAAATAAGGAAAACGCATGTACCTTATCAAATTGCATAAGAACACGAACGGCAAGAAGCGGAGGAATACTCCCGTTATTAACCATCTCATCCAGCGCATCCGTGAGGCTTACACCGATTGAAGACTTCCTGTACAGCTCCAGGCTACCCATTGAGCGATCAGAAACCGGATTAGCACCTAATTAGCGAAAGATTAGCGCTTGCCGCTCAAAGCCGCAAGAAGAATGCCGCAGAAGAACCCCTATATATACCCTCGCCCTAAAACTTATACTCCTTTCTCCGATGAACCCTAAAACAGAGTAACCCTAAATAGGAATATCCCCTGTTTGAAAACCTAATTTCCTTCCCTTAGGGTTCATACTGCGGCTCTCTTCGAGGTAAGCGCCATAGATCTCTTCTGTGATTAGATCTCTTCTGTGATTAGATCTCTGTAGTTCATGCACACAAATGTATATGATAAATTCATTTACATTTGATCTTTGTATGGGTTTATGATCTGTTTATATATACATATATGGGTTTTACTGGGTTTTTTTTTTTTTTTATCATTTTATATATTCTTTGATTGTTTATTGTTTTTTTTCATGCAGTGTGTACATGTGTATGTGTGTTGGATATACTATTGAGCTTATATGCTTAGAAGAGATTACTTATATTTTTCCTTTTATATTCTCTGCAGAAGCGAGGTTTCGAACCGGAAAAATGTTCAAGAAGTGAGTCACCTCTGGACAAATATTATATTACATATTATCTTCTTTAGAGACTTACATATGTAAAATATACACATGCAGGTTTAGTCAGGAAGAGGTGACAGCTCAAAACCAGGTTAAAGCTTCTGCTCAAAGGAGAATCAGGCAGAGCATTGCTCAAGAGGTTTGTGTGTGTGTGTGTGTGTGTGTGTGTGTGTGTGTGTCGTATGTGTCTCTGTGTTTTCATTTTTTAATTTATATAAATGCATAATTTTAAATAATGTTTATTTTCTTTGCAGTATCCCGAACTTGAATCAGCACTGGATGATATTTTGCCAAAGAAGTCTCCACTTATTGTTGCTAAATGGTACTCTATATAATTGTAATATAAGCATAATGTTGTGTGTGTATGACTCCTTACACATGTGTGTGTGTGTGGTGTGAGCGTGTGTGTGTTATTTGTGTTTTATGACTATCTAAATGATATGATATGGACATACTTGCATATATTGTTTTGCAGCCAAAATCATGTGAATCTGATACTAGTGAACAACGTCCCTCTTTTCTTCAACGTGCGAGACGGGCCTTACATGCCTACATTGAGGTTATTGCATCAATGTAAGTCTTTATAGCGTTATATCATTAATAGTTGTATTATATTATACATAGGGCTGCTAGACTATATCATATGTTAAATTATGCATATTCCATATTGATATATATTAATAATAGTAAAGTAATTAATATGTAGCATTTGTCATCGACTAGATAACATATATCTCTACAGAAGTAGACTTAAGAAATTGATCATATAGCTATAACACTGTCAAGGTGTACTATATACATCACTGTATAATATATTATATATTATGTTATATAGATCAGTATCACTCTATATAGGTTTTTATTTTTCTTTTAAGTTAATTGTTTATTTTATTTATTTTTGTATAGATCCGAGCGTGATGAAGAAACTTCAAGTGGACAGGGGAGCAATTAAGTTTGTTCTTGCAGGGGCAAACATAATGTGTCCCGGTTTAACATCACCCGGTGGAGGCTTAGATGAAACTGTCCCTCCAGAAGCACCTGTGGTACGTGTGTGTGCGTGTGTGTTATATTTTCAACTAAACTCATGTAGATAACTTCGTATCCTAGTCCCTATTCATACAATCCCTCTCCACACACGCACACTCTCTCAGGACTTCGATATAGTTTAGTTATCAGAATATAATGTGAGTGTTTGATATTATATGTACTATCCTCTATTATAGGTATGTAATGTGGCATCTCTCTCTCTCTCACACACACACACAGTCAAAAGCACGATTTTAATACATATCTTTGTAGTTATATACGATTTGTATCGTAATATTCAGTGTGTATTGATTATTAGTTGAACTTGTTTTACAGGCTATAATGGCAGAAGGTAAGCAGCATGCACTTGCTATCGGCTTCACCAAAATGTCAGCCATTGACATGTAAGATATATATATATATATATTGACACACACACACGCTTGATATACTTCATTATTTGTTTTGCAGAAAGAACATCAACAAAGGCATTGGTGTGGATAATATGCATTATCTCAACGACGGTCTTTGGAAGGTGTCTCTCTCTCTCTCTCTCTCTCTCTCTCTTTCTCTCTCTCTCTCTCTCTCTTTCTCTCTCTCTCTCTCTCTCTCTATATATATATATATATAACACAATGTTGTTTCATTCAGACTCAGCAGCTCAATTGAATGGTGAAATGTTTGTCTATGTAATGCAGCTGTAGACTATTACTTATGTTGGAAAGAAATATTTGTCAATGCAAATGTTAATGTGCATAAAAATTTGTACAAAAATATTAATAACAAAGTATATACTATGACAATGTTAATATAATTCCTTCATAGCCTCAAAAAGTATTATTATTCATCTAAGATGTATATAAATTTAAAATGACATAATTTTTTTTTAAAGATCAGTAAAAATATGCACAATGTTATATTTAAATTTAAACTATGTTTTAAAACACCAAAAAGTTAATTTTATTATATTATATATCATATGGCAAACTTTGTTATAAAACATTTTCAATCGAAGTAATAAAAAAATAAATGAATTATTTTAATAAATTATTAATACTTACATGGAAAAATACAGAAGCTTATCAAGTTTTGGTCGAGGGAATACTCCACATAAAAGAACCAATGCCTCAAAAGAACCGAGTCTATATAAGAAATTATTAATTTATCATTTTAAACTTTATAATTATTATATACTGATAATGTAGCTCCTTTGTCACCAAGTCCCAGTTTGTATATAAATATCCAGCAGAATAATATATGTATAATAAGCATTGATAAAGACTATACTCTGTGTCTGCAAAAATTTATATAAAATAAATTAGATATAGTTTAATAAGTATTAATAATGATATTATAGATATAATCCTAATAATTTAGACATCGATGCTATGGTCTAATATATATATATATATATATATATATATATATATGAGAGATAGAAGAGATCTCCTGACACGTATAATCAATAAACAATCAAATTAAACAACTCTTATGTATAATTATACATGAGTATATAATTATATATATGTATGTGTGTGTGTGTGTGTGTGTATGTATATATATATATATATATATATATATATATATATATAGAGTATGCAGCTCAAAACTCTCTCTCTCTTTCTACAAATGTGTTTGTGTAATATATATGTATGTGTATACAAATGCACATATACATTGATGCTATGGTCTAATATACATATACATATACATGCATATATATATATATATATATATATAGTGAGACTGTGAGAGAGAGAGTTAAAAATGTTTAATATGTGATTAGCATGACATAAGAGGAAATATTTAACATCATTTACTTGTTGAATTAATAATTAAATTATCATTTTTAATTATGTCTAATCTACAATATCTAATTCTAATTAGTGAAACACAAGTGAATATGCAATGTACATGAGAAAAAAAAAAAACAGCAAACATGTTTATATTAGTGAAGAACCTTGATTATTTTAACTTAAGATGTTAGGGGATTTAGGGCTATTGTGAAATTAGGGTTCATAGTATTCTAGGGTCTTTGAGGAAGAATGGAGCGGCTTCAGAGGATCTTTCAGGGCGTGGGAGGAAGCTCCGGCGGCATGGGCGGCCCACATCCAGACTCCCCGCTTGTCGATACATCTGAGCAAGTTTACATCTCCTCGCTCGCCCTTCTTAAGATGCTCAAACACGGTATGCACATCTCTCTCTCTCTCTCTCTCACACACACACACACGCACACGTAACGTTTTGGGTAATTAAGTAAATAAAATATATATATAGATAGATAGATAGATAGAAGATAGATAGATAGTATGAATACACATTTGTCTATGTAGAAACCGTGCACTGATCTCTCTCTCTCTCTACCCATCAGCCTTTAAGCAATATATCTCAGAAGTAGGCCATTTGTGTGCGCAATTAAAAATCATTAATAAAAAGCCATTGGGGCTCTCTCTCTCTCTCTCTGTGCGCGGCATTATACAATTTCAACATGTTAAATAATTAATAAAGATGCTCTTAATATATTTTCACCCACGGGGCTGTTCATCTCTCTCTCTCTCTATGTCTCTCTCTCAGTATCTATATATGTGTATATATGTGTGTGGCTTATGGGATTTCTGGGGATTTTACAGGGAGGGCTGGGGTCCCAATGGAAGTAATGGGATTGATGCTCGGAGAGTTTGTGGACGAGTATACTGTTCGTGTTGTGGATGTCTTTGCAATGCCGCAAAGTGGGACAGGTGTCAGTGTTGAAGCTGTTGATCCTGTTTTTCAGACAAAGATGATGGACATGTTAAAACAAACTGGGAGGTAGTTATACTTACCAATATATATTGCACGTGCAGTATATGCATATCATATTCATTATTATGTATATTTAATGTGGTAATAGCTAATGTTTATTCATTTAATTTAAATAGAACGGAGATGGTCGTTGGATGGTATCATTCACACCCTGGTTTTGGTTGCTGGCTTTCGGGAGTCGATATCAACACACAGCAGGTAACAATGTGTATCTATGCGTGTATATGCGTGTATATGCGTGTTTTGACCGCCTTTTTCTTTTCTTTATATTAGAGCTTTGAGGCCTTGAACCAGAGAGCTGTTGCAGTTGTTGTGGATCCGATTCAAAGTGTCAAGGGAAAAGTCGTTATCGATGCCTTCAGGTATGTGCGTATACGTATCCACACATACACGTGTTACATGTACACGTATCTGTATATATATGAAGTTGTGATTGCTACCTTGAGGTTTATATATATTGTATATGTAATATCTATATTATACTAAGACGGATTCTTTAGGTTGATCAATCCACAAACTATGATGCTTGGCCAGGAGCCTAGACAAACAACTTCAAATCTCGGCCATTTGAACAAGCCCTCCATTCAGGTATTGTGTTTTGAACTACTAAGAATATACATATATATGATAATAATAGTATATACATATTGTGTACATAAATATTGTAATTTTTACATGTATTTCTGCAGGCTTTAATTCACGGATTGAACCGACACTATTACTCGATTGCGATTAATTACCGTAAAACGGAGCTTGAGGAGAAAATGCTGCTTAATCTTCACAAGAAAACATGGACAGACGGATTAACTCTTCAACACTTCGACACGCACAGCAAAACAAACGAAAACACGGTCAAGGTATGTATACATTTATACACACTAATCATAGAGAGAAGGGGGGGGGAGATTTATACACATTAAATAACATAATAATTTTTGATAACCAGTGGTTATATATACAAATATGTTATGGATGTTAATATATGTATATGTATTTAATATTGTGTATATATATATGCAGGATATGCTGGATTTGGCCGTCAAGTATAACAAGGCAGTACAAGAAGAGGATAAGCTGTCGCCTGAGAAGCTTGCGATTGCAAATGTGGGAAGGCAGGACGCAAAGAAGCACTTGGAGGAACACGTTTCGAATCTCATGTCCTCCAATATCGTTCAGACTCTAGGTACCATGCTTGACACTGTTGTATTCTGATTTACTTACTTAATTACCTGTTTAATTAATTGCTTCAAGTTTTATAATTGATAGACTTTTGACTTGTATGTTGATGATTTATTATAATTTAAGTTTTCATAGCATACAACAGTAAATGACGTGACTCACACACACACATATAATAATAAATATTATTTTGATATTATATGTTGTAACGAAGTTATAGATGCTTATGGATGTATATATCAACTTACAAATGCCAATTATTAAATAAAATAATTATTAATAATGTTAATAATATTTTTTTTGCTTAGTGAATAATAATGTTATATTGAAAATATTTGTGAACTAATAGACATTATTCTATTTTGTGTGTGTGTACACTTTTCATATTTAATATATACTTAATAATATTCAAACTTAATAATAAAATAATTATTATATATATGTATATGGTACACACATATATATATTGATATATGCATGTAACCCAAGTTTGCTTTGAAAATTAACTTTATTTAATGAACTTAAGTTTTTAACTAAAAAATAAAGAAGTTTAATAACAAAGTTGTAAGAGTTATTACACAAATAAAGTACTTAATAAATGAGTAAATTATTAATTAGGCCATATAAGTATTAAATTTATAAATAATCTAAATAATCAAATATTAGATTTATGTAAGAGGGTTGAATATGAAAAGTATAATCAAATATTGTTCTTTTATAATAATTTATGTGAAGCCTAATTTTTTCTATAGTACTAACTAATATGGTTTTTAATTGAGTAAAATATTTCTAGTATATAATTAATTTTATTGATCACAATTGAAAACAGGAATATATTACTTAGTTATATCATTAATGATTCAAATAACCTTTTTTGTTTACCTTTAAGTAAACTTATTAACGAAATGATATATACTCAACTTTTGAATTTTATTAATGATAAATTTTAATCATTAATTATGAGTTTAAGAAATAAATTTTTGAAGTAATATAATTTAAAATTATGTTATGATTGTCCTTTTTATTAATGATACCATTAAAATATTTTAAATAATAACTTCTAGTTTGATGATGTATAATATTTTACTTTTAATATATAAAAGATTCTTAATAAAAAGTATAAGTCTCTCATTATAAAATAAAAAGTCATTTATTTGTAATTTGTTCATGCATATATAAAACTATATATTGGCACATAAGATGTTTCTAATTCAATATATTTGTTATGTGCACTTATACACATCTTGAAATTTAATAAAATTAAGTATAAAATGAAAATCTACGCAGTAATGTATACAAATTAAAAATAATAAAATTAAATTTAAGTTATAATTAAGGTATATAAATATAATTTTTTCAGTTTCATACGTTCAAATACAAAGACAATATTCAAAAACAAATTAAAATATGTTTGTGTTTGTGTTTGTGTGATTAATTAAATGTGTACCTTTTAAATTATTATTATTTATTCTTAATCCTTTTTCTTCTTTCAGGCTCAAATTAATTATTGTATTTTTTTCATAAAAATATTTGTTTTATAAAAATAATTTTTTTTGTATTTTTCTTATAAAATCAATTTTTTTCTAAATAAAAATATCTCTTTTTTCATAAAATCATTGCATAATGATTCATCATATAAATCAAATGAAATAAAATGAAGAAAAAAACATTTACTCAAATTATATATTACATTTTTCTCACATACATGCATGTACATTATGTTAGAAAAATATTTTACATATTTGTACACACACTACACAAGTAAAACATATATAAGTCAATATTTGTCATTGTATAAATAAAAAGATAATTATAAGGAAAAGCAAATTATAAACATTTTGAATTTTTAATGTGACATTTCATAAAAGTTTGTGTATGTGCATTTATATATTATGAATATAGATTTTAACATATATATTTTTTGATCAAGCTGTCTTTCTGTACAATATTACACTATAAATACAATTTTATAAAAACACACATGGACAAAAAATATAAATATATCTTTTTAAAATTTATATTCATATGCATGTTTATCAGTGTGTATGTATATATATCATTATATATAATAAAATTATTTAAGAATTTTATTTGTGTTATAATAAATTATAAAGGGTTTTATTTCAAAATAGTTTGGAAAATTTCAAGTTACAATAAATTTAATAATTAAGCTAAAAAATATTATAAGTAAATAAAATGTAAGTTTATATGAATATAAAGTTAAGAATGACATATGTTATAGTGATCGCGACATTAAACATTACAATGTTTAAATTGATTAAACATAGTATAATAATGTTGTAAAAGCAATTAAAAAAATTCATAAATAATTGCAAATTTGTTCTTATGATTCATACATATAAACAATATAATTGTTTAATAAAGATATATAAAAAAGTCATGGTGTATTAATGTAATAAAAAAAATTAATTATACAATCTTGCAAGAATAAAATTTAATTGACACAAGTGAACATAAGTAAATGTAATGTGTAGTTTAAGTTTATAATAAAAAGTGATTAATTAATTATATATATACTTGTTAAATTTTTATTTTCTGTTTATATACATAAGTTATAATAGGCACATAGTTTTAAATACAAACTTTAACAATTAAAGCAATATATAGTTTTGGCTGTATGATAGTACAATAATAGTTTAAGTTAAAAAAATTCGAAAGAAAAAATTTATTAAGTTTAAGAAGTTAAATAAATCTTTTCAACAATTTCCTCGGAAGTAGGCCAATACTTGGTACCACATTTGTTTGATACCCACATGCAAGCACCAAAGTTGGTTTCATCTTCAATAAGCTCCATGGCACCTATACTAATGATTAGTATATCCAACAAACAATCTTATAATGTATAATTTGAATTATCTTTTTTTTACCTGTAGTTATTTTTTCCATTGGAATAAAACCACCAGTTGCTTCAATAACCTCTTTTGGCACCTCTATTGTCATAGTTGTTTCAATGAACTGAAATGAAAAAACATTAGAAACACACATGCATGCACACATATATACACACCTCAGGACATAGTGCATTTGCTCTAATTCCTTCGGATTGTAAACTTGAAAGTGATTTGGTGAACATAACAACGCCACCTAGAAACATAAAGTTTATAATATACAAATTAAACTTTTAAACTTAAATGGAAACAGACCTTTAGAAGCTGAGTAAATTGGAACAAGTGGAACTGGGAATAAACCTCCTGCGGAAGCAACATTGACTATAGCTCCTCCTGGAGTAGGATTATATCTCATAGCTTTTATCTAAAAGAGCAAAGCTAAGTACACACTATAACTAAATAAACTATAACTCACTGCATGGCTTGTACAATCAATTACACCATTTAGATTCACATCTATAATTTTACGCCAAGTGTTAAAATCATCGTTAACAAAGTTAATTCTTTCACCAATCCCAGCACAGTTTATGCATGCATCGAGCTTGCCAAAGATAGCCAAGTGCTTATCGAAAGTTGATGAAACATCAGCTGTATAAAAACAACATGTAAAAGAACATATACTGAAAAGATTTCATACCAGGCTTTGTAACATCACACTTGATGAATATGCTAGATTGAGTAGATTCATCTCTTTTCATACTCTTTTTTCACAAGCTCTAGAGTTTGTAAACCATTGTCTTGTGCAAAATCCACAAGAGTTATATTTGCACCTTTCCTAGCCAATGCAAGAGCCAAAGCGCGGCCTACATAATACATACTCAGTATAAACACACTAATTCTCTAATGCTTACCAATTCCAGAGCCAGCTCCTGTGATTAAACAAGCAAATCCTGGACCAATCTTCATTCCTGCTATCCTTTTCTTAAACGTTAATTTCCTAATATATTGACAAGGTTCAAGCTTAAAATAAATATATTAATAATATCTCTATCTATAAGGTTTTCAAAATTCTAAGGTTAAAATACTTAAGAATATACTGGTCAGCATTTGTAAACTATTTTTTAAATATTCAGTATTAAAATTTTAGGTTTTAAATATATCATTATTAAATTTCGTAATTGGTATTACTAAGTTTATATTTTTATTTATTTTGACTTGGTATATATTTAAATTTGTAACATATTCTGCCTTTGAAAGTTGAATAAAAGTGTAAATTTCAAAACTTCAAAGGATAAAATTTGTAATATGAAAACTTGAGGGGCATTTATGTTATTAATGTCAATTTCTATATGATTATTAATTTTTAAATAAAATTAAAACAAAAATCTAAGCTATTTATTTATTAATATTTCCTTAAATATTAATGTGTATATATATATATTAGATACATGTAAATGCAGGTATATGCAATCTTCACTATGTGCTACATTCGCCCACCTGGTGAGGAGCTGTGGCAAATCAAGAGACTTGTTCAAGTGCAAGCAGATTCACGACTTGGTGTTGCAAAGCGAGTTTCACAGGGACAGATATCTATGCAACTTGCTCGTGGAGATGTATGGACAATGCGGCACGCCCAGTCCGTGTTCAACACCATTCATGATCCCAATGAATTCTCATGGCAGCTGCTCTTTCACGCATATGCCCACAACGCGTATCCCTCACAAGCCAAGTGGGTGTTCGACAGAATGCCCAAACGCTCCATTGTTTCTTGGACTCTCATGCTCCAGACGCATGCCAAGAATGGGCATCTGCAGGAACCTTACATTATCTTTGAGAGAATGCCGCAGAGAAACATAATTTCTTACACCGCCATGCTAAACAACACTTACAAACGCTCGGGAGTTACGACATGCCATACGCATCTTCCATACAATGCCGGAGCAAGACGTTTGGACGTGGACTGTCATGTTTCAAGCGTATGCCCAGGAAGGGCATAGCCAGGAGTCAAGAGACATGTTTGACAAGATGCCACAATGGAGCAGTATTTCCTGGGGCGCCATGATTGCTGCTTATGTCAGAACAGAAGTGTTGTTCCAAAGGATGCCTGAGAGAGACATTCTTGCTTGGAAAAATTGATATCGGGGTATGCCCTGAATGAGCAAATAAGTGAGGCAAGGGAGTTGTTTATGAAAATGCCTATGCACGAGGTACGTGCCTATGAGTCGATCTTACAAGCATATGCACAAATGGGAAACATGAAATATGCCCAGGAAGCTTTTAACTCAACACCCGAGAGGGATGGTCTCTTCTGGATTAGTCTTCTCACAGCATATGCCCAACGGGGCATCTAGAGAAAGCAAGCTATGTCTTCAACAGCATGCCTCAGAGATGTATAGCGTTGTATACGAACATGATGGTGTGTACACAAGAGCGGGAAGACTCATGAATAATGGTTTATGTTATACACTTTTTTGTTGATATTGACTCACTTGAATTTGGATTTTCAACGTGAAGTGTTGTACATGACCATAGTAGGAGGCTTGGTCAAAACATGAAATCAAAATGGAGTTTTAAAAAAACATGTAATGGATTTGCCAATCCAAGTCCATGACATCATCCTGGGTGTTAATTGGCTTTGTGTGATCAAGGCAATAGTGATTTTGAGTTATTAGGGCCAATTTTACAGGGAATAGAATGGATGGAAAAGTAAATCTAGATATTGCACTTCAGTTTCAATTGGGTTTTTCAAGAGAAGTTAACAAAGTCTAGAAACTAGGTTTAAGGAAACAAACATCTTCAAGAATTTCAAAGTTCTAAGTATTTCACAAATGTCAAGAAACATCAGACGACTTAAAAAGTATGGTAAACAAGAAGTTGATGATCTTCTAAAGTTTTAAGGAGAAGATAAACAAGTTAATTAAAAGAGGTTTACCAAATTCATTTCTAAAGATTTCTTGGATGAATTTAGGATATTTAAAATCTAGGCAACTACAGAATGGCAAGGAAAATTTTGTGATGTGATGAAGGTTATTCTTTCTATGAAAGCTTACAATGAGAAGTACCCTTAATCTTGTGAAACTAGTAGGATTGTTAAAAAATGCACATCTTACTACAAACAATCTTATGCTAAGGGTAGTAGTAGTAATCAATCATCTTGTTGGCAGTTAATGAAGCACCATAAATACTGTTTGGGGTTTGGATAGTGTGTTCTAATTAATCATCAGATTCTGAATAATAACCCAAAGATACGACCTTTTAATCTTGAGTAACTTGAGAAGTCGTTATCAAAACTTAGTAATAAACTTCGAATCACGATTGCTTAATAATGTTGTCTGGAAGTCCATGTAGCCAAAAAATGTCTTTTATAATTAAGTTAGCTGTCTCTTCATTAAAATAGTCTTCGTACATGGTAGAAAGTGAGCCATCTTAGTAAAACGGTCCACGATAAAAGAACAATGTTGAATCTTGAGTTAGTGCAATCAATCAAAAAGTCCATTAAAATGCAAGACTAAGGCGTTATTGGGGCTGGAAGTGGTTGGAGGAGACTATACAAATGATGACAAGAAATGCACATTTGTCACATGTACAAATAACCGATTGACGTAGTTGGGACCACCAATAGTTACAGCTGATTAATTCCATTGTTTTCATTGTCACCAACATGCGACACCAAATACACTCGTTGTAAAAGTGCGTTAGATTGAACTTGTTGAGTGTGTTGGGTTGATACTTGATCTCGAAGTTGAACCAAGAGAGGATTGATGGGTCCAATGAGCTTGACGTCAAATCACAACTTAAGCCTAAAAGAAGCAAATTAAGTTTTAATAATTAGTAAAGACAGTTATCTTGTGCGAGGAGCCTTTAAGAAACCTTTGCCACTCTTGGAAGCAATCCACAATAGCTAAAAGTTCCTTGTTATGAATCTCATAATTAATTTTTGCAATCGTGAACTTGTGAGAGTGAAATGCTATGGGGTGTAGATTGTTGTCGAAACCATCCTGATAAAGAATATCACCCAATACAAAGTTAGACGCACCACAAAGGGTTCGGCCAGTTGGGGTGAAACAAGATCAGAGCCGAGGTAAAAGCAAACTTGAGTGTGATAAATGCGTTCTCAACCTTCATATAGCCTTCATAAACCACTTGAACATAACCTCCTTGGTAAACTGATTCAATATAAGCACAATTTTGGAGAAGTCCTTGATAAAGTGCCAATAGAAATTGGCAAAGTCAAGGACACATTAAACGTCTTGAGCTGACTTCGCTATTTCCCACTCAAGAACTATGTGCACCTTGGCCGGGTTCATGGAGACCAATGCGTGACACCATGTATCCCAGAAACTCGACCTGCTCCTGATTAATTTGGCACTTTTCTAACTTGACATAGAGACCATGCTGTCAAAGTCTTTTCAAAACTTAACGGAACATATTGTTGATGTTCCTTCTCCATCTTCAAAAAATAAGAAGTAATAATCACAAACCAATCAAGAAAGTTGCAAAAAATGTTATTGGTCATATGCTAAAAAACCTTAAATACATCGTTGCTGATGGAGAATACAATGCTCAAGACTTTTGCTAGTTCCATATCTACATATTATCGTGGATGAGGTGCAATTTTCTTCATTCATCTACACATATTGTTGTTGAGTGAGCACTTGGTTTGTTAAAGGCACAATGACAATTACTTTGCAGATATAGTTTTTTATCGAATAATGTTCAAGCTTATTGTTTATTTCATAATATCATTATTGATAAAAATGAAAGGTTTTATGAAGAGTTTGATCCATTGCATTACAACTATAATACAAATTACTTACTTTAAAGATTTTGGGCTAAAAGAAAGAATGGTTTGAATATGAGAAAGATTTTAAAGGAGTACATCAAAGTATTAATATCAACTCTCAAAGTATGTGTGTGTGGGTGTATTTATGTGTGAACATAACTTATTTATTTGTTTTCTATAGTGGAGTAGGAAGGATTGATAGGCTTTTTCTCATTGTTGTAGAATGGATTTATTTTATGTAATTATATTTTATTTTATGTCTTGACGATTCTATGTGTAATAGCATCTTAATGATATAACTAATCTTAATATCATTTTTACTTAAAGAACTAGTGTTGTAAAGCTTGTTCGGCTTTTCCTTGAACAATATCCTACAATTAAAATCATTGCACACACACCACACACCCACCCATAGAGATAGATGTGTTCAATGTGGCAAAAGTAAAATCAATTTGAATAAATTTTCGTACAGTATAAATCTTTGTCTGCTTGTTTGTTTTTTTTGAACATCCATGTGTGTATATACCACTAGCTGCAAGCACACAACGCACACACAAAAATCAATAACTATACATATGCTTCACTATATACGTATGTATACACAGACACATTGAAACTTTAGGATAATCAAACATACACACACATAAACCAAATGCATAAATAAGCATTACCTTGGGTCTGTTCCATTTTGATGCATGATGAATATTCTTTTTTTACTTTTAGCTGGAGTACCAAGGTTGGTCCATATTAGTAAAGAATGACTACCATTGTTTTCTAATCATGTTGTCTTCTTAGCTGTCAGAGAGTCCACAAACACAAGAAACCTGGCACGTTCCAAAGGTTACACACATAAGGCTACATCTGTATGTATATAATGTACAAGTGTGTGTGCTACATTACAAAATAACAACTAACATGCTTATTATAAATGTTGAATAATATGTTGTTCTTACTTCTGATTGTGAGGGCGGTTGTATACTATGCTTTGTAGTCTTCGTGTTTGTGTTTGAGTTGTGTAATATAAATAATTTAAGTGATAAGTAGCTTCACCTCTTCCTATTTTTTGTTTTTCATGTCTTACACTCCGCTCAAGAAAGCTTCTATATTTGCTCTTCCGCTCATTAAGAGGATGCACTTGTCTTTATAAAATAGTACACACACATATGTATATATATAGAAAATTGGGATGATACATTATACAAACCTAGAAATACCAATTTGGAACAAGTCGTTAGATTTAGCAAAGTGATAAGTAGCTTTACCTCTTCCTCTTTTTTTGTTTTGCATGCCTTGCACTCCACTCAAGAAAGCTTCTTATTTGCTCTTTAGCTCATCAAGAGGATGCACTTGCCTTCATAAAACGGTATATATATATATATAGATAAATAGAGAGAGAGAGAGAGAGAGCTAGGATGATACATTATACAAACCCAGCAATACCAACACATTATTCAATTTAGCAAAGTTCTTGTATATTCTCACATTGTTCCTTGAATACATGTATGTATGTGTATTAGACCAACCAGTGAGTACATTTGTGTGTAAGAGCTTTGCTATGTTTTACAATAGACAACAGACACTAGAACTTACAAGATGACTGTCACAACCTTTCCCCTTAAGCCAACTAGGCAAAGGGCCTCTTTTTGCCCACATATCCCATATATTCTACAATCTTTACCCAAGTAATCAATCCACTAGGTTAGAACAATGACACTCTCCATCCATTTGAGAAAGTGGATGCCCTCATCCATAGACTCAAGAGTTGCTACTATGCATTCCTCCAGAAGGTGCAGCTTAGAGGTAGTCCCAAAGACATATGTCTACTTATGCTACGCTTGGCTCACACCTAGCTCAGAGGCAATCCCACATTGTGTAACCGCTTGGCTGTACTCGCATCACATGTCAATGGCGTGAAGTTCATCCCCTGATACCAAATGTCAGAACCTTTCCCTCTTCCCTTAAGCCAACTAGGCAAAGGGTCAATTGATGTTTATGAGAGGGCCCCAAGTCATGATGACCCATTACGCTTGAGTCTTTTTGCCCACATATCTTATAATCTTTACCCAAGTAGTCAACCCACCAGGTTTAAAATGATTGTGCAACCAATCTTCCTCCAATTATTATATCTTGAAGACCATGTAAATACATTATCCTATTTATGTATATTTAAATTAAATATGAGAAATATAAATATACTTCTTTTGTTGTTATCAAACATATTATTATGTTAATGTAGTATTTGTTACCTTGATCCACGAGAGAGTGCCATTTTCACATAGTAGCTCTTGAAAAAACCATGTTAACTCTCTCTCTCTCTCTCTCACACACACACACACACATTTTTTTATTGATGTTATAAAGAAACTTCTTCTATGTCCATTGAAAATAGCATATATATTATGGTAATAATTCACACATACACATGGATATAAGAAATCTATTTGTAAGAGAAGATTAGGAGGTTAATAATAAATTAAAATTTATTAAAGTTAATTAAACATCTTGTCAAGTGCTTTTTCTAAAGTTAAATTTAATGATTTTCAAACTTGTAGTTATTTCTTGTAATTCCTCACATAAAATAGAATTTTATTTCTTTTGTCACAATTATCTATTATATTCACTTCTTGTTTGTCACTTCAGAGTTAAGTTGTTCAATACGTTCAAACAATAAAGTTTGATGTTCAAGTTGTTTGGTTTGAAACTTTATTTGAAATTTCTTTGCATGTTGGAGAAACCTTCAGTACCACTTGGAACACGCTTTCTTTTCTTCCCGATTATAATGAAAATCTTTTTCCTAGCAACTTTATAATCATGTTCTTTGTAAATCAGCACTATTAACATCACATGGGTCTGGATTTTCAAGTGTTGTATTTAAATCATCTTTATTGCATGTCCAAGACTGTTAAACATGAATACATGTGTCTATTATTATATATCTATATATACTCATGGATCACATACCATGAGTCTTCTCCATTGAATGGTTTTCTATATGAATGTTTTCTAAAGAAGTCTCTAGACACATCCGCTTTCCAAATGATGATGAAGTGACACAACCTTTAGAATTATTGGCATGAGACTCAAGCATCAATAGGGTCATTGTTTCAAAAACAACTTTGTTAAACAAGTTGGGCAATTTAGGTTCAGCTTTTTGATTTTAATCATCTCTCCAAAAAAGAAATTAAGTCATCCACTTCTTTCTCTGTTGCTCACAAAATCTCACAAAGCTTACCAATTACAACACAAGTCACCCCACTTTCTTACAATCTACTTGTTTATTTTATGAACATCAAGGTTTCAAATTTTTCCTCAATTTCTTTGTACTTTTTGCATTAGTATGTTGTTGCTCCCATGTTACACCTTGCTTCTCTTGTTACAAATGCATCTCATATTATAGCTTGATCATTTCATCTTTTGTCTAAATTGAACTTTTTTTGTTATTCATCATTATGATTCTGTGCTAGCTAATGATTAGGTGCTTGTATGTTTGTGGTTGACTAACAAATGTGGTTGAGTTGGTCTAGCAACAGGCTGGTGAAAATGTAATGGAAAATACATAAAGTATTAGGACCATGTTGTTGTAGTTTGTTCTACATAAAATGATTATAAAGAAAGTGATTCACATTACTAAAGAAGTGTAAGATGTGCAAGATGTGAAGTTGGCATGATACTAAGAAAATCAAAGTTATTATGCCAAAAGAAAACAATTAACTAATAGTGGAGTTGCTGAAATATTACTAGGTGAATTAGTAATATCTTGTGAATCTCTCCACGGTTGCATTATATCCTATAAAATAAATCATAATAAATATTCAATAATTTATTACTCTTTTTTTATAAATTATTTTTGTTTAATTTATGCGTTCATTTAATTTTAAAGCATAGATGATCTTATAGATGTCCCCAAAAAACATGTTGCATTCTTAAGCCCTAATTAAATAAATTGTTAAAATTCATTTTAGAAATGTTATAAATTTTATATACTTGAGTACAAATTTACGGTGTCATCATTTTTATGTGAGCAATGTTAAGTCTTCCAAGATGACCCCAAGAATTTGACTCAGATGCCTAGTTAAACATAAGACTTAGAGTCCTACGCTAAGTCCTCTAGAATGACCATCTCCCAAACCCTAGAGGATATCCCGAGTAGACTATAGGATCTTATTCCAGTAGACATAGACAGCTCATGTTCTAACTCCACAAAGAAGATGTGTTTCACATATACCCTTATGACAAAGCTAAGGCATTGTCACTTACCCTTTAAGGAATCACCCTCATCTTTTAGGGTGACAAGGGGTACCCTAAACCACGACTAACCCCTAAGGGTTTGAGTGGCCAAGTCATACCCTAGATCTAAGGCTAGTACTTAGTGAGGACACAAGTGTGTGCCGTAGGCGGACACGAGTGTTTTACTAAGCAAACTCTTTAAAGCTAGGTTTGGATAACCCTCAGTACATGACTTTGTGAGTGTCTCACGAAAGGGCTCCTGCTAATAAGCTTAAGTTGTTCAACCCTTCGATTCTAAGGAGAACACTCCCCTAGCCAAGTGTGTCAAACACACCTAGTTATGAAACCTAACCTCCCTTGAGTGGATGCCCAAGGTTTAGCACCCTAGTGCAAACACAAGCATGCATATTTGCTAGAGTATTCAACCCCTTTGCGACAAACCTATGACACAACCCCAAAAGCATACCCCGAGCATTGTATCGTATGATGTTCAGCCTAGTGTCACATCTTCATGTGACACTACCTTCCACGATGTGGGTTATCATGCTATAGCCCTTATATTCAAGAGTTGCACCAAGTGCCACAAATGTGACCTCTAAATGCCAACTCTAAAACCCCCTTAGGAACTAGGTAATGTGAACCTGTCAAATAAGATCCCACGCCCATAATTGGACAAGGACATGGATGTGCCTTACTTAATTGTGAGTGCCACACCTAGCTTGACGTGGAAGAGAGGCTGGAGACATGTCTTAACCGTCGTTCCTTGGAATATGCATTCCAATAAGACTTTCTAGTCATGGATTCGTTAATGTTAAGGGTCCGAAGGTGGAACGTACCCATGTTATTTAGAAGTTAGGGCGGCACAACAGAGGGTTGTACCTTAATGACACAATCTAAAGCTTGCATTAGCAGAAGAGCAACAAACTCAGTCATGAACCCAAGAGTTCTCCTACATGTACTACTTAATATATGTGACAGAGGTCCGCTTGTTTTTCTGTTTACATAAGTGGGCTAGCATTGAATCTCATTCCCAAAGGGAATATACTTGGTGAATTCATTGAGCCCTTTAACCCGGGCAACCCTAGGGTTAGGTCAACCCAAACTGGGACATGAAAAACTAAGGTAAGAGTTTTTTAAATAGAATTTGCCCAAAGTTTATTGCAAATACATAATGACACCTGGCTAGACCATCACTAAATACCCAAGTGCACTAAGCGAGCCTGTTTCTTTTACACCTAAGGCTTCTCAACATAGTTTAATAAGTAACAATAATCAACATCCAAAGTAAGAGAAGTCGTAGTACAAACTATGACAACAAAAATATATGAATTTAGGTTTGTCACACGACAATAACCTTATTAACAAGGCTAAAAAATCTGGCCGACCCAACCAGTTTGGACCATTGGTAAGTACATGGGTTAAAGAGGTTACATGTGACACGATCCTAAATGGGAAGAGGGGTTTAGATTGTGAAATTGTTTCAAATATATGCTCTGATAATTATGATTGAGTAGAATGAATAATACTAGTATTCTTGGGCAACACCTTAAATAATAGTAAAAATCAAATATATGAAGAAGTATGGATTGAGCTCTCACTTGTTCTATTCTTTAATGATGTTGATTCTAGTTAATTAGTTATTATATACTTAAGGCATATATATGTAGCATGCAGTCCATGTACACACAACACACATATACACGCGTATATGTATAATATATGTGTGTATATACTACAAGTCTACGACTATATAAGGTTAACCATTTCTATGGCCGAACTTTGACATTCTTATTTGTCTTTTTTTCAAAATGCAATCTCAATCCCTACGGGTTTTATATCAGTTACTTATTTAAATAAATTTAACATTAAATTTAACAACATAAATATAACAGGCACATAGTTTTAAATACAAACTTTAACAATTAAAGCAATATATAGTTTTGGCTGTATGATAGTACAATAATAGTTTAAAAAAAAAATTCGAAAGAAAAAATTTATTAAACTTAAGAAGTTAAATAAATCTTTTCAACAATTTCCTCGGAAGTAGGCTAATACTTGGTACCACATTTGTTTAATATTCACATGCAAGCACCAAATTTGGTTTCATTTTCAATAAGCTCCATGGCACCCACACCAATGATTAGTGTATTCAACAAACAGTCTTATAATGTATAATTTAAATTATCTTTTTTTTTACCTATAGTTATTTTTTCCATTGGAATAAAACCACCGGTTCCTTCAATAATCTCTTTTTGCACCTCTATTATCATAGCTATTTCAATGAATTGCAATGAAAAAACATTAGAAAACACACATGCATGCACACATATATACACACCTCAGGACATAGTGCATTTGCTCTAATTCCTTTTGATTGTAAACTCCAAAGTGATTTGGTGAACATAACAACGCCACCTAAAACATAAAGTTTATAATATACAAATTAAACTTTTAAACTTAAATGGAAACAGATCTTTAGAAGCTGAGTAAATTGGAACAAGTGGAACTGGGAATAAACCTCCTACGGAGGCAACATTGACTATAGCTCCTGGAGTAGGATTATATCTCATAGCTTTTATTTAAAAGAGCAAAGCTAAGTACGCAGTAAAACTAAAACTAAATAAAATATAACTCACTGCATGGCTTGTACAATCAATTACACCATTTACATTCACATCTAAAATTTTATGCCAAGTGTTAAAATCATTGTTAACAAAGCTGATTCTTTTGCCAATCCCAACACAATTTATGCATGCATCGAGCTTGCCAAAGATAACCAAGTGCTTATTAAAAGTTTGAAACATCAGCTATATAAAAACAACATGTAAAGAACATCACACTTGATGAATATGCTGGATTGAATAGATTCATCTTGTAGTTTTTCATACTCTTTTTTCACAAGCTCTAGAGTTAAGCATTGTCTTGTGCAAAATCTACAAGAGTTATATTTGCTCCTTTCCTAGCCAGTGCAAGAACCAAAACGCGGCCTACATAATACATACTCAGTACAAACACACTAATTATCTAATTCTTGCCAGCTCTTGTGATTAGACAAGCGAATCCTGGACCAATCTTCATTCATGCTATGCTCTTCCTAAGTGTTAATTTCCTAATATATTCACAAGGTTCAAGCTTAAAATAGAATCATATATTAATAAAAATATTTTGTAGTTATATAGAATACTTTACCATATAGTATGTTATAAATATTATGTATGTATAACATTGTGCTTTAGTTATTTGCAATATTCTTTTTTTTAACAATAAATTTAAATGTAAGGTTTTTTATTCAAACTATAAACATATTGATTGTGAAATATTTTATTTGTCACAAGATTTTACATAAAATAAAAAATACATTTTAATTAAAGTAAAAATCTTTATAAACACTCTTAAATATTATCTTTTAAATAACAAGAATAATAATTATTTACATAATAATACAAAATATAATAATGGATGTGCATTAAAATATATCTTAAACACACACATGCATAATCTTAATATGACTTTTAGAATATATTTAGTTGTATATTTTTAATAAGTTATTTTACTCATAACGTACATTTTTCTTAAAAATTAATATATTATGAATCTCATCTAAAGTTTTAAATACAAATAAATTTCATTTACTTCTTTGAAGCATTTTTATTCAATTTTGTATGATTAATATTTTATGGTTTTTAATCTATAAATAAATGTAATACATATAATATACATTGTATAATATTAGTTTGCATATGTATCATTTATGTATTATACATATAAAGTACACAATAGGTAAGAGCTGAGAGAAAAAATATAAATTAAATATAATTATATATTGTTTATAATAATGAGCCATATACTAAAATATTAAGGTAAGATTAAATATGTATATATATAAATTCTTCACAAGTTTTATTATTTATAATTAAGTTGTAAAATTAGTAATTTATTTATTATAATTTATTACTTTTGTGTAATATATTATATATAATATTATATATATTATATATATATATTAATATGTTCTCTTTCTATATAGTGTTAATTAATTAAATGCAAATATTATATATTTAAAATGCTGATGTATATATTCTTTATTAACCCTAGGTGTTATGCAAATTTTCTTAAAATATGCTTGAATATGCTAGAAGTATTACAATATGTTATATTTAAAATGAAATGTTGGTAAAACGAGAGAAAATCTATGGTTAAGATTTAAATAAATTAATAAAATTAGGGCAAAGAAGTACTATAACATATATATTTATGTAACACTGCATATTTAATTGATACAGTACATAACCAATAATATGTAAACTATCCTTCTATTTTATTAAAGTTTAAAACTCTTTATTAAATTTATAATTAATAGAATTAAAAATTAGAAAAAATTATATTTTAACCCTGAAATTTTGTTTATCTTTAATTAGATTTTAAAATTTACTTAATTAATCTTAATACACTTTTTGTTACTCTCATTTCCTAAATATAAAAATAAACTTTTTATTATAAACTAGATGCATAAACAATAACTATCTTTAATTTATAGCAATCTATAAAGTAATTTAAAATGATACAAAATATGTTTAAACAACTTCATTAAATATGTTTAATAATTTTTTTATTTAAGCAAATTATTTAACTACTTTACTTAAAACTAATGAAATATTTTTTGTTAGTATTTTATTTTTGTGTTGAAAATCAGAATGAAATACAATACAATAAATATATATAACTTTAGCAAATTGGAATGAAATAAAATGATATATAATTTTTTTAATAAATTGAATTGAAATAAATTAAATAAGCAATTGTGAGTAAATGCCATAACCTTTATGTTGAATTGTTTGCCATGAATTACAGATTAATCTAAAAAATATATATATACTGAAAATTCATATTTGGGTTAATAATACAATATTCACGTTATTACTATAATAAAATTTTATTTAAGTCATTAAAAACATTTATTTTTATACATATTAAGCATCTACCGTGAGCACACTTTCATCCCTTTAGCAGCAGCAGGACGCTCCACACAACGCTCTTTCCACGCCATAACATTGGGAAAATTAGCTAACCCAATTTTCTCCCCTCCTTTGTAAGACACCTACACAAAGCCACACATTTAACTTAAACAAAACTATTTATTATAAACATAGTATATTCACATATAACAATATACTATGTAAAACATCATTAAACTTAAACAAACAAACAATAATATATTATATATAACAAAAATATTATGTAAAATGCATTTGTTATATATCTAATACCTCAATACAGTGTATCCATGGGAATGTTGCCATGTCAGCAATGGAATATCCTCCATCTATAAGAAACTCACGTCCCTCTAATCTTTTCTCTAACACTCCAGTAATCGTTTCACTTCTGTTGCATATCGCTCCACTGGATATGGATGATCACACTTGTCCTTTGCATACTTATAGAAATGCCCGAACTGCAATATATATATATATATATATATAATTATAGAGAGAGAGAGAGAGAGAGAGAGAGAGAGAGAGAGAGAGAGGGAGGGAGGGAGGGAGGGAGGGAGGAGACACACACACACACACATAATACATATATATATTTTCATCTAATGTATGTGATGTATCTATTGTATACATGTTTTATATGAATGTCTGACATATATTCTAATTCTGTATGTATATACATTACATATGATGTTCTATATTTATTACATATACGGTATATGTGTATAACTATGTCTATATACATGACTAATACACACATACAAATATGTGTGGTGTGTGTGTTGCTGGCCAGACATGGACCAACACCGGCCATTTGGAAGAAGAGCCACTGTATAGTTTCCCATTTGAGACGTGGATCAGGTGATATAAACTTGCCTGTTTTCTCCGCTAAATATAATAGAATCGCTCCACTCTCAAACAAATTAATGGGTTTACCATCTGCAAATGTATAATAATTATATGAAATATTAAAAAAAAATAAAAATACACAATTATATTATATAATAATTTTAATTTTAAGATAAATAAACCTGGCCATTTGGATCAACATTGCAGGATTTTTGAGTTGGGATTAATAGCAACAAATTCGGGTTAAATTGATCCCCACTCATTATATCAATTGTATGGGGCTCATAGTCAAGGCCCATCTCCTCCAAGGCTATACCAATCTGCAAAAATCATATATATATATATATATATTATATATATAATTTTTACACACAATATACATAAACGAACACACTATACATATGTGGGTGTGTATGTGTATACACCTTCATGCCATTCGGCGTGGCAAGACTGTAGAGCTGAATCGCCATAGCTATGTTTTAAAAAGGTATGCCCTGGATATATATAATATGCTAATATCTCAGATATTTATTATATTTATAGAACAACACGTGTCAACCCACCGTGTTATATTGTAATTAAGTTTAATAATGGATTAACTGATAAATAAAATATAATATTTAGAAAACTAGTTTAAGTTATTCTTTATAATACTGGTTGTTTTATATAGAACAATAATGAATTAAATGTTAAACTTCAATGGTCTATTTTATGAAATTTACATAATGTTTTGTATTTGAAATTTGAAAATAATATAAGTACAAAGTAACAAAATACATAATTTATCAGTTACTCACATAATAACGGGTTCACTATTTATGATTATTTATTCAAATAAATGTAATATATTTAAGTATTTACTAATATTTAGTTATAAACTGACGTTTTTGTATAAAGAATTCAAGTTATAAGTGAAATTCCACAGAATTAGGCAGCTTGAAATGAAAGTTTAACAAGTTTAACTGGTATAAATTCATTATACATAATTAATTAATTAAATAATTTTAATTAAAAAATTTTAAAAGTTAAATTTATAAATAAAGCATTTATTTGAAAACTACAACATTTCAAGGGAAATTTGTTTAAGTCAAGAATATCCTTATTGATTCAGTTGTGACATTATTAATATATGTTTATGTAATAATGATATAGAAATTTCTATTATTAAATACTATGCCACACACACATATATATTATGTATGTATAACATATTTTGTCATGGAAATGTTGCCATGTCAGCAAATTTCTTCGACTCATTAAATATGGCACCAATAAAGATGGCCAAACTATGCATACACACACATACACATATAACACATGTACACGTTATACGTATATATGTTTGTAGGTTTACCATAAAATTATATAATTCTCAATTATATACAAGCATATGGATGTGCAATGTATAATATAATTATAAATAAATAATAATAAGGTGATTATTTAAAATCATGTTTAAAATGATTTGACTCCATGTATATATTGACTCTATAAGATTCATTATCTATATACTTTATTCACTATGTCTGGGTGTGTGTTTGTCATGAATTACCCGTCAACGGCTACCTTAATCTCTCATTAACATTCATATTATTGATATATTCAATAGTTATCATAAATTTAGTTTAACTATTACGATACGATAATTATTTAAATTGAATTTAATAGTTATTCTAAACTCATGAGGTTAAGATAAATTAAAGGTCTAATTTAGAGATAAATTTACTAAGTTAAAAATAATAATTAAGTTAATTTAAAATAACTTATCAAGTTAAAGATAACAATTGAGTTAAAAATTTAATTTATGAATAAACATACATGTTAAGAATAAAAAATTTAACGATCATGTTAAGAATCATTAACAATGAATTAAGAGTCTAATTTAAGAACAATTGAGTTAAAAATTGAAATTAATGATAACAATGGGTTAAAAGTCTAACTTATGAATAAACATATCATATTAAAAATAACAATTGAGTTAAGGTTCTAGAATAATAATAATTGTCTAACTTAAAATAAATTCACTAGTTAAAAATAATAATTGGGTTAAGATTAATTCATTAATTAGGTCATTCACCAAGTTAAGGATAAGTTAAAGATAATAATTAAGTTAAAAATTGAGTTAAAAAAAAATAAACTCATTAAAGAATAATAATTAAATTAAATATAATTTAAAAATAAACCTCACCAAGTTAGGATAATAACAAATTAAAAATCAGTTTACTATAAATTCATCAAGGTTAAGGAATATGGACCCTTAACCTAAGTATTACCCTTAAGATAGATATCAATTATAGGATGGCAAATTTAAGATAAACATTAAAATATTAATAGTCAGATGGGACATTTATGATATACAAGGTCTTTAAACTTAATTAACCTAGTGAGTTATCCTTAAGCTTTAAGAACCCTTAACTAACTTAATTATTATTTTTAATTTAATAAATTTAGTTTTTAAGTTGGCTTAACCTAATTATTATTTTTTAACTTGATGAAATTTATTCTTAAGCTATACCTTTAACTCAGTTGTTATTATTAACATTGTGAATTAATCCATAAATTAGAACTTTAACCTATTTGTTATTTTTAATATGCATTAACTTAAGAATTTAAAAATAACAATTGGGTTAAGGGTGCATATTCTTATGATTTAAGAATTATGATAAATTCACTAAATTAAAATAATATTTAGGTTAAACATATAATAAAATCACCGTATTCAAAATAATAACAACTAGGCTAAAGCTTATTTAATAGGATAAACTGACCATGTTAGAATAACAACTACATAATATTAAATAATTTATTATGTTAAGAATAATAACTACTAAGGGTCCAACTTAAATAGCAATTAAGTAAATAGTAAAATTATTATTAAATAGTTAAACCCATTAATGGTGGGCATGTGTACTAGTAATCCTAGTAACATTATTATAGTGAATTAAATATAATATTTATTTAATTTACCTTATAAGTGTATATGCTTACTTTAAATGATATATCAAGAGATCAATGGAAAAAAGTAATACTTTTTCCATGTTAAACCAACTACATTAATAAAAGTTGTTCAAATGGTCCAATGTGTGTGTGTTGTGTGATTATATGAGTTATGTTAGTTTTATAGGACAATATCTTCAACATGTTATAATTATTAACATTTTAACACAAACAAACACATATAGGCAATATTGTATATTACATAATGTGGTCTAAGTTTTTAGGTGTGATAGATGTATTAAACATAATTTTAAAAAATAATAAGTATTTTATTATAAAAGACATCATTTCTATTTTTTAAACTTTTTTTTCTTATAAAATACACTAAATTTTTTATCTCTATTTATTTATTTATTTATTTTTTACTCTACTTTCCATTTGTGTAACATTATTACTTAATTAACTTTAAAGTATTGTTATTACCATATACAATTTCACATACATGAACTTTGAGTAATACTTAGTGATAACTGATTAAAATTTAAAATATAATAATTTTAGCTTAATAAATTTTCCTTCTTATGAACTTAGTAAAAGACAAGGAATGTGGTACCTTGAGTTTAATTTTAAGAGATTAAAATATTTATTGTTTTAAAGAAGAATGTAATAGAATTAACAAGTCAATGCAACTAGACTAATTATAAAGTAACTAAAACATATTTTTACATTATTTATATTGAAGAATACAAATCAGAAATATATAAAATTATTATACTAGATTAGTATGTCACACACACATATAGCTTTAAAATATTATAAGTATTTAAAGACCATATAGATTAAGATTAATTTATTGAATTTTTTCATTTAATTTTATAATGAGTCAAATATATATATATATATTGTGTGTGTGTGAATCTATGTGATATATATAAAGTAATGGGCAACATATTAAAAATAATTTTATAAAGTTAATGCATTATATAATAATTATTACAATAATATAGTGCTTAAAGTTGCCAACTTGCGTACATCAGACATATAAATGATAAGACTACACACAAGTACATATCCATATGTATATATTCTGATATGTTCACATACAGCACACAAATGTATATATAGTTACATATAGGCTAAAGAGGGAGATTGCATGCATATATATATATATATATATATATAATAAAGATATACACCTCACATTTTATATTCAGCATCGGTATAGTATTAAACATAAATATCATTCTTAAATGAAATTTACAATTGAAATATATTTAAGCCTTATATGAAATTTAAGAGTAAAATCAAAATTTATTAAATTAAAGCGTTTTCCTTCAAATATATATTCTATCATCGATATTAAAAAGATGAAAATTTAATATTAAATCAACATACATACTCTGTGCATACCAACAACAACACACACGCATGCACATGCACACACACCTGTTCATGTCCTAAAAAAGGTTTAGGTTACGGGAGCCCTCACCTTTGCTCCTCGTAGTCAGTGGTGTTAGACTCAATAATAACTCATTCTCGTTCTTGCAGTACATGTTCAACCAAAATCAAACTTTATTTAAAGGGATTAAGAGGAATTTCTTTTAAACCTTTTGTCATGTAACAAGGTAAGTCTCTTGCCCTATAACTAGATGCTACGTCCAACGAGTTAATCAATTCTTTGGTTCAACAAACTTGTTCACAAGCTTGGAAAGAATTATTAAATTCATGTTTCGTTAAATAACAAGGCAATTTTGTCTAATTCAATGGTTATAAAGCATAAATTGCATATAAAGTTTAATTCACTACCCAAGAATACAATTATAGGCTTTTCACACATACACACACCTCAAAAATGTAAATAATATAGAATTTATAAATTTATGTTTATAAATTCGCAGGAGGTCTATGGAATTCATAGTCTTCTACAAATTTATATCCATATAATCTATATCTATGTACACCTTGAAACAAAATATGTAAATAAAACAAACATATATGTACGGTCTCTAAATTCATAAATCACTTGAATGAAAATAATTATGTGTGTGTGTGTGATATTTACATATTTTACAGTGCAAAATATTATTTATTTACTTAATTTAAGCTTACTTTATAGGCATGGGATATTTTAAGAATAATATGGCCATGGTCTTTCACAGTGTAAAATGTTTTTCGCACAATAGAAGCATTATATCCTTATATACAAGAATATATGCCTCTCTATATATATATGTGCATCTACATATATGGATGCAAATGTATAATATACATATAATCACATATATGTATATATAATTATTTTTATTAATATTAATATAATTATATGTTTTTCATATAATATGTTAGTTCACAAGTTTAATTCAATTAACTAGCAAGTGGAAAATTACAGTGGTAATTCTTATTAATGATGTGGCATTTTCTTAATTTAATATGACTGAAATAATTACTTGCTAGTGGAAGGAGCCTAAGTGATAAAAATTCAAATATAATTAAATTGTAGATTACCATAATTTAAATGTGTCTACAAATGTTTATTAAAATATCAAACTCTTTCAAATTAAGATAAGCCCCAACTAACATTATTCATCTCTTGGCCAAGTGTCACGTAAATGATTTGTGCTTGCTCTAGTTAAATTCACAAAAATCACATCTTTATCCTCATCCCCACATTGATAGTTATAGTGTTTATGCTTAATAAACTATTAAGCAATTACATATTCCACTCCTTGTCAAGGGTAGCTTGTTTTCTAGCCTTTGCAACCTCTTTTATTTTGGGAAATAACGTCTCAACCTTCTTGAATGCACGTCTTACTTGCCTTTGTTGCTTCTTTTACACATCTAATTATCTTTCCCAAAAATGTTTCATAATTAATAATCTTTTTGCCTATGCTATATAAGCCCTCTCCACACGTGCCTCACAAGCACGCTCTTTTTTCCTCGTGGCTTCTTAAGAAGCCAACTCTTTAGCACAATCCTCAGCTACAATGGATACATATTCCTCATTTATTAATGATTTACCATATGGTATCTCAACAAAACATTGACGTGGTTATTAAGGACTTGGCCTAGATGGATCCAAAATGTAAGTTTTGTTACAAACTCTTCTAAGGTGAGGCCAACCTTAAGTACTTCCTCAAGAGTTTGTATGGCAATTCCAAATCTTCTTCACATGAACTACACATATAACTGTTAGTTAGCCCAGCTTATATATATATAAAGACACATAAGAAATGTAATATATACACACAAAAATACAAGTTTCCATATAGCCAGTTAAATAAACAGCAACTTCAAATTCACCATTTATAATCTTAAAATTGAAAAACCAAAGGTAAGTCTTTTGAAAACTAGCACTTCAGTGAAAGCTTCATTCATAGCTTGCCTTGCCATTCCAACAAGTACATTAGTAAGGGTACATATGTAGAATGTAAATGCAGCTTAAAAGGTGCAAAATAGGAAACATTTAATGGTTGCATCTATATGTGGGGTAAAATAACAAGCTAGATACCTAGCTTCTTACATTTTTGGAGAGCTAAAAACACTTGTGTCTATCCATTATCAAACATTAGTTTGTTGCTTGGGGAGACACCACTTATACCGAGTCCATGTTAATACAAACATATGTACATATATACATTTTTGTTTACATGCTTGATATATGATTGAGATAAGTAAGAAAGCCCATGTTCAACATCCACGCATTGTTTTGCACACACATAAAAGTATTGAGTTCACAAAACTGTAACCAATTAGCCACCCTTTTGACCCCCTTAAATATGTAGTGGTTTAAAAGTCAGCCACTTGCAATTGATACAGTTGTACAATAATCATTCTTTATTTTTCATTTAAATTATAACTTGAATTTGATGAACATCTCTTCTAATAAGTATGCGACACCCATGCTCTTTAAAAAGGCACAAACACCAGTCTCATTCATGTTGTAAATTCTATTTGCAATATAACCTTTCTCATACTCACACTTTAAATTAATAAGAATGAGCAACTTGCATTGAGGTGATAACTGAAGCATGTGAACACTCTAGTGACCAAGGAATTTTTAAAGCAAGTTCTAGGTGCCTACATTTAAAACATACTACCATCCTAATGAAGGATTTTACCCTTAAAAAGAGAATGTTTTGCCTTAAGTAATTCTTTGGGCATAAATAATAACTGAGAAAGAGTCACTCCCATCCTTGCCTTTGTCTTTTAATTACCCAATGCATAATCAGTTGCTCTTCATCTTCCGAAAACAATGAACCCATCCCTATATATATAATAAATGTATATATGAAGTATGAAGATATTTACATTCTATATGTGTGTTTGAATATATGTAAATACCTTTGTCTTCTTGGTAACTCTACATTAACCTGATCATCATAGAGAGTGCTATATAGAAGTTTTGTGGACTCGTGCAGTAACATGGAATGCTAGGAACAATAGCATGTATAAATTTGAATGACCATCCTATTTTTTTTCTCTTTCATAGAGCAGTTATTATTGTTAAGGTAATCAAAGATGTAACATTATTAGTGAGAGAGTCCATTAATACTATGACTTACAGTGGGAAAGTCTGCATTGACTATTGAACTTGATTGTATTAATTTCAATTTAAGGCTACCATCTTCAACAAAAATAAATTTATTAATAAGTATCTACATAAAATAAAAATAAATTTCACCATTTAATGTGGCAATAGTAGAAACAAATATGTTAAATAAAGAGTCAATATTATTTTTTTTTGAAAACCTTTTCCTTTTCTTTTATTCGATCAATTTTTTAGTGAAGCTAGATTAAGAAAATTCTTTTACCATAAATTGAAATAGATAACTTAAACAAATAAGAAATAAAAATATATTTATAGTAAATTTAATAGTCATTTAATAGTTGAAAAGCTTAATTAAGAAATATTTATTATATTTAAATTTGAAAAGCTTGATTTAAAGATATTTATTATTAATTTGAAATGCTGTGCAATAACTTAAAGTAATATTAATTACTTTTCAAATGAGCCATTTGTTTTAATAAATGATATTTTGTTAAAGAATTTGTACTCTTCTATTGATTATTCTTAATATATCTACATTGTAAAATGTGGGTTTAAATTATTTCCATTTATAAAAAAAGAGTGCATATCATTTTTGAGTATTAACATTTAGCCTTTCTATATACACATGTGTTTTTGTTTTTTTCCATAATGACCATTATAAATAAAAAACTCTTGTAAAGAAAACTATAACTAGCCGATTTAAAATAATATACACTTAAATTATATATTTAGTGTATATTAGTCATTCTTTAATCATAAATAATTTAAAGAATTTCTTTACTCTCCTTTAATTATTATGTTTTTTATAATGAATTGCTAAATCAATTATTAATAAAAATTAATAGATTAAACACCCTACCTTAGCACTCAGTGCCAAAGTTAGTGGTTAATCAATTTTATGAAGTCAAAAATGAACTTCATATATAAGTGCATCTATTGTTTTGATATTTTGAATCCAAAGTTTATTTTGAATAAGAACACAAAATAAGTAATCATTTAAAATAGTATAAAACACAATTTAAATAACTCTCTTTAGTATAACTTACATTGTGTATAGTTGTGTTTTATATATTATAGAGAGAGAGAGACATATATATCATATATGTCTATGCTACTATAAATATTATATAGTAGCATAGACAACGCATATGCATGTGTGTGTGTGTGTGCGTCACGTACTATCAAAGCAATTCCATGTGTGTATATATGTTAAATAAGTTTTGAAGAAATCATATTTATTATTCATTACATTAAAATTTGGGCCAGTCATATGCCACGTCTTTTACACGTCATGTTTCACGTGGATTCCATTAACATGCATTTTAGGGTTCCTTGGAATTAGGTCCTCTTGTTTTGAGGCAGAATGTTAGGGCATTTAGATGTCTCAGTTGTGGAAGGCAGGAATTTGTGTGTCAAACACGATGCGCGTCCTTATCTTCTTCTTCAAATCGGGAATAATCAGGTAAATATTTTTTAAATCGATTAAAAATAAGAAAAATCTGCATACATATACATATATACATATATATATATATGTGTGTGTGTGTGTGTGTGTGTGTAATGACACAATGTAGTATATGTGTGTGTATATATTGTATTTGTTTGTAAATATAGTATATTGACATATTTTGTTTTTACCTCTCCTTGTATACATCTAAGGCATATATATGTCTAATAATGCCATATATACATCCTTTACATGTATGTAACATACACAGGTGTATATACAGGCACGTGTATATACATAGATCAAAATCTTTATTGGAAAATATGGAAATCCGTGTGTGTGTGTGTGTGTGTGTGTGAGAGAGAGAGAGAGAGAGAGAGAGAGAGAGAGAGAGAGAGAGAGAGAGAAGAAACACATATATATCGTTTACTATAAGACATAATATGTATGATATGTATGTTATGCATATAGACAATCCTTTTTTGGTTGAAATCTAAGTTTCTTTCTGTCTTTTTTAAGGCTAAAACAGGACCAGTTAAGACAGGTGGAAAATGGGCCGAAGATGTTAGACTCGATGTTCCATCCGAAGACGCTTCTCTTACGGCAAGCACTTAATTAATTTACTCGTTATATTTCATTTTACTTGTAGATCTTAGCTGGTTAATTAAGCTTCACTTGTTTAGTATTGTATACAAACAGATATACATTTGTCATACATACACACAGATACACAGGGGCATATGTGTTATGTATGTATAACATTACCAGTTTTAAGGTAGCAAACCTGGATTTTCTAGAGATTCTTAAGTTTATGTGCTTATATACATTGTATTATTGTGTGTATGATTAGCAATTTGTTTATTTATTATGTGTTCGTAGACATACGAATGTATATATACACATAGAAACCAAAGGGAAGTTGGTCTCATAAGTGCATGTACCATAAATTTACACATATATATGCATATACAAACACACGTACATATATATAGGTATAGTTCTTTTATGTATATAGGTGGCGCTATGGGATGATTCTGTGAATCTTGCGGTTGGAAAAGCTTCATTCCCAATAAGTGACTTAATATCAATTGGAACAGCACTGCAATGGCTAACTATCAAGGACCCCAATGGGAAAGATGCTGGGCAAATCTATTTACTTTGTCGCTTCACCAAAGCAGGTAAATAATCTAATTCAGCACATTATTAACATGTTGCTAGCTATTTACATACGAACTATATACAAATGCATATCTATATGTAACCAAGTATGAACTAACAATAATACTTATTAGCTATGTCATTCCATTAATTGATATTTATTGCTGACTAATTAATTCTAGCAAGCTTCAATGAGATAAAACGGGAAAATGGTTTTACACGGAAAAACGAGGCAGAGTCAGACGTGTCTTCTTCAACGTCTTCTCTAGCATCACATGAGCATGTTTGTAACGACGAGGATGATGATAAACCGAACAAGCGTAATAAGAAAGGTACTATATATTTATACATAACCTTTATGCGAACAATATTGCTATCGTATATGTTCAAATATGTAACATATATAAGCGTACCAAATAAAAAATATGTCCCGCGTGTGTTTTTCTTATACAATTGTTGTATAATCAGGTGGATACAACAAGTACTTGGTTCTTGCTGGAGCTGCCATCACCTTTTTACTTGCTGCTTTTGCTGTGAGTAGTCACCAAAAACGCAGATCAAAGTTACGAGGTACAACACACACACCCATACATTGTGTGCCTATGAAATTGTATATACTAATATATAGATAGTAGCAATTTAACACTATACATGCAATATGATATGAATGAAATAGGCAATAAGTTTAACTACTATATGCACATATGGGTGTGTATGTTTAGAGTTATTTACATGTATCAGCTGTGTATAATATCTATTTCATTATTTATATACTTAATATGCATTACATATATTATTACACATACAAATTCTGAGACTTGATCTATGTCTGAAAACTATATGATACAGCAGAGAAAAATAGACTATATACCATTTTTGTAGGAATATATGATGTATATGTATACTGTTTTGTGGTTTTTGCTAATTGTATTTGTATGTTGAGAGTGTGCACACACACACATACGTATCATATCTGTAGCAATATACAAAACTGCTTTATATAAATTACATGTTATAAAGTACTGCATCACACACACGCACACATACATACATATGTGCATCAGTATAGAAATTGGATATATAATGTACATATTATATACAAACGTACAATATCGTATGTAGTATATAATATAGTATTTTGTTACTTATAAATATATGAATACTGTGATAATTAATGTCTAATATAGGTGAAAGAAGGGGATACTCTGTGTTCGATTGCGGATAGCTATGGATTGTCACCAGATGACGTGTTTGAGGCAAATATGAACGTGACAAACGATCCAGATAGGATATACCCAGGAGACAGGATTTATATTCCTTAGGAATCTTGGGTAAAACAAACCACTTTATGTTATTTTTATTTCATATGATTAAGTCCTTAAAATTTAATTATTTAATATTACAATTGCATTATGGATTTTTCTTCTATTCCTCAGATGACGTGTACCTCCAGCCATGTGGCATTATGAGGTATTGCCATGTGGCTGCCACATGCCATGTGGCACTAACGGATGTGTACAAATGTATATGTTATACACATTCCATATGAACACACACACACATACAATTGTCATATGCGTGTGTGAGCCAATTCCACACCATATGGGATTATACACGTATGTGTGTGTGTGTCTGTGTGTATAATATAGACATTTGTATGTATGTGGTTTATATATATACTCACCAGAAATCATTGCATGAACACTTACCGGACTCAAAATGGTGAAACCGGTTACAGTCTCTAACCACTATCCGTCTCGATGTAACCTTACTAATGAACTTGACTGCTGCATGACAATCGGAGCAAATCCTCAAGTTCTTAACCACTCTAATCTCCGCCCTCCGGTGTACTAGCTAACCCATATGCAATAGCCACCTTCTCACTGTGGTACGTAAGTACGCTCTCCTTGTCTTCCTCGAGGTCATACGTGACGAGCTTGGTATCCGGTACATACCCAGACGCTACCATCCTCCTCCTTATCTCCTCGAGATTAGTTATAATCTCCCGGTACTAGGATGGTTAATCTCTCCGGCTTTAAACTCGTTAACTCTACCGCAAACCTCAATGTAACTGCATCCTGATTGCTTCTTAATCCCCTTCTCCTCCATTGCCTTCCTAACTATCCTTGCCTCGTTCACCCTCTTGGCATCTGCATACACATTTGAGAGAAGTGTATACGGAGCAGAACACACCGGATCCGTCTCGAGTACCGATCTCCCAACTCTCGCTGCCCTCTTAAGGTCTCCTGGTATAGTAATGAAGGTAAAGTTGTCCACCAGACTTATTACAAGAAAACGATTCATACCTTGCGTTTTGCAAGACCCGAGGAGTGTAATGTAGGCACCGGTGTATGGCAAACGGCATTCGTATCGAGTAACTCTTCGGCCTCGGTTAACCTTCCGGACCGGCAGAAAAGGTCGACCATGCAGACCAAATGGTCAACGGTTGGGGACACCCCGTAGTCTTGTTGCATACTGAGGAACCATTGTCGTCCGTCACGGAGGAGCCCGGAGTGAGCACATAGAGAGATGACGCTCAGAAACGTGACATCATCCGGGAGCTCACCGAGATGGTTCATACGCACAAAGGCTTGCAGCGCGTCTTTACCTCGTCCGTTGTGGGCAAGTGCGGATATCAGTATGGACCACGATATAGAGTCGGGGTTTGTCATCGTATTGAATGTATATACGGCGTCCGATACGCTTCCACATCGACCGTACATGCTCATGATGTTGTTCGTGAGTGTTATATCCGACTTGCACCACTGTGTTATCTCGATACTCGAGTGGATGATCCGTCCCTCACGAGAGCAGAGAGTTTACCACAGCAGTCTACAACGTTCATGTAAGTGAACTTTGTGGGTTTGTAGCCTTCCATATCCATCTCCTTAAAGAGGTCTAGTGCAACACGCATTTGCCCACACTGGGTGTAAGCGTACACCAGCGTGCTCCATGACACGTCGTCGTGTGTGTTCATCCCATTGAAGATTGATAGGACCTTCTCAATATGCCCGTGTTGTGCGTATGCTGACATGAGGACATTCCATGTTATGATGCTTGGCCGTGGTACCCTGTTGAAGAGCTTTTGTGCCTCGTCTAACTCCCGATTGTGTGCATACACTGACACCATTGTCGTCCAGGTGATTGCATTCCTAGATTAACAATATTTCGTCTCTCTCACTCTCGCACACACACACACACACACGTCTCTCTCACTCTTCCCACACACACACGCTCTCTCACATACACACACACAAACACACTCTCTCTCTCTCTCACACACACACACACACCCCTCTCTCTCTATCTATCTGATTCACCCATGACACACACCCCCTCTCTCTCACACATACACTCTCTCTCTGATACACACACACACCCCTCTCTCTCTCTCCACACACACACACACCCCTCTCTCTCTCTCTCATACACCACCTCTCTCTCTCTCACACACACACCTCTCTCTACACACACGCACATCCTTCTCTCTCTCTCACACACACACCTCTCTCTTGTCACACACACAGACACACACCCCTCTCTCTTGATACACACGCACACACCTCTCTCTCTCCCTCTCTCTCACACACACACCCCTCTTTCTCTCCCACACACACACCCCTCTCTCTCTCTCTCATACACCCTCTCTCTCTCTCTTTCACACCGCTTAACCTCTCTCTCTCTCTCACGCACTTACACCCCTCTCTCTCTCTCACACACACACACCTCTCTTTCTCTCTCTCACACACACACAAACACACATATCTCTCACCTCTCTCTCTCATGCACACGCAACACCCTCTCTCTCTCTCTCAAACACACACACACCTTTGAACGGCCTTGTTATTGAAGATATCCTTTGCTTTTGGTGAGCAAGCCACACTTGCCGAACATGTTGATAAGGGCCGTGGCAACTGCGCGTATCACATTCACAGTCATGCTCGAGGACTTTCTCGTATATAATCTCGCCATCCTTGAGAGCTCCAAGGTTACCACTGCATCTAAAGCACTCACGAAACTCACTTTGTTAGGCCCATCCCTCCAGGTCCATAAGCTTGAACAACCTATATGTGTGCGTGAGATCTGTGTATAGTGTGTTAAACTGAATACCTGAGAGCTTCACTAGAGTACGCATTCTGGGCATATGCAGCAATCATCGAGTTCCACGAGACAACATTCCGGACGGGCATGGAATCGAAGAAACTCCTAGCTTGGTATACATCCCCATGCTGTCCGTAAGCAGCCATCATCGAGTTCCATGACACAACATTCGGATCAGGCAGTTCCTTGAAGAACTCCCTCGCTTCCTGCAATTGCCCATTCTGGGCATATGCAGCGAGCATGACATTTCCAGAGAATACATTCGGGTTGTTGATCTTCTCGAATGCCCTCTTGGCTGAATCGACGTCCCCACAGCTGCCATACATTTGCACCAAGAGGTTCCCCAAGAATGTATCGCCATCGAACCTGCGGTTTGAGATTTTCTGGTGCAGGAGTTGCCCAAGTGAGAGAGCTCGCAATGTAGAACAGTGACGGAGGAGGGAGGCGTATGTGTCTGGATCCGCAGATGCGTCTAAGTTGTGTATTGTTGTTTGCAGGAGACCAACATCGCCTTGATTCTCTGGCAGCTTTAGTATCTCTGATGTTCTGCTCGGCAGCCTAATCCCATCTAAGAATGTACTCAATCTCCGGATAAACACAGCACCATGGACAAGCATTAGCTGGGTAACATGTATACAACACACACACACACACACACGGGTTCCAATCACTGTAACTATTCATAAATCACTAATATATTATATAAAAAAACAAGTTCTATTTATAAACATGTGTGTTTATGTAATCAATTATTAAGACATTTATACACACATAACATATTTAAAGTTATATTAATATGAAACTTAAATACATAATGTAAAATAAAGTACACATTATATATTCTTATTGAGAATTTAAATGATGAAGTATCTGGTTTCTTATGCAACAACGTTAATAAACAATTATTTTTATGTAATTGTGAAACTTATTGTTTTGAAAGAGAGTTTAAAATACGATAATATAATATATGGTAAGGATATGCTATAATTAATGGTTGATTTTATATATATATCAAATAAATAAATAAATCTATCATGCAATTTGTTATAAAGTTTCATAATTTTTCATATTTGAATGTAATAAATTCGATACAATGTGCTTTACAATTTCAGATATGTGATAAGTAATTGTTTTAAGACTTACTATTTTTTAAAAAAAATTATAATTACACAATAAAATATTTTATATATTTAACAAAGAATACTGTGACTTATTAAAATAATTAATCTTTAAAAATTAATTTTAGTTATAACTTCTATAATGAAAAATTATTTTTAAAGTAATAACCAAATTGTTATAATTTAGATAGATTTATTTTTAAAAGTATTGCGTTCTTTAATTGTTTTTAATATTAAAGTCTCCTCGAAAGTGTTTGTAAACTATTTCTGTGCATGTTTGATTAATTAAATAATGTTTTTAATATTTTTTAAATAAAATATTTTAAAGTTTATTTTGTTTAGTTTTTAGAATGACTTAGTATCAATATACACTTTATATAACTATGTTAAAAAGGTAGTTTATGTTTTTCAACAATTTCGCACATTAGTAAAATTATTCGAGTTGGAAAAGAGATGATCGCTTCTGTTACGCACAAGGACATTATTCCTTGTTTCATTTTCGAATTACATATATTTAATCAAGAATAATAATTAAAATTCTTCATATTTTAAACACATTAAATTTTAGACATTATATTTTTTTAAAAAAAACTAATATGAAAATCACTCACTGAAACATAAATAATTATGTTAAACACATATACTTGTACCACATATTAACTTACTTGCATGTATATATACAGTGTGTGTGTGTGTGTGTGTGTGTTTACCTTGCATATAAAAAACAATGTCTTGGGACTTAAAATTTAAAAAACATAATTAATTAAGATTAAAAGCTGATGACAATATCTTTTTTAGAATGCTAAATTTATAAGAAAGAAAGTAGTTAATGTGTTTAGTATTATAAATATCACTTAAAATTATTGCACCTTACTAACTGTTAAAATATTTAAAATTATGACAACCTTATTTCAAATATGTTCTAAAAATAATGGTGATTAAATTTATGTGCAATTACTTCATGATTGAGAACGTTCATAAGCTATTGCATTTTAAAAATAATTACAATTAAGACTAATCAAATTATATAGTAATTAATGAAGATCCTTATTAATAACTATAAAACTTGAGGATATGTACTCTCCCACTTGACACAAGTTTAATATAGAAATTTTAATTACTTTTTTTTATAAAGCAAGTGCTGTTTAAATCATAATTACATTATTTTATCATAATATAAAAAGTGTTTAATTGGAACATCCCAAAATGTTTTAAAAGAACCTTAAAAATAAAACATTCGAATTTGAAATATTTAGTAATAAAAGAATTTATTTTTTTTATAAGGAGGTTAATTAAAAATTGTCTTAGATTCAATATTAGGTACATAAGTTAACTCTAAAAAAAATGATATAAGTTGAGGGGATCTTTAAAAAAAACACTTCAAACTTAATATATTTAAATATATCATACATGTGATATGATGATTTGCAAACTTTTTAATGCCAAAATAAAATGTGTTAATTAAGTATAAAATTTTAAAAGAATGTTTACAAATGATATATATATATATATATATATATATATTCACATTTATTTTCATAATATATGCACTTCTTGAAGTGTCATAATATTAACGTTATAAAAGTAAAAAACACTTATAATTTGCTTCTTTTTTTAATTATTTTTTAATTTGTATAAGGATAAAGCTTTAGTTATATTTGTTAACAAGTTATATAATAAGATTGAAAAGCTTTCGTTACTATTCAACTTTAAAACAAGATTTCTATTTTAATTTTATTATGTTTTAACATTTTACTTATGTAATGTATATTTACTTACAGCTTAAGTATATAAAATTAATTTTTTTTTTCTAAACGTCTTCTTTAATTTATTTCTTTTGGAACATTATAGTATAATCTTAAAATTACACACATATATATGGAAAGTATGTTTTTTTAAAGGTTTTAAAGTAGAAAAATACTTCTTTTTATTTAAGATAAGGATTTAACTATGTTAACAATTTATTTTATTTGACAAAGTAAAATGTATGATGTTAATGTTTTAAGGAATAATATCGTTCTTTATAATATTTTTAGAATTTTATATAAAAAGAGTAATATTAAAATTAATGATGCGATGTTATAAACTAAGTTAACATTGTTTTATATTAAGAATTATATTGAGTGTGTGTATAAAAAGAATTAGTTATAATATAATTAGTTCAATAAATTATAACATGTTAAAAAGATTATGTTGAACAAAATTAACTTTGTTTTATATTGAAGAATATATTAAGTGTGTGTAAAGAGAGTTAATGTGTTACGTTAACTTAAATTTATAATTTATAACACTACATAATTAACTTAATATAATGTAATAAAACTTTAAACCCTTACCAATTTTATAATTATAAATCTTAAATTTTGTATTTCATTAATCATCCAATAAGAAAAAGAATTGAAAAATAATATAAAGAAAATGAAAGGTGAACATATATATTAAATATAAATTTTTTTTATAATTAATGCTTTGTTAAAAATCTCAGACAATTATTTAGAAATGGAGCCATTTAAGATGTTTATGTATGTGGAAAAAAAAGTATAATATATTTATATTTATAGTTTGATGATGCCTTTTTTTTTCTAAAATAATTAAAGAGACTTAAAAGAATATGCATTTCTTAAGTCTTAATTAAATATACAATTTATTAATTCATATCATGTTAAAATATTATTTATTGACTATTTATATATTAAAAGTTAAAAATCATTGATCTTTAAGGATATTTTAAAGAAATCATCAAAAAATAAAGGTATAAAAGATAAATTATAAATTTGTATATGATTGTTTAGGTGTAAATGATTATAAATGTTAAAAAGAAATACAAGTGATTAAAACATTTAAAAAGAAAAAAAAAGACCATTGTTTACAAATGAAAATAAATAAAGTATACTGTAAGTATAATTAAATTCTTTATATTATTACATACACATGCACTATTTTGTTTTATTAATTTATGTGTATAAATGCATATGATATATAATGTATTTAAGAAATAAATATGTTAAGAAATATGATCATAAATAAATTCTTATTTTCATTAAAATAAAGAAGGTATATAAGATAAATTAAAAAATTATATATGATTATTTAGGCACAATTGATTATAAAAGTTAAATTAGAATACAAATGATTATAAAATCTTAACTTTTGTTTAAATAATATTATATAATTTTTTAATTTATCTTATACATCTTTCTTATTTTTGAAGAAAGAAGGATTTACTTATGATCATAATTCTTAACATGTCTGTCTCTCAAATATATATATATAATATGCATTTATATACACAAATTAATACAATAAAATAATGCATGTGTAAGTAACAATATAAAGAATTTAATTACATTTACAATATATTTTATTTATTTTCATTTATAAACAATGGTCTTTTCTTTTTCTTTCTTGGGAAGAATATAAATGGTTGTAAACCCAAAAAAAAAAAAAAAAAAACATCATTGTTACAAATAAAATTTATTATAAGTGTAATTAAATTTTTTATATTATTACATACACATGCGCTGGCTTATTTTATCATATTGGTTTGTGTGCATAAATGCATATTATATATAATATATTTAAGAAATAAACATGTTAAAAATTATGATCATAACACTTCAATGATATTTATATCAAAATTCAAACATGTATGCTTTCCATATTTTATTTTTTTATAAAATCCTTAAAGACTTATATCGTAATACAAGCATGCACATCATTAGTTATAAAGTATACATATGCATACTCTTAACCAATTAAAGTTAAATAAATGAATTATGTCCTCAAATAAAATTTAATAATCTCTCCTTTAGGTCTCATACACAAATATAAGTATCTTGTACAACTTGTTTATGTACCTACTTAAATATGTATACACATGATATAAACCTTAGTGGTTAGTGATAACTGAATTAAAACATTTCATTTTTATTTATAAAGAAATATACAACACATTCTTGCTTTGCAAAGTAAGAATATACTTTGTTAAATATAATCATTTATACATCCTTAATGTTATACATTTTGAAATATTAAGTCAGTAATTATTTGGTATCATTATGTGTTATAAAATTATTAAAATAAATAAGATATTATTTTATAATTAATATAATTTCCTTATTAAATGAGTAGAAAGAATATATATATATATATTTATATATATGGAATATGCATATTTGGGCATCTTACCTTATTACACATATGTACTTTATAATATATTCAAAGATATCTTAATACTCTTTATGTGGGTTTTTTTATATAGAAATAAAGAAGTTTGTAAATAAGAGATAATTTTAATAATATGCTACATAAAAATGTATTAAAAGTGATTTCAAATTTTAAGCTATAAGTCTTTATAGATAATTAAGTATTTATTTTTCTTATTAAAATTTATCAATTAAATTTATATCATGTTTGTTAATGGGTACAATCACATAGTAAAAGACAGGGTCGTTAATTATATATATATAATAGATTCATGGAAAACTTGAATTGGAATGTAACTAATTATTAGTATAATCAATTTAGATGATTTATATATATATGTATGTGTATGTATATATATAGAGAGAGAAAGAGATTTGTATTGAATTTCATACTTAAATTAAAATACAAATATATATACATGCTTAATATGATATTTTTTGAGGTGTGATATATATATCAACACTATCTTATTAGGTTTATAAAAACTATAAGTAATTTAATTCAAAATGATAAAATTAATAATTTACAATTAATAATATTATCCTACATGATAAACAAACTTTTTTGCTCTATTTTTTTATTATGTATAAGTATAATCATACTTATATATAATATATCTATATAATTTAATAATATATAAAATTATAGAACATCATAACCAAAGTACTTTTAAGACTTATATTTGCATAAGAATATCAATTCTTATATTTTTATTTATTTCACAATTTACTTTAGGGTTAGGGTTAATTTAGGTTTATAAAACAGTAATTAAAATGCCCTAAGTTAAATTAGCAGTAAGAATATTCGTGTGTGTATTTAATTTATGAAGTATACTCGTAATTGGTTTTACAAGTTACAGTCTCTCGCACACGCACACACGCACACGCACACGCATACACCATGATAAAAGCAAGTGGTTCCGAATTCTAGTCTGAATGACGATGGGTTTATATTATGAAGAGAGTGCTCACCAAGATAAATGGGAAGTCGTCAGCACCACCTGTGATCTCCCGTATCTTTGATAAATTTGGAGAGGGATTCAAGGAACCCATCTTCCTGCAGCCACCACCATCAACAAGCAGACTGCAACTCCTGAAGCATTCATGGCAGATCAACCAGGCACTCACCTTACTTGAGAGATGGGAGCTTGGCAAGCTCGACCCACTTCTATATCGTGCACTGATCAGGCTGTGTGCAGAATCAAAAGCATTACCGGAAGCACAACGTCTGCATTCCCACATTGCAGCATTCGCTGCAGACAACAGGTTCCTACTCACCGAGCTCGTTTACATGTATGGGCAGTGCGGGAGTGTGACTGATGCACGAGCCACGTTTGAAAGTATTAAAGATCCAGATGTGTGGTCCTACAATTGCCTCCTCACTGCATATGCCCTCAATGGGCATCTCCATGCTGCACTTGATCTCTTTGAGAGAATGCCTGAGAAGAACATTGTATCATGGAACACCACTCTCAAGGCGTTCATCACGCATGGTTTCTACGAGGACGCTAAGGATCTCTCTCTTAGAAATGCCGGATCGAAACGCTGTCTCGTGGAATATCATGCTTACTGCATATGCCCAGAATGGGCAGTTCGATCACGTCTTGTTTTGCTCCAGGAGATCCCTGAACGCAGTATAGTCACCTGGAACATTGTCATTTCTGCATTTGCAAGTAGTGGGGACCTCTATTCAGCACTCTATCTCTTCAGAAATGTGCTCCTTGAGGGAATGCATCCTGTGAACGGCACGTTCTTCCCGTTCTTCACGGACTTGGTACGCACTTAGATATGGAACTCGATCGTTATATCAAAGATGGTAAACAGATTCATGTATTGCTTTCGGAGACCACCTTATCATCCAACCTTCACCTCATGAATGCAGTTCTTACAATGTACACGAAGTCAAGGAGACTTTCAGACTGTATAGAGACTCTCCACTCCATGGTGTGTAAGGACGTTGCTACATGGACTTCGATGGTTACTGCATATTGCTCAGAGCGGGGATCTTGGAAATGCTATAAAGATGTTCGACAAGATGTCGTTCAGGGACGAGAAAGCGTTGAGTGCTATGATGGTTGCATACGCCCAACATGGACATCTGCATGAAGCGAGGAGTTTATTCGAGGAGATGTCTGAGAAGACAAAGGAGGATTACAGTGAGCTCATTACTGCATATGGTGCATCTGGAGACATAGTTGGTGCTGAGGCATTGTTCGACTCGATGCCTGGACGCGATGAGAAAACCTTAAACTCTATGGTTTTTGCATATGCCCATAGTGGGCATTTGCAAGAAGCTGTGATTCTTCATGGGGTGATCACTCTTGAAGGGTTCCAACCCAGCGGTAAAGCTCTGATTGCTATCTTCAATGCTTGCTCGAAGAACAGAGATGGTTTTCTGCATGGAAGATTGATACACCATGAGCTTGCGAACGATGAATGCACGAAGAACGAGTATGTTCAAGAGGCTATACTTAAGATGCACTCTGAGCAAGGGAGCTTTGTTGAGACTTGTTCGGTGTTCTCCAAGATGCATGTACGGAACTCGGCTGCGTGGGGCGTGCTGATATCGGGCTATGTACGGAATGGGTTTCCGAGCAGAGCTATTGCATTGTTCCACTTCATGAACTTGGATGGTGTTCTTCCCGAGGGTACTGTTTT
>PUQB01000099.1:521605-601309 GCA_003024785.1 Selaginella tamariscina
AATACCAATCTCATCGAGGACCTGGCTAACGAGCTCATCAGTCTCAGCCCCTCTTCATCTGCCGAAAACACATTATCAATAGCATCCTCGAAAACGTCCTGAGTTTCTTCCATTCTCATGTTCTGGGACTCGAACTCTTGCATTATCTTCTGCAGCGTTGGCAAGTTGAGTTGCTTGTTCATTTGTCTCAAAGCCTTTGTCACTCCCTTCATTGCTTCCCCCCATTGCCTGTGTCGATTTCACTGTCTGCAAACACAAAAGTTTATATAAAACCGTATATTATGAAAGTATGTGTGCATACACACACACACAAACACACATTATATATACTGATAAAGATGTCTTAGTGTGCATAGACCATATATACCCACTGATCTACACTTGTGTCTGTGTGTGTTTCTGTATTATTTTATCCGATCTCAATTGCTGTTCTCCCTCATATAATATAATAAAGTTACTATACATACATACACATACATAATATATGAAACAAAGTCGCCACTATGTTATAAATATATATTATATATTTACCTGAATTCTGAGGGAGACAGCTTGCAGCTGTGATTTGATGTTATAGAATTTAGTAATCTGATTCCTGGTCCGGATAAGATCCTTTGCCATGACTCTAACTGCACTCTAAATATTCCTTAAACGTTCAGTAATTAACCAATTTAAAGATAAGTAAGGGAAATTACCACTTGGCCTTGTTTAGCAGTCTTCTTAATCTCCGTAATCAGCTTCTTTTCTTGCGATTGAAGCCCCTGCCTTTCTCGTTCGATCTCACGGATCGATCTATCAAGCATCCGCTTGTTTTCCCGCAGCAATTCTACATGAAATTGAAGCTTAGAGAGAGAGAGAGAGAGAGAGAGAGAGATTACCTGCGGGTGTCTTGCGCTTCCCGAAGAGGAAGTTCATCTTGCTCGCAGCAGATCCAGAACCCTACTTTTAGCTAAATAATTTAGGTTTACGCATTTTAAACTCATGATGACGTCATGAAAGAATAAACCTTCGTATATTCTGAATATACGCATATATACTTTTGTAGTCTGTATGCTCGTTTATGTACATATTTCTACGTACTCCGATACACCAGAGTGTCTGTGCGAGAGGTCTATATATTTCACGTATAATACAGTGTAAACTAGATGTATGCATGTATTTACTCCACATCTATACGAGAGAGTGAGAGAGAGAGCGGTCTATATATACAGTGTATATTAAGTATACTATTGTATAAATCTGTAGTTTGTATGCATGTATTTACTCGTTCATGTACAATCTATACGTATCCCTTGATCGTTGATCAAACACCGATACACTAGAGTGGTGCATGTGTGAGAGAGGTCTATATATTTCACGTGTACGTATATATAGTGTATATTACGTATACTTTTGTATAGACCCGTAGTCTGTATGCATGTATTCATGTACATATCTCTACGTATCCTTGATCGTTGGTCATACACCAGTACACCAGGGTGTGTGTGAGAGAGGTCTATATATTACATAACCTTGCACCGAGAGTGAGAGAGAGAGAGGTTTATATATTTCAAGGAATCAATTCTCTTTTAAACTTTATGATTTAATACACACACGAATATTCATCGTACAATAAATAAAAATAAATAATAATATATATATATATATATATATATTTGTGTAAGATATCCACCATAATAATATGGATAAAAAGCAAGCGTAATGCTTGTGACATACACATAGACGTATGCATGTGTATGTGTATATAATGGTGAAGAATATTTAAAGTTCCTATATTGGCATTGAAAAATGTTTTGAAATATAAAATTTTTACTTGTACAAACTCATATATAATATATATATATTATTAAAACATTTACGTACTTTACAAATCAAAAGAATGATTTGTTCTCTTTAACTGAATAGGAAATTGAGTTTTTGAATCTGCTTGATGATTTTATTTTATATATGTATAATATATCTATAGCTTTTATTTGTATTCCCCACTCTTTTACTCAGAATTATTGAGAATGTTGATATTTTAATAATATTCTACAAAATAAAACTATAGTTTTGAAGAATTTAAACTAAATTCATAAAATTCAAAGAATACAAATGTAACTTTTCAAATAAATGAAATAGTTTATTACAGATAACAACAACAACAAAGGACTGTTTTACGTCTTGTGTTTGCCAAACAAAATCTTATTTATTTTAGTAATTTTATACCACATTATGGAAAATGTATAAGTTAATATTTAAAAATAAGGAAGTGTAAGTGAACAAAGTATATTCTTATTTTACAGAGCAAGTATGTGTTGTATGTTCTTTACAAACAAAAGAGGAACGCCTTAACCGAGTTCTCATCAACCACTGTTAAGGTTTAGATCATGTGTATACATATGTAGGTAGGTACATACATTATATATATATATAACTGTATGAAAAAATTATTATTTATACATATATACTTACATGAAAGAAGTTAAAGAGTTTCGTTTAGATTGAATTGGTTGGTAGTATCCACGTCATCAGAATGCGTATGATAAAATGGGTGACAATATGTGGCAAAGATTTCATAAAAGAAAATGAAAAGCACATTATATAAATAGTTTGATCGTAATTCTTGCATGTCTGTCCCTTAAATATATTATATATATTATGCACAGAAACAATCTAGACGCAATATAAATCCTGTTGTTACAATAAATAATAATTATCCTCTTCAATAGTTATCATATTTATAATCATGCTTATTCTTTTCTTTTTGGTTTTGATAACCACTTATGCTCAGACATTTACAGATAATTTACCATGTCAAGTATCTTCGAATGCATCTTATACACCTTCGATCATTTTGGACGAAGATAAAATTTACTTCAAATAATATTTATAGGCAAAATTGTTCTCATTTACAGCATATAGACGGCTAATAAACAATACTTTAGTGGGATACGGAGAAGTAACCATCGGTGGGCAGCTTGCACTCTTAAACAATGGTACGAAAAATATTGTTGAACAACTCACACTTCAGTTATTTAAGGTAGTGTGTGCGAGAGAGAAAAATGATATGTTTATTCTGGTGCTTTTTCTACAGAGTAATTAAAGAAACTCTAAGGAATTATTATTTCCCAAACTTTAATTGGATATTATCAAGGAGAGATTGTGTGAGATCTTTAATAAAGCATTTAATTATGAATTAAAACGTGCATTTGATGTATATTAGACACCTATTAATTTCCTCATTGTTAAAAAGTCATAATTAAATCCAGTTCTTGATATGTTTATATAAAATTAGACAATTCTCCACATGATGTTATACCATCTTCACAATCACTCATATCTGAACAAGTAAAGCACTTCATAACTAGAGCTGGTTCTGTCACAAAATGATATACATAAGCGTATGTATTTCTAGTGTGCCTGTGTGTGTATATTTCAATGTCTATGTTCTGCATTACCATGTGACGATGATTTCTGCTTGCTTGCATGTCTCCAGGGATCTTGAATTCATTTATGAATACATCCTGAATTAAAATAATCACTAATTATTAATTAAACTTTACCTAATCACTATACCACCGTAGTTCATGTTGATGCTTTCTACATCAGGGGTAGTCCCAAAGATCGTCTTGCACTTGTGAAAGTAATGCCTTCATTAAAACATGTTACATCACGCAAAATCAAATATAACACACTGTATATGTAACGTTCATGAAACACCATCTTAAGTTATTATTCTATCACAATGAAAACCTTAATATAACATATACAATAAGATAAACACCACATCTAAACACATACTCAAGGTTAACACGTGAAGCCCGAACACTGAGTCTTCTTCTTGGAGTGGCTACTGGAAAATTGCCAAGTTCGGTGCAGGGATAGAACAAAGCGTAAGCATCCCTAGCTTGTATGTTATTTGCCTCTACTGCTTCTCTCCACGTAGTCACATTATAGAAACTTTCCAACGTGTGAAGGATGCAAAGGCTTGCTTTAAACAAAGACATAAGAACAGTTCAAAGGAAATGTGTTTGGGATATGTCTACACCAGCAGTTTCCATTCATTCTGGCTCTTTTCTGCATATATAAGTGGTCCACATAGAGAATCCAAACTTTCCTGACTTCCATAGCTCACCTGCAGTAATAAAACACCATCAAATAAAGAACTGCAGCAGCAACAAACTAGTTTAAACTATAGTGTTATTTCGATTTACCACTTCATCCATAGAATCAGCCAGATATGCTAGGAATCATCATCCTCCAGCTGCAACTTTAGAAAGAGAAACTATTACCATTTGTGCTCTAAACAAGGATTTGATTTCTGTTGCATTTCTTTCTAGTTCTTTCTCCACTTGTCTTGTCACATTTTGGACTGCATTTCTACATGCAGGTCCAACCTGTAACAGAAATTCCTATTAGAAATTAATTTATAGAGTACATATATATATGTTTTAGGGCACACGTACTTGTTCATCATATGCATGGTAGTCTAGAGTGTGATTATGAGCCCCCAATCGCCACCCATGTATTCCTTTCGTGTTTCTTATGAACTTTATTGATCAAGTTCTGCAAGTACAATGTAAATATCGCAATATCTACAAATTAGAATATATATATAATTTACACATACTTGATAGTAGTGGATAAATGCTGCATATGTAAGGACTGTTCGGTTGTTAGGTATTTCAAGTTTTCTATTGTGAAGTTGTTGAATGGCGAGCTATAACCATAATATCGATGTTCCAGAGTAAATTGCTGCTCCAAGCGATTCTGCCAGCGTCTGTAAGAAATCAACACACATATACGACATGACCACACACACACACACACACACACACACACAACACAAAAGAGAACTACTTACCTCTATGTGAGTTGCGAATGGTTGACAAATTTCTTCACCACATGGAACTAGGAAAATTGGGCCTTTCTGAGGGTTGAAAAAGTGCAAATTCTCGAAGTATCTTTGGGAAAAACACTCTTGGTCCTGTAATAAATTAGTTAGTAATTTAATTTTTTTTAACATAAATATATAGAGATATAGAGAGGAGAGAGAGAGAGAGAACTGCAGTAATTATCATAGTTAGCCGAGTACCTGAGGGTTGAAATGGTCCAGCTTTTACTGTGGAAAAAACCTTCATAATAATACCATACGTCACATGACATAACAGGAAACATAGTAAAGCAACTGAAGAGCCATGTTTTGACTAATTATAAATATATAAATATATCTATCTACAAGATTACATTGATATTAAGTTTGATACGTTTAAACTATATTAGACTCTAATTACATTCAAATTAAGTTATATATGTAGACTTTGTAATCAAATATTTCAAATTTGGTGCCTTTTCAATGTTTTATATCTATCTATATAAAAGAGAAGTATATGTGGTTATTATATTCTCACCCTTATATTTTAATATGCTAAAGAAACTATAAACTTAATTTAATTTAAAGTGATAAACTTTATAATTAATTAACAATATTAACATACATGTCAAAATTATAACAAAAGAATCACTTGTTTATTGTGTTATGTAGATTTAATTATATACAACATAACATATAAATTAATCCTCTTAATTTCATGAATAATAAAGCTTAATAAAAAATCACCCACATGATTTTCGATTTTGAAAAAAAATCATGAACATATGAGATACTATTTAACTAATGCTTATCTTAATTATGAATAAAGATACCAAATGCTTATGGATTTATTATTACTAATTCTTCTATGGACTATATAACTGAAGATTTATTTAATATAATTGAAGATTTTAAATGCATCACATATAGGAGATGTGATTATGAAAATTATATTTAAGATATTTTTGCTCTTTTATAATTAATAAATAAACTTCTTAATAATCTTATGTTTAATACCAATGATGAAATATATATTAGAATAAACTATAATTAGATGGTTTAGATTTATTTCTTAAACCTTTTCAAAAGTGTTTTAAAATAAAATAATATTGATTTATGAAATTAGCTTTGTAAATAAAGACCTCTAACAATAAGGTCTTTTATTTAGAACGTTGAAAACATTCATATTATCTTCATATTGTATAAAGTATAATTCACATAATCATTTTTCAAAAAAATTGCATATAACATAACATATTTAAAAAATACTTATGTATATTCAATTGAAGCTTCACATAGTGAAGTATAATTTAGTTTTATTTTAATATACTCACATTATATATTTAAAATATTATACACAAATATAATAAGTACCGTATATATTCATTTAAAACAATTCTTTTTGTGAGACAACTTTAGAACGGGTTTAAAATATAATATATTAAGTGTTTTTTTTTAAAGTAACAACAGAATTTTTAGAAGTTGTATTTATTTTCTAAATAAAGTTTAATAAATTAAGTATAACATATTTATAAAATATGCTTTATTAATAATATTTATTTTTTCTAATTTAAGGTTAAGATACTATAATTTTTAATATTATAATTTATTAAATAACATTAAAACTAAAATAATTTTTAAAACATTAAATCTATATACTTCATTCTTTAACATTTTACTCTTTTTACAATTTTTAAAAATATATTAATTTAAACCATGTAATTAAAATTTCTTCACTATCAATTTTGTTTAAATTATTTTAATTGCTTTAACATATATGAATGATGTTATATATAAAAAAATTATAATAGAATAAGTGATCGAAAGTTACACCTCGTAAGTAAATTTATTTATTGATGTGTAAAGAAAATATAGATTTTGAGTATTATTAATTATACTACATAAATAAATGGATTTCTATAATGTATAAAGAATATTAAAAGAATTTGAAGATTATTTTTCTTTATTTAAGTTTTATATATATTAATTTTAATTACTATTTTAATTACTTCACTATGATATTTATTTGCATGTTATATGCTCAGTATATCTACATGGTTAATTCGTTTAAATATTAAAAAACTTATGAATAAATGCCATTGAAAAGCCTAACAATTAATAAATGAAAATAAAATTAAAAAATGTGACATTTAAAACCAATAAAACTTAGTAATAAAAAAAAAACACAATCATGCATATCTAAATTGCATTATTGTTATTTAAATGTATTATGTAAAATATATTTATCTTGAATTATAGTAATAAATTATTCATGTTTTAAATTTTTTAACATATTTAATTAAGTTAATTCATTAAATTTAATTAATTTTACCTTAAAAGGATTCACCAATATACTTTTTAATATTAAAAAAATTATAAATAAGTAAAAGATTATTTAAGTGCTTATTTAAATTAGAAAATTATATAACATGCTTTTATATCTTTTCAACATGATATATATGTTTTTGTATTTTTTAAAACGGTATTACATTATTTATTATTTATTTTAATTATTTTAATATGGTCACATGTTTTATTATACATATTTATCTTCTACATATTTATAAAATTAATGAATATAATAACATCATGCCTTTGTAATATTAAAAGAATTAAATTATAAATTATAACTTACTAATAAAAAATAAAAGATTTATAAGTGAAAATTTATTAAATGCATATATTAAACGATACTTAAGATACAATTACAAGTACCATTATATAAGGTTATTAAAAAGATAAATTATTTTTATATAATTATATAAAGTACACATAATAATAATTTAAATATCAAATAAAATCATTTCAAAAATGAAACAAAATAAACTTTAAAATAGTTTATTAAAAAATATTTGTAAAATCATTCATTAATCAAATATGCATACAAATTAGTTTATGAAAATCATAATAAGTTGGTTATTTAATTTTAATGCTTTATAAATAAGTTTATGCAAATTATAACAAATTGATTATTCAAATGTGGTACTTTAAAAATAAATTTTCATTATAAAGAGTCATTGCATTATAATTAAAATGATTTTTAACGTTAACTATTTTAATAAGTCACATTATAAAATCTGTTAAGTCTTAAAATACATACTTATTACATATATGAGATTGTAAAGTACACTATATTAGATTTATTAGATTCTAAAACTTTATTATAAATTGCATGATAGATTTATTTATTTATTTAATATTTATAATATTTAAAATTTAAACCATTTAATTATAGTATATCCTTAACATATTTACATTATTGTATTTTAAATTCACTTTCGAAAAATAAGTTTTCACAATTATAAATAACATAATTATTTATTGCATCGTTACATATCAAACCACATGTTTTGTCATTTAAAATTTTAATATTAATATAACAGTAGTTATTTTACATTATACTCATAAGTTTTAATATTGAATAATTTAACATAGAAATACACATATTTATAAATAAAACTTACTTTTTATATATATTTTAATATAAACTGATTTATGAATAAGAGAACGAATTGAGTGATTGAATCCAAGCTCCCGTGTGTGCGTGCGTGTGTTGTTACATGTTCCCAGCTAACGTACGTACGCCTCATGCTGGTCCATGGTGCTGTGTTTATCCGGAGATTGAGTACATTCTTAGATGGGATTAGGCTGCCGAGCAGAACATCAGAGATACTAAAGCTGCCATCCTACAAACAACAATACACAACTTAGATGCATCTGCAGATCCTAGAAACATACGCCTCCCTCCTCCGCCACTGTTCTACATTGTCACTTGGGCAACTCCTGCACCAGAAAATCTCAAACCGCAGGTTCGATGGCGATACATTCTTGGGGAACCTCTTGGTGCAAATGTATGGCAGCTGTGGGGACGTCGATTCAGCCAAGAGGGCATTTGAGAAGATCTGCCTGACCCGAATGTTGTGTCATGGAACTCGATGATGGCTGTTTACGGAGTTTCTTCGATTCCATGCCCGTCCGGAATGTTGTCTCGTGGAACTCGATGATTTCTGCATATGCCCAGAATGCGTACTCTAGTGAAGCTCCCAGGTATTCGGTTTTACACACTATACACAGATCTCCCGCTCGTTTTTCAAGCTTATGGACCTGGAGGGAATGAGGCCGAACAAAGTGAGCTTTGTGGTAACCTTGGAGCTCTCAAGGATGGTGAGATTATATACGAGAAAGTCCTCGAGCATGACTGTGAATTTGATACGGCAGTTGCCACGGCCCTTATCAAATGTTCGGCAAGTGTGGCTTGCTCACCGAAGCAAAGGATATCTTCAATAACAAGGCCGTTCAAAGGTGTGTGTGTGTGGTAGAGAGAGAGAGGAAACACTCCTTGGGTGTAAAACGCAAGGTAAGGTATGAATCCTTTTGTTGTAATAAGTCTGGTGGACAACTTTATCTATAGTAGATAATAAAATTATTTTGTTATTATACCAGGAGACCTTAATGGGCAGCGAGAGAGTTGGGAGATCAGTACTCAAGACGGATCCAGTGTGTTCGGCTCCGTATACACTTCTCTCAAATGCGTATGCAAATGCCAAAGAGGGTGAACGAGGATAGTTAGGAAGGCAATGGAGGAGAAGGGGATTAAGAAGCAATCAGGATGCAGTTACATCGAGGTTTACAGTAGAGTTAACGAGTTTAAACCCGGAGAGATTAACCATCCTAAGTACTGGGAGATTATAACCAAGCTTGAGGAGATCAAGAGGAGGATGGTAGCGTCTGGGTATGTACTGGGTATCAAGCTCGTCACGTATGATCTCGAGGAAGAGGACAAAGAGAGCGTACTTACGTATCACAGTGAGAAGGTGGCTATTGCATATGGGTTAGTTAGTACACCGGAGGTTGCGGAGATTAGAGTGGTTAAGAACTTGAGGATTTGCGTCATGCAGCAGTCAAGTTCATTAGTAAGGTTACCTCGAGACGGATAGTGGTTAGAGACTGTAACCGGTTTCACCATTTTGAGTCCGGTAAGTGCTCATGCAATGATTACTGGTGAGTATATAAGAACTATACAGTATATATAAACCACATACATACAAATGTATCACACACACACACATACATACATACATACAAATAGTTGAGTGGTTTACTCGCATTATCCTGACAGCCTCGTTATTGAAAATCCCATAATGTAATAATGATAGTTTTTATAACTGTATTAGTTCTTTTAAAATAATTAAACAGGAAAAACTATATCATATATCAAAATGTCATTTGACAACATTTTATTAAATTACATTTGTAAACTTACATAGAAAAAGTATTAATACAATGTATTATTACACTTGATGTATACATCTGTTAATATACCTTATATATTTATATTTATTTTAATAATATTATTAAGTTTCAAGATGAATCATAAGTGTTGCATTGATAACACATGGAGGTTTGATTTATGGAATTATTAATTTTCAAAAACAAATTTTTTACTTTTCAAAGAATATAGTAGTTCAGTATACAAATCAAATATATGTATTAGTAGTGTATTCTAACCATTATAAAATTATATCAACTTAAATGTAACTCAGAAATTCTAACATAAACTATTAACTAACTAAATCAAAAGCTACTGTACATATACATATACATATATAAAGTATTTAAATAATCATTTATTTAAACAAATATAAACAAGTAGCTCTGAACGTTCATTTATGCCTACATACATACATACATACATATATATATAATATATATATATATATATATATAATGTTTGTATTATATTTTTATAATTTATAAAATAATATACATTATTCATATTCTTTATATTTTACAAGTACTTTGAAGTTGCTCTCATATTTGATGATTAATCAAAATGATATTTGATTTTTTACACTTTATAAGTACCAAGCTTTACCATTATATAAATAAAAAGATAATTACAAAGAAAAAATAATTATTAGTATTTTGGATTTTTACAATACTATGTGTGTGTTGTGTTTATGTTATACTATGAATATAAATTTGGATATATATCGTTTGTAATGAACGAAAAATAAAACTATATGTTATATATATTGTCTTTTACTTCATATGCTTATATAAACCTTCAAGTTAAGGTTGAGATGTACGATTACATCTTTACATATTTAAGTGTATCCTCGATCGTTTAAGTCATACACCGATACAGCAGAGTGTGTGTGCGTGTGAGAGAGAGGTCTATATATTTCACATATATACGTATATATAGTGTATATTATGTATACTTTTGTATAGATCCGTAGTCTATATGCATGTATTTACTACAACTATACGAGAGTGAGAGAGAGAGGTAGTGTATATTACGTATACTATTGTGTAAATCCATAGTCTGTATGCATGTATTTACTGGTTCATGTACATATCTATACGTATCCTATGATCGTTGGTCATACACCAGAGTGTGCATGTGTGAGAGAGGTCTATATTTCACATATACGTATATATAGTGTATATTATGCATACTTTTGTATAGACCCGTAGTCTGTATGCATGTATTCATGTACATATCTATACGTATCCTTGTTCGTTGGTCATACACCGATACACCAGGGTGTGTGTGAGAGAGTTCTATTCAATTCATATACTTATAATATATAATATAATATATCGATTAACAATAACTATAACTATACATACAGTGTATATTACGTATACATTTGTATAAATCCGTAGTCTGTATGTACATATCTATTTGAAACTATTGTGTCGTTACATATCCTTGCGTCGGGAGAGTGTGTGTGTGAGAGAGAGAGAGAGCTTTATATATTTCACGTTAGCGTTACGTACACATACACATGCATACATTCGTGAGGTTGTACACAAGAAGCTGGGCTTGAGAATGTATACAGCATGTGGAGAAGCAAAGCATGAATGCTTTGCGAACACTGAAGTCACCAAAGGAACAGGCAATACATGGCGGATACTGCAACTACCAGGTGAAGCGCATCCTGCAGAAACTGGAGAGCGACGAGCTCCACGCAGATTTCACCTTGTATACCTCATTGCTCACACAGTGCACCGCAACGAGGTCCGACGAAGACGCCAGACGGATCCACGGATACATCGTCCGAGACGGGTTCGACCGCGAGACTGTTGTGTGCAACTTGGTGGTAAGAATGTATGGAGCCTGCGGATGTCTCGACGAAGCAAAGCAGGTGTTCACATCCCTCCCAACGAGGAATGTATTCTCGTACAACATCATGCTGGGAGCATATGCAGGTAATGGGCATCTGCAGGACGCGAGGACTCTCTTTGAAAGGATGCCCGGGAGAACGGATGTCTCCTGGACGGCTATGATATCGGCATACGCTCAGAACGGGCGTCTCAAAGAGGCCAGGAGGGTGTTCGATGAGCTCCCCGAGAATGACAAAGTTGCTTGGAATGCGATGATTACTGCATATGCACAGAGCGAGCATTGCATGGAGGCGATTGGGATGTTCAGGGAGATGGACCTGGAAGGACTTCAACCAGATAAGATCACGTTTATCAGCGTTCTCAACTGCTGTGCTAGCACAGGCTGTATAGAGCTCGGACGCGAGCTTCACGAAGACGTGGTGCATCTTGACATGGTCACGGATGTATCTGTACAGACTGCACTTGTCAGTATGTATGGGAAGTGCGGGAAACTAGACCACTCTGAGAGGATCTTCAATCAGATGCACGAGAAGAACGTTGTATCGTGGACTGCAATGGTTGCAGCATATGCCCAGAATGGGCATATACAGAAAGCGAAACGTGTGTTTGAAAACTCCCCTACACGGAACGACGTGACGTGGAATTCCATGCTGGCAGCTTACGCTCAGAATGAACATCTACAAGACGCTAGAGACGTGTTTGTTTTAATGCCTATGTACAACGCTGTCTCCGTGGAATACGCTTATTACAGCATGTGCCCAGAATGGGCATCTGGACGAAGCCAACGAGATGTTTAAGAAACTGCCACATCCGAGTGTAATCTCTTGGAACTCTATAATCTCTGCCAATGCACAGAATGGGCAAGGAGAATTTGCAGTCAAACTGCTGAGAGAAATGGACTTGGAAGGGATCGGAGCAAACCGTGTTACGTTCCTGGCAGTCCTAGAGGCATGCTCGAGTATTGGAGACTCAACGCTGGGGAAAGTCATGCACTCGGTTATCAGGGGTATGGATTTCGAGAACCACTACACTATTGCCACTGCATTGGTTACAATGTATGCGAGGTGTGGAGGCTTGGAGGATGCAAAGTCTGTGTTTGATCGAGGGGACAAGAAGGATGTCATGCTCTGCAACTCTATGCTATATGCGTATACCCAGAACGGGCACATGCAGGAAGCTGTATCCATGTTGAGCGCATGAACGAGAAGAACACCGTCTCCTGGAACTTGATGCTAACCGGGCACGTACAAAACGGTGGCCTAGACGAAGCCGAGGAGATGTTCGAGGGCATGCCTGAGAAGGACGTCGTGTCAAACAACAGCATGATGCTCGGTTACGCACAGGTTTTACGGGTAAACGATGCGTTTAACATCTTCAACGAGATGCCGGAGAAGAACCTTGTCTCCTGGAACACAATGGCAACAGCTTATGCCCAGAACGGGTTTTGTTGGAAGCGTGGGATCTCTTCAAGAGAGTGGATATGGAAGGATTACAACCTAATGCGTTTACATACGTTGCTGCATTGGAGGCACTGGCAGGGCTATCTTCGGCTCGCGATACACAAATACTCCATGGGGAAATCGTTGTAACCGGCTACATGTCGACACCAGCGTTGCAACGGGTTTACTGAACGTGTACGGCAAGTATGGTAATCTAACCGAGGCGAGGAGAGTGTTCAGAAGCATACGTGCTAAGAATATGATCTCGTGGAATGCTATGATGACTGCATATGCACAGAACGGCCATAGCAGAACTGCTGTGTATTTCTTGGGGCTGCTACAGCTGGACGGGCTGGAGCCCGACGCAGTCACATACATCACAGCAATATCCGCGTGTAGTCAAGCAGGTAATGTGGAGAATGCTGGCGAGCATTTCGTAGATATGAAGGGTGAATATGGGATTGAGCCAAATGCTGATCACTATGCGTGCATGGTAGATGTTCTAGGTAGAGCTGGGAGGCTGAGACAAGCATATAGCTTGATACAGAATATGCCTTTTGAGCCCGAATCTAGCACCTACACGTCCTTGTTGAACGCCGGTAGCATGCATGGGAACCTCGAGATTGCATGTCTTGCTGGGGAACATGTTGATATGGAGGCGGGACCTTACATGTTGCTCTCCAACTTGTATAGGTCAATTTGTGACCTTGATAAAGCTGTAAAATTAACTTCATAATAATCATTATTAAACTAAACATACCAATTTTAATATTATATGATTATTATTTCTTAAACATAATTTATATACCTATCACACATATAATAATTTATTTCCTATGTTATTACATACACACGTTAATTTAAATTGTAAGACTCTTTAAATGTATTAATATTAAAGTATGAGAGTTAGAATCAAATCAAATCCTTTACTTTCAACAAATTTGGGTGGGTGTTAGGGGTCCACAGAGTTATTACCTACATATAATAACTTAAGAAAGAGTTAAGAGAAAGAGAGTTAAATTATTGCATAAAGTAATAAGTTACTAGATTAAGGATAATAATTAGTTATAAAGGTCTAACTTAGATACACTCATTAAGTTAAGTACAACAATTGGATTAAGAGTTTAATTTAAGAATAAATTCATTAAATTAAGAATAATAATTATGTTAAGTTAAATAATTAAGTGCATATGTTATTATACATAGTAAGTTTATTTGTGTTTAAATCTTAAATCTTATTTAATAGTCATCGTAAATTTTAAACTCACATGACACTGTCAATACCGTTGAATTAAGCATGGATCATGTAGCTTAGGGATAAACTCATCAAGTTAAAGATAATAATTAGGTTAATAAACTCATTATGCTAAAGATAATAATTAGGTTAAGGGTAAACTCATTATGTTAAGGATAACAATTGGTTAAGGGTTTAATTTAAAATAATTTCACCATAAGGGTATTAAGAATTGAGATTTGTTATGAGATAATGAAATTCTTAGGTTCGCATCTTAGTTTTAAAAACATGGGAAGGATAATCCAAGGAGAGATAAGCTTGTGTCAACCTTGTTAGAATCTTTCTTAAACGCAACAAATTGTGGTTACACAACTTAATTATGTAGAAGCAACATGTAGTTCATGTGCTATTTACCCTGTACAAGTTGTCATGGTGTAGTTTTGATGCACATAAAGATTGTGTTAGAGTTTTAACTTGAAAGGCTAACATGTGGCTGCCAAGTGGCCTTTCAGTGTCAATTCCTGTGTGAACAACGTTAAGTCTTTCAAAATGACTTTAAGAGTCTATCTAGTTAAACAGAAGACTAAGAGTCCTACCTAACCCCTAAAATGATCATTCCCTGAATCCTAAAGGATATCCTAAGTAGACTTTAGGATCTTATCCTAGTAGACCCAGAAAGGCTCATGCCCTAACCCCACAAAGGAGATGTGTCTCACACATGCTCCCGTAACAAAATTAAGGCATCGTCACTTACCCCTTGAGGAATCACCCTTATCTGGGAGTATAACCTCTTTAGGGCAACAAGGGATACCCTGAACCACGACTAACCCCTAAGGGTTTGAGTGGTCAAGTTATACCCTAGACCTAAGGCTAATACTTAGTGAGAACATGAATGTGCACTATAGGCAGACATAAGTGTTCTGCTAAGTAAACTCTCTAAGGTTAGATTTAGATAACCCTAAGTACATGACATTGCGAGTGTTTCATGAAAGGGCTCTTGCTAACAAGCTTAGGTTTGTTAGCCCCTGGATTCTAAGGTAGCTAGGTGTGCCAAAGCACTTTTAGTTATGAGACCTAACCTCCTTTGAGCAAATGCCTAATGTTTAACACCCTAGTGTGAGCACAAGCATGCCTGTTTGTTAGAGTATTCAACCCCTTAGTGAACCCTCAGGAACTAGATAATGTGAACCTGTCAAAAAACCGACAGTTGGACAAGGACACGAATGTGCCTTGTTTGGCCATGAGTGCTACACCTAACTTGATGTGGAGGAGGAAGCTGAAGACAAGCCTTAACCTCTGCCTCTTGGTGTCAAGCCATGATCCAGGAACCAGGAAGAGAACAGGATTCCAAGGACAGGAAGGCTTGACTCAGGAACAGGACCGAGAGCAGGACAGGAACTAGAAATAGGAATAGGACGGATCTAGGAGCAAGACAGGATCAGGATAGGATCCGGGAGCAAGACAGGAAAGCGCAGGACAAGATCAGGAACAAGACAGGAACAGGACAGGAACTCAGGAACTCAGGAGCAGGATGGAGAGCAAGACAGGATCCAGGAGTGAGACAAGGAAAGAACAAGAAACAAGACAAGAACAAGACAAGACAAGATTGATCGTAGTAAGACTGGTGTTGATAGTAACTGATTGTAATAATTAGGTCGGAGCTTTTATGCTCACAACTCCAAGAGCTAATCTAGGCATGAGTGCTAAAAGTGGTTGCATGCATGCAAAAGTGATTGCATGCATGCAGAGGCTAAGATGAGTCCACATGTCCCTTATCCTCTAGACATATCCTGTGCATATCCTGTAGGAATATCCTGTAGGAATATCCTGCAACCGAATCCTGTGTCCGGAATCCTGGTAAGAATATCCTATAGGAAAGTCCTGCAACCCATATCCGTATCCGGAATCCTGTAGGAAAGTCCTGCAACCCATGTCCTGTATCCGGAATCCTGTATTCTGTATCGGGTCGTGACAGCACCTCCTCCCTAAAGACGAGTTCCACGAGTCTTGGGACCTGGTTTAGCAGGATAATGCCGATGGAAGGCAGCAACCTTGGAAGAAGCATGGAGTAAGTTGGATGCAGGTTCCCAAGTGCGATCAGTAGGCAGGTACCCTTTCCAATCCACCAAGTATTGGAGTTGGTGACGATGAAGACGAGAGTCAAGGATGGCTGCAACTTCGTACTCAGGTTCAGTGTCAATGACCACAGGAGGGGGAGGAGAAGAAACACGACCGGGAAGAGAAGGATGATACGGCTCCAACAAAGAGGTGTGAAACACAGGATGAAGTTTCACCGTGGATGGTAACTCGAGTCGGAAAGCTACAGGATTTACCTCCACGATCCTATAAGGGCCCAATCGTTGAAAATCCAACTTAGAAGAAGGCCTGTTGGTGCGAATGTGTCGACGAAGAAGCCACACGAGATCACCAATCTTGTATGCAGGTGCCGGCTGACGGTGAGCATCAGCATGATGCTTGTATCGTTCCTGTGCCTGTTGAAGATGAACCTGGAGATCATCCTGTACCTGCCGAAGATGCTGAAGACGATCCTGTACTGCAGGAGCGGAAGAAGGAGAAGCGGGAGGAGCAAAGTCAAAACGTGGATGGTGGCCTGTAAGAGCAAAGAAAGGTGTCTGTCCTGTAGATGCGTGGATGGAGTTGTTGTAGGCAAACTCCGCCATTGGAAGGAGGTCCAACCAGTTGTCCTGCTGGTAACTGATGAAGCAACGAAGATACTGTTCTAAGGTCTGAATTGTGCGTTCGGACTGCCCATCGGTTTGTGGGTGATATCCTGAAGAAAGATCCGCTTTGACCTGTAGACTCCGAAGAAGCTCTCGCCAAAACTTGGACATGAATTGTGGACCTCGATCGGAAACAATGCTCTCAGGAAGACCATGATGTCGGAACACCTCGCGGATCACCAACTCGGCAGTTGTCTGACCTGTAGCTGTCTTGTTGCAGGGTAGGAAATGAGCCTGCTTGGTGAAACGGTCAACCACCACAAGAACTGCATCAAATCCACGAGAAGGAGGAAGATCTGTGAGGAAATCCATAGAAATGGATCTCCAAGGAGCAGACGGAACAGGAAGAGGACGAAGAAGACCAGAGGGTGCATGATGAGGCATCTTCGACCTGCTACAAGTGTCACAACTCCGTACAAACCTCTCCACAAAACCTCGCAACCCAGGCCACCAATAGTTGCGAGTCACCAACTCCACTGTCTTGGCCACACCAAAATGTCCTGTAGCCGGGGTATCATGACAATCCTGTACCACACGAGTCCTGGAAATACCAACAGGAACGTACAGGAGACCTTCCCGGTACAGGAGTCCATCCTGTATGGTGAACAGGTTGTAGTCTGGACGGGAACTGGAGGAAGAGGAACTTGCAACGTCAGGATGAATGTGTGAGAACACATTCTTTGCCAAGTCGTCTGTAGCCAACTGCGAACGGACGTCCTGTAGGAGTGTTGAATTTGCTGGAGCCTGATGAACCTGCAGTGCCGCAAGCCGGAAACGATCAGGACCCAACAACACTTGCCTTTGACAGTCAAATGCAGGATCGCCCGGGCTTGGTGCAAGGTAAGAGCGCCTAGACAATGCGTCCGCCTTGCCATTCCGAAAGCCGGGCCTGTAGACGATGACGAAGTCAAAACGTGATAGGAACTCTGCCCACCTAGCCTGTCGCCGACTGAGGACCCGAGCCGTTTGAAAGTACTCCAGGTTCTTGTGATCCGTAAGAACTTGTACAGGATGTGCAGCACCTTCCAGGAAATGCCGCCACTCCTCAAACGAATCCACAATGGCCTTGAGTTCCTTGTCATGAATCTCGTAGTTGATCTCCGCCGACAGGAACTTACGAGAGTGAAAAGCTACAGGATGAAGCAACTTGTCCTCTCCAACTTGCGATAGCACGGATCCTACTGCAAAATCCGAGGCATCTGCTTCAATGAAGAAAGGATGAGAAGGGTCAGGATGTGCTAAAATCGGAGCTGTCGTGAAAACGTCCTTGAGTGTTGTGAACGCGTGTTCCGCCTTGTCGGACCAAGAGAAAAGTCCTGTGCGCTTGGTGAGTTCTGTGAGTGGAAGTACACGCTTGGAGAAGTCCTGTATGAACCGCCTGTAGAAGTTTGCAAAGCCAAGGAAACATTGTACATCTCGTACCGACTTGGGCCTCTCCCACTCCACGATGGTCTTCACCTTGTGCATGTCCATGGAAACGCCAGCAGGAGAGACGATGTAGCCCAAGAACTCCACCGAATCCCTATCGAAAAAACACTTCTCCAACTTCGCGTACAGGCCATGCTCGCGAAGCCGCTCTAAAACTAGTCGTACATGCTTGTCATGTGCCGCCTGGTCCTTGGAGAAAATCAAGATGTCGTCGAGGTAGATCACCACAAACTGGTCCAAGAAGTCACGGAAAATGTCGTTCACCATGTGTTGGAACACAGCTGGGGCATTGGTAAGGCCGAAAGGCATTACCGTGTACTCAAAATGTCCATACCTTGTACGAAAGGCAGTCTTCCACTCATCGCCGGGACGAATCCGTACAAGGTTGTAGGCTCCTCGTAAGTCGATCTTCGTGAACACCTTTGCTCCTCGCAGCCGATCGAGAAGTTCCGGGATCAATGGCAACGGGTACCGATTCCGAATGGTGACTTGATTCAAACCCCTGTAGTCCACAACCAAACGTAAACTCCCATCCTTCTTCTTGACAAAGAAGATAGGAGCTCCTGCAGGGGACTTTGAGTGACGAATGAAGCCGGATGCCAAGTTGTCCTCGATGTACTGACGAAGAACCTCCAACTCTGTGGGTGACAATGCATAAATCGGTCCGAATGGTGGAGTCTTTCCTTCCGCAAGATCAATAGGACAGTCGTAGGACCTGTGAACAGGAAGAACTGCAGCCTTGTGCTTGTCAAAAACGTCCTTAAAGTCGTGGTACTTGGATGGTAGGGAAGAAGGAGGAGAAGGAGAAGGAGAAGGAGAAAAAACAGGGGAGTCGGATACAGGAAAGGTAGAAGAGGACGTAGGAGTTACTTGAAAGGCAAAAAGGTGGAAGGGAGCAGGATCAGTGGCGAGTTCATGCATGGTAGTGGTAAGAACTCGGAGAGGAGAAGGAGGGAGCTGTGACTGAAAAAGAGGAAGGATCTTGGGGGATGGAACAGAAGCAGGGTAACAGAAAGAAGCAGGATTGGAAAAAACCTGTGTGGGTGTTGATGAGTGTACAGGATTGGAAGAATCCTGTACAGGAGTCCGTGGTTGCGCAAGAGTGGAAGAAGCCTGCGAATGTGCTGACGAATCAACAGGAGGTGGATCCTGTTGAGGAGGAACCTTCGACACTGATACAGGATTGGAAGAACCCTGTACAGGACACCGCAAACTTACAGGAGTGGAGAGCCTGCGATGTGCTGAGGAACTGATATGAGGTGAATCCTGTCGAGGAGGAGTCTTCAACACTGGTACAGGAACAGGCACGGTCAATCCTGTAGCTTGTACTGCCTCAGATACTAAGGATGTATCCTGCACACAGGAAGGTACAGGATTGATCCTAGCTGTTGGAGAGGAAAACGTGAGCGTCCTAGACCTCCAGTCGATCTGCGGATTTGCAACAACGAACCATGGCATGCCCAAAATGATGGGAGTCGACCGAGTCTTGATCAAGTTGAAGGAAATTGAACAGTTGAATGTGCCATACCTGCAGGAGAGAGGTTCGGTAGCATGGGTAACTGCGCCAGAAGCAATTAGACGCCCATCGGCCACCTCTACAGGAACTGCACGCTTCAACTTCACCACCGAAATGCCATGTTGAGTTGCAAACGTGTCATCCATGAAGCATGCATTTGCACCAGTGTCTAACAAGGCAAACTCCATGAGCTCTCGATTATTAAGATGAATGTGTACAGGAAACTTAAGTGATGGGATGGTATGAGCAGCACCAATGGAGCCTGCACCTACGTCCAACTTCGCGGCTCCTAGACGAAGTGGACATTGGAGTTTTCCGACTGAACTTCAGCTTCAACTTCACGCGTCTTGAAGTTCCTGGCTTTAATAGGACAATCTGCCACCTTGTGTCCTGCTCCACCACAATACAAGCACAGGTTCTCACTGCGACGACGTTGCTTCTCAGCAGCGGAAAGAGAGCCACGCTTGGATTTCTCAACCTCCATAGGAACTACTCCAGAAGGTGGTGCAGGAACATGTACCACAGCTGCAGGATTGGTTTGCAGGAACTGCTGACGGGATCTTTCCTGACGACGCTCGAACAAACGGTTGTCGCAACGAACAGCTTGTTGCATGATCTCCGCTAATGTTTGGGCATCCGGTAACGTAAGGAGAAGGTCCTTCACGTCGTCCCTCAACCCAAAACGGAAGTGTTCGATCAATGCAGTCTCGTCCCATGGAATGTTCGTGCAAAGTTGCTGAAATTCGGATGCATAGACGGAAGCTGGTCGGGATCCTTGAGTGAGCTTCCGTAACTTCGTGCATGCAGAACGGTACTTATCAGGATCTCCAAAACAGGCTTCAAAGGCAGCCACGAAACCTTCAAAGTCTTCCATCAATGGATCGTCACGCTCCAGCAAGGGGGCAACCCAAGCCCGTGGAGATCCACTTAGTAAGGATGCCAAAAGACCCACCTTTTGAGCATCAGTCGAGTAGCGCCGTGGTTGCATACGGATCAAGAGCCGGATCTGATTCAGGAAACCTTGGAAATCGGCACGATTACCACTGAACTTCTCTGGCATGCTAACCTTCGGCTCCGAAGAAAAGTTTGATGAAGAGGGAACCACCGATGCCTGGGAAGAGCCTGCGCAGCAGCCTTGGAGGATGCATCAGCAGCTGCATGTGCCGCAGTGGTGGAACCTTGCAGGTCGGTGGCATGAGTAACATTTGGTGCTCGCGTTGAAAGCGCTCAAAATCAGCCATGATCTAGGAAAGAAAAAGGAGGAAAATGAAGGAAAAGAATCAAGAAAAAGGTAGCTGGAAAACGGAGAACTATGAAGCAGTTACTATCAAACTGTCAAGCCACGATCCAGGAACCAGGAAGAGAACAGGATTCCAAGGACAGAAGGCTTGACTCAGGAACAGGACCGAGAGCAGGACAGGAACTAGGAATAGGAACAGGACGGATCTAGGAGCAAGACAGGATCAGGATAGGATCCGGGAGCAAGACAGGAAAGCAGGACAGGATCCAGGAACAAGACAGGAACAGGATCAGGAGCAGGAGGAACAGGACAGGACAGGAGGACAGGAACAGGAACAAGACAAGAACAAGACAAGACAAGATTGATCGTAGTAAGACTGGTGTTGATAGTAACTGATTGTACAACAATTAGGTCGGAGCTTTTATGCTCACAACTCCAAGAGCTAATCTAGGCATGAGTGCTAAAAGTGGTTGCATGCATGCAAAAGTGATTGCATGCATGCAGAGGCTAAGATGAGTCCACATGTCCCTTATCCTCTAGGCATATCCTGTGGCATATCCTGTAGGAATATCCTGCAACCGAATCCTGTGTCCGGAATCCTGGTAGGAATATCCTGTAGGAAAGTCCTGCAACCCATATCCTGTATCCGGAATCCTGTAGGAAAGTCCTGCAACCCATGTCCTGTATCCGGAATCCTGTATTCGTATCGGTCGTGACACTTGGAACGTGTATTCCGACAAGACCTTCCATGCATGGATTTGCCAACGTTAAGGGTGAACTACCCCCGAGAGTGGGATGTACCCTGTCATCTGGAAGTTAGGGCGGCACAACAAAGGGTTGTACCTTAACAACACAAGTTGAAGCTTGCACCGGCAAAGAGTAAATTCAGTCATGAACCTAGGAGCTCTCCTACATGTACTACTTAATATGTGATACAGGCCCCCCATATTTTCCTATTTATATAAGTGGGCTGGCATGGAATCTCATTCCAGAGAGTGAGTTAATTAATGACTCATTAACCCCTAAACCCTAACCTAAGGGTTTAGGGAGTAGAGTTAGGGAACCGTAGGGTTAGGTGTTTCTATCCATATCTGACATGTCGAACTCACGGAACCACCCAAAAAACCTAACTAGGACACGAAAAACCAGGGTAAGAGTTTTTAAAAGGTAAATTTTAGCTTCGCCTAGAGTTTCCTATAAATACTTAATGACACCCGGCCGGACCATCATCAAATACCCAAGTGCACTAAGCAAGCATGTTTCCTACTATCTAGAACTTATCAACATAGTTCAGTAGGTAACCAATATCTAAAGTAAAGATGAGTCATAGTAAAAACTATGACAAACTGGAAAAAAGACAAAGAAGATTTAAGAATAAGTGGACACCATTGGCATTGCACAATGTTTTAGGTGAGGGCATGCTCAAGGCTCGATTGGATTTCAAGGGTAATAAGTTGGTGTGATAGGGTATGAGTGGCTTTAAACTAATATTCAATATAGCTTGAAGCTCATAAATGGGACTGTTTTTTTTTCGGTAGGAGCAACATTAATGTCTATAGAATAACAAAGGAATCACAATAAAAGCTCTATGTTATGAGTAATGTAGGAACATGTAGTTCTGATTTATACAACTTTCAAATGGGTACATGGGATCATCAAGGAGGAAAACAAATAGAGAGCTTACATAACAAGTCAAAATCTGTGAAAAAAGTCACATGATTAACATGTGAATCATCACATGCAAAAGTTGCATTTGTAAAATGGTTTTTGTAGGGTTTATTATAGTGATTTTTTAATCTTTTTTAATAGGGTTTAAATATATATTTGTTTTAAAAAACAACTCACATACAAAACCAAAAAACAAGATGTGACATTTGCATACGATTATCCACTTATTTTTTTAATGGTTTTTGTATATGACTTTTTCATTTGCATTTTCTGCAGTCTTATAGACAATTTTTTGTATGTTTTGTTGTAGCGTATTTTATATGGCTTTTATATATGTGTACATGTCTAATTAACTTTTAATATGATTTGTTATACATTTTTAATATGTGATTTTTTATGTGACTTTTTGTATTATTTTGAATATGGTCTTTTTGGTAGTTTTTTATATGTTTAATAATATAATTTTAAGAAGCGTTTATGAAAGTGGTTTTTCATATTTTCAAAATACAAAAAATTATTATAAAAAACTTATTTGAGGATAGGGAAGTATGTATCATGTGAGATATAATGGGTGGATAATCAGACAAAGAAATGTCGGTTGATGAACAGGACAAGCTTGGAGTCCATATTCATAGACTTTAACTTTTTGTAAGTATGAGAGAACATGCACGGGATACCAAATTACATTAAAGGCAAATGTTGACAAAGAATTTTTTAATATTGCGAATAAGGACATTATGCCACTACACCTTACCAAGATTTGTATAACCAAATGCCTTTATTACATAGACGTCTTTTAAAAGAATCTTAGCATCTATCTAGGTAAATTTAACAATTTAAAACTTTTATATAATATTTCTAATGACTTTAAGAACAAGTGTAGTGCTAAATCATATTTTAATGGCATAAACTAAACACCCATGTGCACCCCAACTTCATTAATATTTCAATAGTAAGCTGAACAATTGTTTTGCACACAAATTTAACTTTCTTGATGTATGCTGCACTATCAAACTATATTTCAATGGTACTAAAGTTAAACAATCATATTAGGTCCATGTGCACCCTAACTTCATTTATGTACGTGACACTATTGCTATTTCATGTAAAACCATCACAATTGAAAAAACACAATACAAGAGGAAATATGGAATGGCATCGATATCACATTACAATTTAATGGTGTAGATACCCATTTTCAAAAGATCTTAATAATTCAAGAGAAACCATAAAAAAACAATGCTCATGTTACTGTAGTGTCATGTTCTTGTTCAAGATTGGTCAATTACATTGCTAATTTATGAATTTATTTATGTTTTCAAATGTGATATTTGACGTTTGTAAATGAACTTATATTGCCCTTCTATTTGACCTATGTGTACACTTTCAAACCCATGAATCAACACACACTATGGTAGGCAACAATTCCACAAGCACAAACCTAACTTTCTAGGTTAAATTAAGAATATGCATTAGCTGTGAATCAATGATAAGGTTAACATATATGCATGAATGGAGGCCATATGCCTCAATCTTAAGTGTCACATCATATATCAATGGTGTATGCATTCAAAAAAGTCCCAATTCAAGAGTAATTATTGGAAGAAGCACGGTCTTGTCGAGTTTATTCTCTTAACTACATGGTAATCTATGAATTCAAAGGTATATGCCCAAAGTTTGGAGGTCATGGTAAGTAATTTATATGTGATGTTCAAATTTGTAAAAAAAACTTATCATGGCCTTCATAATTTTTAAATTGGCAAATATAAACACTTCCATAGACATTAATGAGCACATCAATGTTATAAACGGATAATAAACTCTAGTTTTTTTTGGCACATGTGCACATGCATTGGTGAATGACTCAGGCAAACACATAAATGAAGCTCACATGTCTTCTGTTACTGAAAAACATATTCTTACTTTATTTTATAATGCCATTGATATTCTATTTTTCCCAAACATGTCAAAAAAAAATTTAAAAATTAAAAAATTATCGATCTAGTTTTTATTCGGAAAAGAAATAAGTTAAATAATTAGTATAAAGAGACGTATGAGCCCCTGTTTTTCCAAACATGTCAAGAAAGAGATTTATAGATCTAATTTAATCCGGAAGAGAAGATAGCTTTTAATTGTTGCATTTTATCACCATATGTTGGTGTGAAAGACATGCATTGAGAGAAAAAATACATGATGGGTGGCTAAAGGGGATATGGTCAAATATGTCATGTATCTCCACTTCACAACTATGTCCAAATGGAGAGCTTAGAACCATACCCACAATGAAACTGCGAAGCGTCTAACAAACCCGTTGCACCCCATACCCAATGTAGAGGAACCTTCGGTAAAGTAAAATTACCTTAACATGAATTTAAATTATGGTATTTTCTAGCTCATTTTAATAGTTTAGATGTCGTCTTTCATACCCAAGATTTCACTTTACGTTCACACTTAATTCACTAAAGCATGAGTTTAAATCTCTTAAATCTATTAAAAATTAAAACATTCTAATGCATGACGCAAACCTACTTCAATATTATTAAAACTGCATAAAAGTTTATGATTATTTATCATATTTTGTATGTATGGTGTACCCATACACATATATGTAATATATGTGTAAAAAATATTCATAGATTATAAACATCTATAGATATTTATATATTTAAATAAACACACATGATATCCTTAATATAGATTGCACTAATATGTTCTATATAGTTTTGAAATAAAATTTAAGATTATATTAAAAAATCTAAACGAATATAGTTAAAAAATATACTTCATTATTGGTATCCAAGGCAGCCCTCTTACCCTAAAACATAGAATATATTAAAACATTTCAGTTTCTCATAATTAAAAACGTCTAAGTGAAATTTGAGGCTAAAAGGAAATTTAATTGTCAAATTATAATAGATTGTTAAGTATCAACATAAAATAATATTATGATAATTGACCTTTTCCAAACTTAAAATTTCTTAAATAGAATTTAAGACTAACATAAAAATCAAATCATTGGATTAAGACATTTTTAAATCATCAAATCTTAAGGTTTTCACTCAACGAGAAACAATATAACATTTAAAAAAGAATTTTCATTAACTCACAAAAGTTTAAATGTTAACAAACCAACCGTATTGAGCCCCACCACCACATGTATGATTCCTTGTCCAAGAGAGAATATACGAGGAGATGTCCTTGACGATCTTTCCAGAAATAAAAATGACCATTTCCACCAAAGTCAAACCCTGATTTTCAAGAGACTAGAAAATATGCTTAATGGAAATCTATTGCCATTCTTGAGTTTTCCATTCTTAAATTCGTAACTTTATAAGTGGTCCCCCTTGGAATAACCATTCCCAAAAACAACAAGAACGCTATTATCGTGTGAAATTGACACATGAAGTTTTGAATCATATCCCATAGAGAACCAATAATCACTCGCATCACTCCATGTTCGGTTGTGTAATAACTTGATGAGTTTCACACCGTGTCGAGTGTTATTGCAACAATAAAAAGTATCATCTTTCCACAAGAAGTTGGAGCAAACATTAATGCCAATCCCGCCAAAACAATCCCATTTATGAGCTTCAAAAACTATATAGATGAAACCAATTTGCACCGCCTGGCATCCACCCTATCAGCACCAGCTTATTACCCTTGTAAGCCAATCCAGCATGGACCATGCCCTCATCTAAGACACTGTGCGGTGCCAACAATGCCCACTCATTCTTCAGTGGATATCCAATCATAAGTCTTTTTTGTCCTTTGCCAGTCTCTACGTGCATCAGAACTACACCTTGACAACTTGTCACGAGCTAATTACAGTGAACGGCACAAGAACTTCATGTCGCTTCAGCGTAGTCAAGTTCAGCAACCACAATCTGTTGTGTTCAGGAGAGATTCCAACAAGGTGCTCATGGCGCAAGCTTGTCTCTCTTGCACTAGCTTCTTGCCACGCTTTTGAAACCAAGCCGCATCTAGCCAAACTCTTTGGACCTAAGAACTTCATTATCTTTCCCAAAAGATCTATAGATCCCATAACAAATTCTTCGGAAGAATTCCAATTCTGAAAATTCCATTGTATGAGAAACCCTAATATTATAAAAAGAGAGACGAAAGATTAGTACCAAGAAAAACTTATAGGAAGTTAGAAACTCCAAAGAATAGGTTAGGAACTTGAAATCGAATGGAGTCCTTATATACATGTGCACTCACGAGTTTTGTTTTGGATCCGACGGATGCTTGTATTTTTCTTTAGGTTCCGACGGATGCTGTTTTTTGTTTTAAATACAACGGATGCTTGTTTTTTGTTTCGGATATGATGGATGCTTGTTTTGGATCTGATGGAGGCTTGTTTTTGTTTCGGATATGATGGATGCTTATTTTGGATTTAATGGAGGCTTTTTTTTTTTTTTTTTTTTGGATCTGACGAATGTTTGTTTGACACATTGTATCTACATAACGTCTAAACAATTAACAAGATGCCTCTAAGTATTGCATTGTGGAATAGAGACAAGCTCTAAACCATTGGATCTCCAACATGTAATAGTGAAAGTGATATAAGTATTTCTTTAATATACCTTATTAATTTTCTTTTTAGAATTCTTTATAAGCAAATTTCATATATAGTGGGATTTTAAAGAAGTGTTGAGTTATCATTTTAAATTAAATGCAACATGATTTTCCCCTTGGATGCATGCATGGGATGATGTATGAATACATGAGCATCATGTCATGTAGAGTACTGATGCATGTATGACTACATGCATACATGTTATCTCACTTCATCACCCAGTTAGTTCACAATGTGAAGAGCCATTTCATTTCACTTTGTGGGCAAGTTGTTTCATAAAGTGAGATCCGATATCACTTTGTAACCATGTTGAATGATGTAATAAAGTCCATTCTCATTTCATAAACCAACTTGCTCATGAAAGTGAGTAACCATCTCACTTCATGAGCCATTTAAATTAATGAAGTGAGCATTGGAGAATAACCATGTACGTGTCAAAAATTCGTTTGGGTATATTTTCTGCGGTTATATCTTCAAACTACATTTTCATTTTCATTATATATTGCATTGGCTCTATATGTAACTTATTTATTTATTTTTTCACAATGTTATTCACTTAATCCAATTCTTAAAATCGCTATTCAAGAAACCGTCTGCATTATGAAGAGTGTGATTAGTCAATGTTTATGCTACTGATTGGTTTATAAGGTTTTTCTTAGAGTTGTATTTAGTCACATAGGAGTTCTAAGTTATGTTTTTTTCCTTGGGGTATATGATAAGAAAAATACAAAAATAATACACAACGACCATGGAACAATAAAAGTAACTTGGCAGTGCTTAGATTTATCAGTATTTATACCACTATTTGTATCCGACAAAGTTTGTGCATTATGTTGGGTGATATGTAGTGGAGTTTATGTTGATATATTTGTAGAAAATGTTGTTAGTGAAGTGTGATACTTAGTAACTTTTATTTTGACAAAGGTAGCGTGTATGATAGTGGGATTAATGTGCAGTTTATTATGTGAAATTTGTTTGTAATAGTGGATAATAAAGTATAATTTTTATGTTTTATTCATTGGTTTAAATGGTATTATTAGTTGAGGCATGTTATGTGAATAATGTTATGAACTAACATAGTGAATAATATAAAGTCTTATAATGTGGTAATCATATAGATATAAATAGTGATCAATAGAAGAGCAAGTTTGTGTGAAATTAAGTGTATTCAAAGCCAATATTAGTTATAGGATAAATCATCGCATGTTTTAAGTGTAATGTTGGTATCTTGGCTGTGACTTTCAACACCATAATTTAAGTAGGATATTTATTGATCTAGATAATGGATAATTTAATAATTTACTGATCGCAATAGTCTAAAAGATACTATCATACACATGTACTACTATAGTGAGTTGAGTTACTGACTGCTATAGACTACCACCGGTGGACGAGTCAAACTTGTTCGAATCTCATACATGCTTGGTGATTTTCAACATACCACTGCCGATTGCTCAATGATGCAAGGCCTTCGCAAATTTCATGGATCCTGCCAAACTAAAAAACTTTGACCCTTCCCTCTTGTTGTATGAAGCTGCAAATGACTTTAATCCCATCAAGCTCAATTCCTTATTTGGTTCGTCTAGAATACTGACAAGAAACTTTAAATGCTTTATCCAAACTCCTCAACCTCTCTTCCCAGTCCTTTGGTAACTACACAATGACCCGACTCTTGTAAAATGCCACAGAAATCATATATACCTCATGGTCATGTGACTAAGTTTCCTGGCTATCAACAAATGCCTGAGTTGTGGGACCTTCCTCTACATCTACTGCTCCTTCCATGTCCAAATCTTCATTTTGGTCATCCTGCACATGAATAAAGCCAAATAACAACCAAAAAATGGAGGCTAGAATGCATAATATCACCCCCTATTAATTATTTACTAATTTGGCGGCGCCGCCTAAATATGGCGGTTCCCTAATTCCGCCCAATGTAACTAGATTCCGCCCAATGTAGTCAGATGTGTATGTGTGTGTGTATAATCAGTTTTTTTAAAAAAAAATTCATAATTAATCTCTAATGTGTATGTATATCACATGCACATATATTGTCTTGCCCACGTGTATTATGCAATATTTCATCTTAGGGCACCGCCATATTTGGGCGGCACCCCCAAATTGGGGGGGGGCGGCCGGTATTATGCAGGTGACCCAAAATGGATTATGCATTCTTAGAACCTTACCTCATTTGGTTCTATGCCATGGCAACGTGCCAAATCATCCAACTGAGTCTCAGACTCAATTTCATCGGGTTCTCCAGGCCTCTAAAAAAATTAAAAGAGGAGATGAAACAGTGGAAAATAGAAAACATCGATAGTAAGTCACCTTTCGCGAATTCGGAATTGGGGCAAACTCTTTGTCTTGGGTTGCCTGGTCCGGGGAAATATCTTTTGCATGAGGCAATTGACCATCGGGGCTTGTTTCTTTGCCATTGGGTAGTTCAACATTGGGCAATTTGTCATTGCCGTTGTCATGTGCAATTGCTTCCTATATAAACAAAATTAGGAATTTCAACAAAGAATAGACACAAGGTTAATATTCACCTCATGTTCCCTTGGATGATTTTTTCACCAAACTTATTACTTGACTCGTTTACATTTCCTTGATTCAAGCTTTGTAAACAAATCTGTACACAAGGGCACAAGTTAGATAACTTCAACGCATCAAAATCAAATCAACTTACACTGCCCGCTGAAGACATGCTCTTTCTCCTCTTCAACTGAGGTTTGGGCAAAGATGGACATGAACTATCAATTTTCTCATTATCATCTTCTGTCAACCACCCTTGCTGCATGTAAAACAGAAATGCAATACAAAAAAAAAACAACCTCCTCCACCAACTGGGAAACCCATCGGGGATGGCCCTCTTCTATGTCTACCAATCCCTGTTGGAAGGGAATCCAAACATCTTTGTTTATGTGGACGAAAACAAGAATCTGGACTTGAAGCATCTTGTACTTGTGTACCTAGTGCTTCACCCGTGCCACAACAAGTCCCTTCCCAACCTAGAAAACAAAAGAGTACATGTAAAATTGTCAACAAGAACACTTAACTTGTCATTTTTTCTCTAAATGTTGGCGGCTTCTGCATCCGAGCCTCATGTAACCTTTCAAAGAACTCGATATCGATAGCCCTGAGTTGCAGGCTATATGCATATAACTCCAACACAATTGTCCCCATTTCATAATGTCTTTCTAGCTTGCCATCAGCCCTATAAGCATCTATCCTCATGTTAATCGATCGTCTCAAACTAGTAAGCTTCTTCCCAATGTTTGCCTTGGCTCGTTCTCGTAGTATCTCTTGCAAACAGTTAGGACCATACAACCAATTTACAATCTGTGTTCTCCTTGGAAAATACTTCCCTTTATGTGTCCCTTGAATTTCACATCTTAGAAGTTTATGAACTCGGCTTTCAAAGCCAAGCGGACTTGTTTGGCAATGACCGTAGTGTTGCACCAATCTGTTTTGTTATCCGCTATACAATGCAAACTTCAGCACTTTCCAACATGTCTATTTACCTTCCTTGGCTCAGGATGAATGTGGATCTTCGTTCGGCTGCAACCTTTGTAGCACGAGGAGATGAAGCCCGAGCTGGGGTTTCCTGGGATGACTCAATCATCTTCACAATCAAATCTGCCACGCCGCATTTTACACCAAGATCGCTTCAGTCATAAGAAGTGAGCGTAGTAAGTGCTTTACCATTGATCTTCTCCTCATCAACAAGGATTTCAAAATCTACATCTGCTTGCGATCAAAACCTTGTTTGAGTTGGACTTGCGCGGCCAAACACTAAATAAATACAAACAAATAAAACCCTAGCAAAACCCTTAACTCAAACATAGTGGCTAACTTTGTGTTCTTCTAATACCGGAGCGTTCTAAAGTTTGAGTGGCCATTCATGCAAAGTGGCCATCGCTAATGCAAAGCTATTGCAAGAAAAAACTGTCCATGCTTCATCCAAAATGACAAGGTGTAGAGAATATTTGGTTGATGGAATTCCTGTCACAAGAGGTGCTTGGTGATGGCATAATCGTTGAAGACAAGATGGTCGAGTGTCACAAGTCCAGCAGAAAGTCATAGATTTCTTGTGCCACTGCACAAAATGCACAGATTTGGATGGAAATGGGGCAAGTACTGGAGCATGTCTAGTTTTTATAAGCACACGCGTAATGTCTACACTACTGGTCTCGCTTCAGAAAATTCACCAATCTTGGAGAGCTTTGAATGCCATGTTGAAGACTTTTCAGTCCAGAAAACTAGCAGAAATCTTGGTCTTATCATGGATGCAATACAGAATATCTTAGCCAAACAAAATGATCTACATAATGAATGGCCTCTGGATGATGGAGAGCAAGTCCTACATCAAAGTGCAGAAATATTGACAAATCTCTTCATAGAAGCCATGATGTTGAGGTCTTTATTTCATTTGTGCAATTTGTTGGACGAAGGCAACATTCAGAGCCAATGCGATCAAAGATTTTGCAAGTTGTTTTTGGGACTGAGAATTCCAACGTTTCTCAGATTTTACGTCCATCTTGGATAAGAGATTTAAGGTTGCCACGAACATCAAGGGCTTTGGATCCACTTTTTTGTAAACTTGGCATGCCGAAAGCTAAACGATACGCTTTTTGTTGTCACAATAATGATCCAACTTACGTTTTCAGTGACCCGGCCGAGATCTTCGTATGTGAGTATGTTTTTTTTTTTCTATTTTGTGAAGAACCCTAACATTTTGAAGACATGATACAACAGCAGCGTTGTGACAACTGCAAGGACTGCTCGGTGTGTGGATTGGGGCTGAAAGAAGCCATTTGTTTCTACTACATACCATTGGGTGTTCGTCTGCAGCTAAGAGCTAAGGTTAGATAGATTTGCTGGGATGACTTGAGACCATGGTGGGCTAGGGATTCATGGCGCGACAGAGTGGTGTACGAAACTCGAAGCACAATAGCTGAAATCTGGGAAGGCAGTAAATGGAGGGAATATCAAGCTTTCTTTGATCCTCTTCAGCATTTCGAGCTGCCGCTGTAATGTAGTTGTTATGAGGAGTATATCCGGAAGTGGCTTGTGAAGAATGACTACATGCAAGGTGTTCTACCAGACGCTCATGGTGTGTATACTATGGACTGCCCCCACTAGGGATCAACTTTTCGGGGTTGTAGGAGGCTAGTTCAAGGAGATCCAAGAAATTTGGCCATCCAAGTTCACTGGGATGAGTGTCGCCATTTTGGAGGCTTGGGGCCCAGGAGGCCTGGGCTCGAATATTCAAGAATATTCTAGAATATTTTGGAATATTCTTTCTGGTCGGCAGTATTGGCCTCAGTCGGCAAAAAAGAATTCTATTAAAACTGTTGTATTTCTTTTTATTTTTTTTATATTAGCTTAATTTATTACTCAATATACATTAGCTAAAGTTTCTTCTTCATCTTAAGTAAAGCTGCAGTTCTCGAACCACCAGTTACGCTTGGACGTGGAGGTGTTTGAGTAGGTAACTTTCTGGTCTAATGTTCTCTGCAAGCTTGTTTGTTGCCAACCTAGAGAGTTCGAAACTCTTCTCGGTTCCTATAATATTCCTTCCGAGCTCGACGGCAGCTAACAATGATGACCCGGTTCCGGAACCAATATCCCAGACTAGGTCGCCAGGTCTACTGAGACGCTCGATCAAAAGCTGCATGAGTCGAACACTCTTCGGTTGAATCATAATCCTGCACAAACTTCCATTAGGATAAACATAGCAAAGTACTTCCTTACCAAGCCTCCTGATAACGGTCGGCAGTGTCGACGAGGATCGTGTTCGTCAACGCCAGAGGGTTTGGCCTCTTCGACTTCTTCTCAGAGCTTTGCAGCACCAAGAGAACTAACAAGTTATCCTGCCACATAGACCAAGTTAAACTTGAACTTGAATAGCTAGCTTACCTTAATTTTGTCACGGTATCCCCAGCCTCGTGCACGGTAGACGCTGTAAGTCCCTGCAACCTCCAAGTTGATTACTGCAGCCGCCTGAATCACCGCCGAAACAGAAGGAGAACTCGCGAAGACGACCATGAAACCACTCGCTGCCAAGTGCATTCCACTGAACTGCAAGGCCTCCTCAAACTTCACCGGATCTAGCTGCACAATGTCCTTGTTGATGCTAGCACCTCCATATACAAGCTCATTGGGCAAGTCGAGGATGATGAGGTTGAAGCCGTATTCACCTACCACTTCCTGGAACACGTTTGTGACTCAACCGTATGTAGTCTGTCAACCTGTTGTCGAGCTTGGTGTACACCTCTGTCTGGGAAGCACCCGGCTCGAAGAAAGACCTGCTCATCTCCTCCATGTCGCACACAGCTAGGTCGTAGGATCCACGGGATGCAGCCAGGGTCGGGATGAAGGTCATCAGGTCGTCCTTGATGTCCAAACTAGCTACAAGTGGCTGTACCTCATTGATTGTAAAGTCGAATGCCGGCGGAGGTGCTGTAGAAGAGCTTGGTCCCGCTCCCGATCCCTTTGCAGGTGTAGTTGTCTTCCGCACCGTCTTCTTCATCTTGCTCTTCTTGATAGCCTCTACTTCTTCTGGCTCCCAAACAATCGCTGGTAGATCATTGCGTGCATGTCGAATAGTGAGCTCTCCCAAGCTGGTGGCTGTTGCGACGGACAGTCGAGCCAGAATGGAACATGCTCCCGTTCGAACGGTGTTAGAGCTCCTCTGCTCTTCGACCACATGTGAGGCTCGCTTGTATGATCTGTCCACAGCTTCATCGTATGGGACGGTGTCATTTGCTTCGCCAGTATGAACCTGCAACACAAAGTCAGACAGTAGCAATGCTGGATTGAAAGCTTACCTCCATATCATCCGACGCGCAGATTCCTCACGCTCCAGAAACTCATTCGGCTCCATCGAATAAGTGAACCGTATGCAGTCATGGAAGGGCTGAAAGACCAGGCACTTGCTCCGAGTTCTCATCTCGTCAAACCAGCTCATGAAGTCGACATCCGTTCCAACTTCTTCACCATCCTCTCGCAACCCCTTAAGGATCTGAATGGCTTCCTCGCGCACAGCCTTCCAATATAAGTCCAAGGTGAACCACTTGATCCACTCTTTGTCCTGCATGCCCGGTAGCCCAAGTGTCTGTTGTTCTGCCTTGGATTCGAGACGGGTGAGCTTGTTCAGGTATCGGAGTCGCAGCATGTTTGGAATCTTCGCCCTTGACATCGCATACAGCTTCTCAATGCCCATCAGCGACACTGCTTATGAGAGATGTTTGTCACCTTCTGGAACCACTCCTCCCCCAAGTCTGGGTCTATGATGGAGAGGAACTTGTGCATACGCTTGTCATGCTTCTTGTACACTAGCTGCTTCAGGTTCACCTCAACCTGTGATTGCCCTTAGCACTGGTGACTGCTCTGTCGAGATCATCGTCGATCTCGTTCTGCACATAGAATAAGTTAAAAATTTTTTCCTATAAATTAAATCGGAGGTTACCTTGAAAAGGATCTTTGCGCAGATCAGGTTCGGAAGAGGATGCCAAGCCGTCTTTCCTGTGAACTCTCCTTCCACTTCCGCACCTCAAGACGATCAACCTCCGTGAGTGACTCGAGGATTTTCTGAGTTCCTTCTGTACTAGTGCAGACCGCCTTTACAGCGAGGAGAATATGTGGTAGCGTTGTTTCCACAGATGTTGCTGAAGATCTGTTCAACGAAACTGTAAGTCTAAACTCTTAACAAAAAGAAAAGAAAATACTCACATGTTAATCGATTGGAACATCGAAACCAGTTGAAGAATGTCGAGGTTCTCCGTGGAGATGAAACTCGATCGAACGCGAATAGCCCATCGCTGGTTGTCCTCTGCATCCTCTCGGTACAGCTTCTGCAAAGCCTGTAGCCTATGGTTCCCGTCCCAGCAGCTAAACTTCCTGTTTGAGAGCCTTGAAGCCCACTGTTTGTACTCCGGCTGAGTAAGAGCTTGCTCGAAAGACCGGTGCTGCTCGTACTGAATCGTGTCCTTCGACAGCTCCGATAGCTCCTCAGCAGTGAGTCGATCTCCGATGGACAGAATGAACAAGGCCGTGTTGCGTAGATAACCAGCCTTCTTCAACGATGACACCAGCCTGTCCAAGTCCCCTGGGTTCACTCGTCGAACCACCTCGTTGGAATGTATTCTGCAGATGGGCACATCAGGAGGATCACCAAGTCCCTTGATAGTAATTTTGTCGAGCAGGTTTGCTGAGCTCTCCAAATGCAGGCTCGCCGGTATGCTGTATAACTCCTTCGGCTCCTTATCGCTCTTCGCCTTCTTGCCTTTTGAATCAGCTTTCCCGCGGCCTCTCTTTTTGCTGACTGCCTCCTCCAAGTCGTCCTCGCTAGCTTCAGCTGCCTCTGTCATCTGCACTTGCTCGTTCAGGACTGCAACCTCAGCGGATGAAGGAGGCAACTGCGACGAGCTCTCCGGGAAATCTGTGATTGTTGGTGGAGGCTGTTCTTGCTCAACTGCTACTACTCCAGACTGAGTCACTGGAGGATCCTCCTTTGCTACATTAGATGGTTCTCCTCTCTTGCCTCGCTTCTGCTTCGATATCCTCTTCTCTTCCCGTGGCTCTTCATCAGGCGCAGTCTCTAGTAGACGTTTTGAAGCTCTCACCATTTTGTAAACTCTGGAAAGCAAACACACAAGTCAATTGATGAGGAGACAAAATAAAAAAACAAACAAAGATGACTAACCTTGTGGCTGCCGACTCAAGCTAGATGGTGCCGACCCTCTCAGTCGGCAGAGAGATGTAGAAGAACAAATCCTGCCGACTGAGATAGTTTGTGCCGACTCTGTCAGACGGCACTGAAGAGATAATGGTGCCGACTGAGATAGGATGGTGCCGTCCCCTCTCAGACGGCACAAATGGGAAGACCCATTAACTGTTTTAAAAGAAATACTTGAGACGCAAAGAAAAAAAAAACTAATTCAAAATACCTTGTGGCTGCCGACTGAAGAAGGATGGTGCCGTCACTCTCAGTCGGCACAAATGGGAAGACACTATAACTCTGAAAAAAAACATTGTTATACGGATACTTGAGCCGCAAGCAAAATATAAACAAATTCAAAATACCTTGTGGCTGCCGACTGAAGAAGGATGGTGCCGTCACTCTCAGTCGGCACAAATGAGAAGACACATTAACTCTGAAAAAAAACAATGTGATACGAATACATGATCCAGAAAGCAAAAAAAAATATATCGAACATACCTTGTGGCTGCCGACTGAACTAGGATGGTGCCGTCACTCTCAGTCGGCACAAATGGGAAGACCCATTAACTCTGAAAAAAAAACCTTGTGATACGAATACTTGAGCCAGAAAGCAAAAAAAAACAAATCGAAAATACCTTGTTTTTGCCGACTGAACCAGGATGGTGCCGTCACTCTCAGTCGGCACAAATGGAAAGACCCATTAACTCTGAAAAAAAACATTGTGACACGTATACTTGAGCCGCAAGGAAAAAAATAAATAAATCGACGATACCTTGTGTTTGCCGACTGAACCAGGATGGTGCCGTTGCTCTCAGTCGGCACAAATAAGAAGACCCTATATCTCTGGAAAAAGAAATACTTTGAGCAGCAAATCATAAAATACAGAAATTACACATACCTTGTGGCCGCCGGCTGAGCAGGATGGTGCCGAATCTAAATCGGCACAGAAATCTCCATTGTTATACTTGGGCGCTGCACGAATCGAGTCGAAATGGATGGCGCCGCAGTGGAAACCGTAACTCTGAGATCTGAGATTGAAGAAACCCTCTGGATCTGCCGCAGTGGAAACAGATCTGAGATTGAAAGAACCCTAGCCGCAATGGAAACAGTAAACCCTATCTACCAAAAAACCCTAGCCGCAATGAAAACAGTGAACCCTACGGAATAAATGTGACATTAATATTTAGGGTTTATTTTAAAATATGTGAATAATTGGTAAATGTGAAGATATTTCAAATCATAAAAGGTAGAAATTAAATTAAATCGGTGATACTAGAGAGGACATCATTAAGAACACTGTGAACTGGGCAGCATAGAATTAATTATATACAAACGTGTATTCACGTTTATTGTTAACGATTGTAATTTTTTTTTGGTAAGGAAAGTGTGTTTAATCTTTTGCTTTGCTTTCCTAAACCACCGAGCTTTCTCCTTGCGTTGTCATGGCCAGAGTTACCTATGAAGGCATTGACAAAGATTTCCCAGTCGATGAAGATGGAAATGCTTTTGTGTTTGAACATGATCTTCACATTGCTTTCAACATTCCTTGTTGGTTCAGTATACATGTGGTTCAATTGATGTCAGTTTCTGCGAGTTCTGGAGAAGATGTGGAGTTGTTACCAGAAGGCAATGCATCAAACCAGTTTGTCTTTTACACATTGTGCCCGGCAAAGGGCCCGTTGTTCAGGTTGCGGACAGAGGAGCGTGAGGAATCCATGCTGGTGTGTCTTCTAAGAGCAGACAAATGTAGGATAGGGAAGGATCTCATTGGTTCGTCTGAAGTTAAACGAGTCTCTGAACTACCGCAGATATACAATGGAAATGTCATTTTCGAACTTCCCCCTAAGACAGAAAGCACAGAGAAGTACTCGGGGATGAATCGCAAGGATGGCTGCTACCATTGGACACACCCGAGCACAACACACTGGCATGTTCCGGCGCGAGTCAGTCGAAGTTCATGTGTCGGACATCTCCAATGCATCAATCCTACCTGCCCCTACTTGGCTTTTGAGAAGAAAGCAAATGAATGTCACTTCAAGGGTGCTGTGGAGAAGGCAAAGACAACTGAGACAGGCAAAGTAATAGGCATAAAATGTAAGCATTGTGGAGAGGAGCCATTGCTGGTGCACACTTGTCCGGCTTATGTGTACTACATTCTGCCAGACGACATTTCTTTTACAAGGTTGTTCATTCACAGAGGTGTTCATCAGCATCCAGTCAGCCCCTCAGTGTCAGCTTCAAACGTTCAGCGAGCCAGATCTAGTGTCAGCAACGTGGTAAAGAGCAGTCCGCGAACCAATCAACGAGTGATTGAGTTTCAAGCCGCGCGTGAGCTCATCTTTGAAGAACTTTTCAAGGAAGAAGGAGAAGTCTCGTACACTGGTTTACTCTCAAAACTTGAACCTCTAACAAACCATCGAAGGTATTTTTTTTAGATCTCTACACACTGACGTGACCTTTTCTTTAGGACTCGGGACTGGATTACACAATCAAGACAGAAGGAGACACACTTTAGAGAGGGTTACGAGGGTCTTCTGGAGCTGAAGACAAAGCTGCCAATACCTTTCATTCACGTCATACATGTTCCAGGGATGGAACTGCATGGTGCTGAGGAGCAGCCTCTGATCTTCAAAATGACAGTTGAGGGACCGGGTTCAGGAGTTGAGTACATCAGAAGGTGTCAAAGTGGAGGAGACCTTCATGATCAATGGGTTGTTCTGGACCACACGCACCGCATACCAGACTGGGCGACAATTGGAATACACCTTTATGACCCATTGTAAGTTGTAAAACTCTTCATAACACTTTCTAATCTTCGTTATCTAACGCTCTCTTGCAGTGTCAGATCCATGGTGACTATAGCTTACGCAGATATGTGCCGCGAAGATAATGTTGCAGTGCTGAAGTTCTTGAACACAATGCTAGAGGTTTGTAAGAAGCAGGGTTTGGAGAATGTCAACTTTGCTGGTTTCATGTCGGATGAGGCTGGAGCGATATGGATAGCCTTGCGCCAAGTATTCAACAACGGAGCAAAGATGAAAGGGAGGGAAAGAAGCTGTCTGTTTCACTTTATGCAATCCGTGCGTCAGGTGACAAAGAAATGGATCGCAGAAGAACATCGCGAAGAACACATGAAGCTTGCTCGTGCCTGGCCTGCAGCACTGAATGAACAATCTAAGAAAGAACAACTGGCAATTCTCGAGTCTTTTGGGAAGGACGAGCGTCAAACATTCGAGCTTTGAAGACATGGCTGTCTTGGTGGATCAGGCATGAGGACCACATCTCCATGGCGGAACTGGGAGACATGACAGAAGAAGGACTCGCGAGCGTTCCAACTACAAACAATGCTGAAGTGATTCACGCGAGAGCAAGAAGAGCAAGATTGGCCAAAAGAGTACCACTGCTGGAGGCGACAATGTTAGACCTCACCGATGCAGTTATGCAGAGTGCGAAGGTGAAAGCGGCAATAGAAGGGAGGTATACAGGGTCAGGGCCTTCGAAGGAAACTCTGTTGAAACGAGTGCAACGCAAACTCTCTGAGGGGAAAAGTGTATCTCCATCAACAATTATTAATCTGGTGGAAGGCGAGGAACACTTGACCAGCCCGGAGTTCACGAGTACCACTAACGTTCGAGTGCAAACTGTTAGGAGAACAGTCACAGGAACAGAACAGTCTGATGCTCGACGTTCACACAGACATGATGTAGAGTACACAGAGCGGGTGGTCCAAAACAACAGGAGAAAGAGGTTAAGGTTCGAAGAGGTTTCGGAGAGAGAGATTGCTCAAACAGAGTGGGCCATCAGACGAATCGGAGCATCCAGTAAGGTTAAGTGTTTGGGGATGAATCAGGAAGGAACTGCTCTGTGTGGAAAACCAATCGGTTATCCAAGCAGAGTGCCAGCACCAGGATTCTATGGAAAACGAATGTACATTGATGCCTTGGGGAATGAGGAGTATGTACAACAGATGATGTGGTTCTGCCCAAAAGATTCAGGGTGTTTCACGCGGCCAAACGGCAAAATTCTTCGGTCACGAATTCCAACACCACCAACGGTTTGGCCTGTGCTCAAGGAAACGAAGCTGACAAGTGAGGAGGTCAGAGAACTACAGGATGCAGGCTTTGTTCTGGAAGGTTTACAGGGGATGGCAGGAAGAGTAGATGAGGGTCAGAAGGACAAAACACCATCGCCACCACGTGGAGCTGGATCTACAACAATTCCACCTTTCGAAGGACGTATGGTTCGGACTCCAACAAAAATGTCTAAGGAACAAGAGAAGAATTTCCGCAAGGCCAAGACGTTTTTAGGTTGTGTGCGAAATGTTGAAGTGACAGCTAGAGGACGGAAGGAGGCTTTCGTTGTGTCGGCAGGAAATGACTCTGCAAAGGTGACTATTAATACTTATCCTTCATGCAGTTGTTCTACATTTCAGAAGAGCAAAAGTTGGAGCCCATGTGTACACATGTACTTCGTCTATAGCCGTGTGCTTGGCTTGAACCCGGAAGTCACATATTTTCTACAAAGGCGATCGCTCAGTGACATGGAGGTCCACCGTTTGCTGGTGAATTGCAACAGAGTTCATGACCCACCGGTGCTACAAGGATAAATGGTTTAGGGTTTAGGATAATGTTTATTAAGCCAGTCGGCATATATTAAGCCAGTCGGCATATTAAAAAAACTTATATATTCTAGAATATTCTTGAGAATATTCTAGAATATGCTAGAAATACCCTAGAATATCCCGAATATACTAGAATATATGAATAATATGAAGCCTCCTGAGCCGGAGCCTCCTTTTCGCCGAGACCCTTTTAAAAGTCAGAGGCCCGTGAACCCCATTAAATAATTATCTCTTCTCCACAGGAGCTAACAGGCAGCAGAGGACTTGTTAAGTCGTATTCTTAAGCTAAATCTTCAGAAGGTAACCAATTGATACCAAAGAATATTTATTTACGTTTAATTCTATTGTTGGAATCGCCAAGCCAAACCACCACATCCGATTCATCTACTGAGTTTCCATTTGTATTGTTTTGTTAAATGTCCATGGAATCATATCGAACCGGTGCATTTCCAATACAGGAGTTTATGGGTCTGGTGGATATCTTTTCTCAAGCTTGCAATACTGCAGATTTCTTTCCTTGAGCTTCTTCTCATGAGCTGCAAGAAAGCACACATTGTTAGCTTTTCTTTGAGAGAGAGAGAGCTTCTCATCTGCGAAATGTGAAGAGATAAAAAGAAAGGATGTCTTGCAAACACTGAATGACAATGTAACGCGCCCTTTTGCCTGCCTATGACATCTCCCAAACCGGGAAATTTCAGTCTCTTGCCTAACAAACATATATGTTATTTAAGAGAGTTTATAAACAAGTATAATAAGTCATAGAGTCTACCTGAAATGTAGGGCTGCAGCGAAGATTTCCCAAACACGTATAGTTGCAAGGATCCGATAGCCGACTTTTGCCACTAGGCTGCAGGAAAAAAAGATAAGTAGACTGCAATAAGTCAGAAGATGATCGATAAAGAATTGACTTACAGAGAGAAACATACTCACGCCATCTATAGAGACTTTACCTATACTGCCTACCAAGAATGGGCCGTAATATACGTCTAGGTGCAGAAATTGGTGATTCTTGTAAGCCAATCACATAAAAAATCATATTCTCCTCGTCCATTATCAAGAAGCTTCGGAAGTGATTTCTGTGGAATCTGCAAAAGGAGAAAGGTGTGTGTGTTTGAACAAGAGAAACCGGTTAAAATTACCTTCCCATTCATGTTCCAGGTGACTGCGTAAATTCTGAGAACTCGTAAGTGTTTTTTGTAATCTCTTGGTGGTGCTTGGCTCATTGATCCCTTTACCTTGTTGTACAACTGTCTGGGAGCAACCATCACTTTTTTATATCCTGATGTATGTCATTGGGATTTTCATAACGAGTTTTCTTGCCATCCTCATGTATGTCATTGGGAAGTTCAGATGCTGTCTCTTGCTTTATGCGATTAAGAGCTTCTAGCGTGGACGGCGTATTATTTCTATGTTTCTTGGCCGAATCAATCCTCCTTTACCTTTCCTCTGTGAGCCCGAGCTCCCGTATTTATTATAGCTGCTCGGGCAGAAACCCACCTAGAAACCTTCCAATTCTCGTGGAACAAGTGAATCCTTACGCATGTTTTGCATATAGGGAAGTATAAAGAAAAAAAAAGCCCAATTTATGTTACCAGTTTAAGTTCTGTGACAACTGCGTGAAATACGGGAACACTTTGTATTTTATTATCACCTAAGGTCTGAGAAGATGCCACATATATGCCACATATACATGTACAGGCGTATACGCCCCTGTTTGTCTTTGTCGTCACCAGCCATTGAAAACCCCAAACTCAAATTTTATATTAATAGGATATTGTGTGTCAAAAGCTAAAATCTACAAATGCAACATTACGTTCACCTTGGTTCGTGCCGTGTTTTAATTAATATCTACATAACTCATTGATCCTAGACATCTGAAATCATTAGTTTGTCATAATTTATGTTAATGACCGTTAGCTAGTAATTAATTCATTCTAAGTCATCAATTGGCCACAATAATAAACTATGTATTAACCCACAAGGCAAAGAACAGGTATGAGTTTTTATAAACACACGTGAAGCGTGTGTGGGAACTCTTGGTGCTTTTGCAGTAAAATATAAAATTCCAGTCGGTATGATAAGCAAGTTACAAGTTGGGTATATACGATGACTTGTCCTTGCCAGTTGTTTGACTCTGTACATTTTTACATATAGACTTAGGTTGAAAAACATCCGTAAGGAGATGTTCAATCTGGAAGGACACCTGTTGGATCCCAGCCGTTCGTCCTCGTCGATCGCGAAGGGATAATTAAAATTATTTCATTGTCATGGAATAAAAGAAACAATTTGTGCCTATAATTAATATAAAAAAAAATTTATTTATTACTGTCAAACCATATCATTTTCATCAACAACACAACAACTCCTTGATTTGGTCTCACTTGATAATGAAGCTTATTCTTTTCTTTTTTTTAAAATATTAGTCTCCTATTTATTGAAACTATATAGATTTATTAAATGAACAAAAAATATGGCACAATATACTGGGGTCCCATATATTTCCGTGTTTAGCGTTGTAAAAGCACTCGACGTGGGTTGGATAACTTAACTATATTATTAAACGATTGATACACACTCATGATGTGCTATATATGCCTCCTTTTTGTATAGTGAACGCCCTTTGAGCACCAATAACGACATCTATGTGTATAAAAGTGTGTGGATATAAAAAAATAATTTCACTGAACATTATACAATGTGGTATAATTTAATAAGAAATTCAAGAATATTCGCCTTAGTGTTTGATTTAGAGGATTCACATTTGCAAACAAAAAAGAAAAAAAAAAAAAACAGGCTTCACAACACTTTCCTCCAAACAACCATCACCATATAGACACATGAAGATCACTCAGAAACATACCCTTTCACTAGACACACCTACGGACCGCCACACACACAACCACCACCACTACCACACCATTCTGACACATACACATTACTATAAATTATTATAATTATATTATTATCTATTAATAATTGCAAAATTGGCCGCGAGATTTTAAATAGGGGTTCTTTTTCTTATATTATTGACAATATTTAACATCGGATGGTGTTACGATGGGGTGGTCAAGTTTCATGTTACTAACAAGTTTTGTTTCTTGCATTCAAAGTAAATAAATGTAGCCTTAAATAAAATCTATTACTAATATTACAAACCAAACCATAACATACAAACGGAAGTGCATGTGTTTATTCCACCCTTTCAAAATTTGTACTATGAGAAGAAGATGATGAGCTCCCAGATGTTGAACTTTGATTCTGTATAATCTGATCGTTCTTAAAATACTTGTTAATAAATTTAACACCAAAGTAGAAATAACCTCCCAACACCCCTGGTAGAAAAGCAACTGCAAGTCCCGTAACAAACCCATTAACAACCGTAAAAAATAGTAGCATTATCACTGTTTTCAACAACTGAAATAGTTGGGGGGGCGAAGTACACGTTCTGTTGAGTGGGAGCCCACAAAGACCTGGATTTCCTTCAAACCAAAGAAGCATCTAGCGTGGAAAGTTGGCCGCCACTGGGAAATCGACCCCGTGAGATTGTTGTGGATACGTTGAAAATTGTGAGAAAGCTCAGAGTCGCAAACTCTTCTGGAATATTACCCACTAAGCTGTTATTAGCTATGTCAAGATAAAGTAGTGAAACTGCATTTGCAAGCTGAGGAGGGATGGAACCAGAGAGCTTATTGTTGCCAAGCATTAATATTTGTAAACTTACAAGTTTTCCAAGTTCCGCAGGTATATTACCACTTAACAAGTTGTTGCCTAATCAAGGTCGAGTTTAAATTGATTAATGTCATATGCAGGACCATTGATGTCAGAATTCACAAGGATGTTGAAATCGCAAACGTCGCAAGTAATTTTTCTTCTTTGTCGGAACACGTTAAGGTTTTGATAAAGAGACAGGTTGCCAAGTTCTCGTGGTATAGTTCCATGGAAATTATTACCGTGCAAAGAAAATGACCATAACTTACTACAGTTGGCAAACCATGCAGGAATAGTCGACTCGAGATTGTTGTAACCAAAGGATATTCTTTGTGCCGAAGAGCATAGCTGAGGTGCTAAACTTTTTGGGATTGGGCACTCAACTTGTTATGATCAAGATTTATTTCTTGGATGTTACTACTAATACTATCAGGGAGACTGCCACTGAACTCATTATTGTCCATTATCAAAGAGACAAGGTTGGACAAATTACCAATGGTATTTGGAATTCTCCATGCAGAGAGTTTTGACTTAATATCAATACCTGCAAGCTTGTTAAATTGGAAATATCAGAGGATAATCCACCTGAGAGCTTATTATACTGCAGAGATAACAATTTCAAATGAGCCAGATTTAACAGTCGGTCGGGTATATTGCCAGTAAGCTTGTTCTCACCCAATTCCAACTGCTCGAGCTTGTTTAGATCCCCCAAACTCTCTGGTATAGTTCCGGAAAGGCTGTTATTTCTTAAATATAGCTGCTCGAGGTTCTTTAAGTTCCCCAGACACGTCGGAATTGTTCTAGTAAGTCCATTAGTATCAAGGTCAAGTCTCTGTAAATGCACAAGATTATTTCTATATAAAAGTTTCATTTAAATGCTTTACCTGAAGATTTGTGATATTGCCCATGCATTCTGGTATTCTACCAACAAGTTTTGCCCCATATGTAAAGCTAACCAATGAACGAATATTGCATACATTACTTGGAATAGAACCTTGAAGTTGACACTCAGAAAGATAAAGGTATTGTAACGCTGGAAATCCTATGGGTTTAAACAGAATATGAAGCGTATTATTCAAAGGATTAGCTCCGGCAGAGAAATAGATTAATTTGGGGAGATGTCCAAATTACTTGGTTTTTTGCATGGTAAAATTGTTAAAAGCAATGTTTAGCCTTGTTAATTATATAACTTGGATATGCTGTTTGGTACCTCTCCAGAAAATGAATTGTTACTAATGTCAAGCTCCTGTATAAAATAATTAATACTTAGTACATTTTATTAACATAAAAGTTTATTAAGACATTACCTGAATATTTTTTAAATTACCCAGACATTCTGGTATTATGCCAAGTTTGTTGCCCCATATGTAAAGCTTAACCAGTGAATGAATATTACATATATCATCAGGAATAGAACCTTGAAGTTGACACTCAGAAAGATGAAGATATTTTAACGCTGGAAATCCTTTGGGTTTAAACAAGATATGAAGAGTATTATTAAAAGGATTAGACTGGCATTGAAATAGATTAATTTGCGTAGATGTCCCAAATTACTTGGCTTTTGCATGGTAAAATTGTTAAAAGAAATGTCTAGCCCCATTAGATTATACAAGTCGGATATGCTGCTTGGCAAATCTCCAGAAAATGAGTTGTTATTAATATAAAGCACCTGTAAAGTGCTACTGTTCATGAATTTAAATAATTCACCAGAAAATGAATTATTTGAGAGATCCACAAATTGCAAGCTGGATGAAAGGGTGGCACACCAGGAAGACAAGGGTCTGCACTTAGATTGTTGCTAGAAAGATTGAGAACTTTAAGAGATGGAAGATCGCACCAAAATGGCCAAAGCTTACCAGACAATTCAGAATTGTTTAAGTAAAGTTCTTGCACTCTCTGCTGTTGCCAGTTGACACCTTTCCATGATTTTAATTCCATGCTAGTATTCCAGCTTGTTAAGGCTTTGGAATCTCCACTTAATTTATCTTTAATAGTCAGTAACACTGATGCATCATAATTAATTGAAATAGCAGCACCACGAACAATTAAGTACTAAAAAACAGCACTAATATACTCAACATGTTTTGGAAATTTGTCACAAAGTGTACACTAAAGACAAAGTTTTAAATTCTTTAACTAGATGATTTATGACTTTCAGCATGTGAGTCTTATATATCTGATTAAACCTTTGGGCCCTTATTTAACAATATTACATATTTTTAACTTAATAATACATTTGAATAATTCAATTAAGATTTTATTATTATCCTAGACGAGAGATTGAACTAGTATTAAGACTAAATCAAAGTAAACTTAGATGCTAATTAAATATTTTAATCTATTTATTGTAGATGTGTTTTTTCTTTTTGGAAAGATGTATAATATTTCCAAAGTCCTTCGATATATAATATATATTATCTTTCGTTAATTTTTTTATTCAATATCTTTCTCTTTCAAGAAGAAATCAATATCTTGCCTAAGCCAATTTTAACATATCATGAGCATCCGTAGTAAGTTTTAAAAGATTAATATATAAATTTGATATGCGAGTATATAATAAAATCCAAATAATATACTTAACAAATAGTTTGTTCTAAAAGACTATACTATATTATAGTTGACATACTATACTATATATTATAGTCGATTAATATTTAACTGCAGACTAATATAATCAATTGCCATTTATGAGCATGAACATCCTTAGTAAGTTTTAAAAGATTAATATATAAATTTGATATGTGAGTATATAATAAAATCCAAAATAATAGACGTAATAAATAGTTGTTCTAAAGGACTATACTATATTATAGTTGACATATTATACTGTATATTATAGTCGATTAATATGTAACTGCAGGCTAATATAATCTTTTTTGTATGCAATCGTGACAAAATAGCGTTGTGTAACTTAAAAAAGAATATTATTTCTTAGTGACTCTTGAAGAGTTCTTGGGCCAAGACATTGTTAAACGTCTAAAATTCTCACTAATACATCATCAATAATTTGGTCAACACGAATTCACAACAGATACACAGGTAATGATGGTTAACCCGGAGAATGTTATTCACTATGTACTCAGAGAATGTTGCACACACAGTGAAACATGTAATACTGCTACGGATCTCGTCGTGGCAGCAATACACATAGTATGCTCATAAAATATACTCATGTTTTAAATGTGATAATAATAAACATAATAATGAACACGGGATATCTTTATTTATCCATTGTTATTATAACACTATGTAATTGTATCCATCCTAACCATCTGTTAACCATATCTATCTTAACCACTTTTCAAATCGTATATTATCTTATCAAAAATATGGTCTTGCCATATCCATTTTAATTAGTTATTATAATCCTTTCTTATTCTTATTCATTTTTTTATTTTTTTATTTATTCCTCATAATAACTATAATACAGTTGTGATTTTACCCAAAATTTTCTTATATATGTTGTTTTTATACTTTCCTTTAAGTATTTATAAAATATTCATGAAATGAAAAGATACTACTTAACATCCTAGCTTAAAATGAACATATCCGTAGAATTAATAAACATTCATTGTCTTCATTACTGAGATGTTAACCCAACTTGGATTGCGTGGTTGATAATTAGGTGTTTGAAATTCTTTCCTCATTAATTATTCTCTTCTTCCATCTTAAACCAATTTGGCTCTCCAGTGATATTTAATGTCTTATATGCCACCGTTAATTTCATTCTCTCACTATTCAAGTGTATATTAAAAACAGTGTCTTTAAGAATGTATCGATGGACAAAATTTATTTTAGTAAGCCATAAGTAAATCCAAGATTGCTTAATAGATGAGGATGATCATTATTAAATTCAATGCAATCAGTATATATGCATGATAACTTACAAAAGGTGTTAAAGAGAGAATCCTAATCATAAAAAAAATTTCAAGTATTTAAAAAGGTAAACCGATCCTCAAAAACATTTTACACTTGTTAATAAACACAAGGGTATCTTAAAGAATTCATTCTCACCGATACATGTATATATTTCATCCAAATAATATCTACCTGTAAGTATGCATGTATGTCAATAAATGTTAAGAATGTCACAACTTTGTAAATACCAGTAATGCATAATGTGTAAATTGATATATAAAATATTCAAATATGCATAAGTTTAATTCATGTGCATATGGATACATTAATATGTATGCACTGTGTATATACTTAATAACAATTTTCTAAAATGTATGTGAAACCTCTCAATTAGATTGCAAAAATCTGAATGGGCAGTGTCACAGCAGCTCCATTATAACCAACGGCGTTAGCCTCCAAAGACACATCAATACTCCGGTGTTTAAAACTCTTGGCAATGCTAATCCTCCCCTTAAGTGCGTACGCAGGATTCGCTTCCGTACCTACACCAACACCATCCGTACCACAGTCAGTAAGAAATAGTAGTACATACTTTCCATACACGTATAATTAACTATCGAAACATGCATCCAAACATTTATATGCACGTACAGACAACAACAATTCAGATCACATATACAACAAACATATTATATAGATACCACACAGACTCGCGTACCTAAAGGAGCAGCATTTGTACCAACCTCCCTCAGAGACAATGCAATAGGCTCTTTGAAAGTGAGTATTGTCTGAGACCAATGTGTGCTTGGAGAATATGGTGAAGTAAATAATACAACGGGCTCCTGTTTGCAAAACCTCTCCGTCAAACCAACGTCAAACCAAACCACCACCCCGTAACACCACGTTTTCCCATCTATTGCATAAAACAAAAGCGATAAATATTAAATATAATAATATGGATATAATAAATAAATGGCAATACCTGTGCGTGGTGCGAGCTCAAAATTGGCAGCGAAATCAACGTCCTCGGCTTTCATAGTAACAATATCAACCTCTGAAATCGATAAGAAACAGTATTATCAATAATCAACTCTCTCTCTCACGCGCGCGTACAACACACACACATTTTGAACTTCACTATGTAACAGCGTTATGAAATATGAAACTTAAACAAGTTAGTGTTGTGGATTACATATTTATGCCACATCCATATAATACCATACATGCGCATAGGCATATTAATAAGTCATTAATATGTAAATTTGTTACAACACGAGTGAATACATGTGAACTATGCATGTTCCGGAGTGATCAGTGTTATATTAATAACCTATAATAGGAACCATACTATAATACATCTTATAGCTTGTGAACTATGCATGTGTAATAGTAACCATACTATAATACATAATATCTTATAGCTTGTGCAACACACAAATGTAGCAAAATATAGTTATAAATATGTATGATATTTGCTATTATGATCGTTAATAATACGATTTGGCATAGTAAACAGTTATACCAGAATTGTGAATGTGTGTGCGTGCGTGCGTGTGTGGCTATAGTAATATTATGTTTACCTGAATTAAGCATGAATCTGTAACAATATTTTAGCTTCAACAACATCTATTATAGGTGTTTCAGCAGCGTGTTATTGACTTCCTTGCCAATGTGTTGCATACTAAACCATAAACGTCTTCCAGAATCCAAGGCTTGTACCACCTTTGCCAAACCCAGCTACATACTGCGGGCGCATGATATTCACATACGAGCATGCAGACACAACATACACATATCTTGATTTGTAAATTTGTATTTTGCGCATGCATGTGTGCGAGAGAGATTACACACACAAATAGATACTAAACATCTCATGTTATTCACTTATACATGCATAATAAATCACGACATAGGCCAGCGCTGAAGATAAAGCTATGTATATGTATATGCATATCGACACGCACGCGCACACGCACAAGCGTGCATATGTATGGAGTACATCCATCTGTCTATCGATATAGAAACATGGACAAACACACATACACCGCGAAGTACTGATAAATTTTTTAACACAATTTCATATGATTAAACCTTCTCTAAAACATATATAGCATGGTTCCTAATATATATATTACCATTTCAGCAGTGTCTGGGAGAATGGCACCACCTGGTTTAAGCCATTTATCACGAGCGTGTAAGACGGATCCCAGCATGGACTCGTACAGTAGACAGGAACCCATCCATTCGCTGATTATCACATCAACACTGTGTGAATCGAACGGCAGAGATTTATCTAATTCCTCTCTCACGACCTCTATCACGTTGTTGTTTGTATCATCGTGTATTACCCGTTCTCTCTAGCAACCTGTCAGATAAACTGGATTATTATATTAAATGTGTGTGTGTGTGTGAAGAGATGCCATACACATATCTCTCAAATATGAAAAGAAGATTGGCTATATCTTCATATTTTTTTCTTGTACTAACATTATATATACATATAAAATCACATATACAACGCATGTATATGATAAAATATATTTCATACGCATTAAATGTAGATGCATGTGAGTTAAATACTAAAGCAGAGTCGTGATGTATATACATACGCATTAAAATTTGTATGTATATAGAAAAAAAATGCCACACGCGCACACACTGACACATCAATATACACAAGATGTAAAATGTGAAGCAGAGAAACATATAAGTTCAATATGGTCAGTGTATATATGCAGATATTGTATGAATAAACATATATGCACTTATTATGTATTCACATGTACAAACATATGATACCTGCCGTGCAACCACAGCCATCTTTTCACTTCCATTCTACAGCAATAACCTTCGGTGAACCAGCCTTTGCCGCAAACAAGCTGCAAACACATACATTAATACACACACACAACAACACACTATACACAAACACGTCTATATACAATTAATAGGATAAGACTACATGAATTCTACCTAAGAATTCCTGTTCCACAGCCGATATCCATAACAATGGCATTCTTCAAAAGAGTCGGATTATTCATAATAGCCCTCTGATATGCCTCTGTCCTTACCTGAAAACTATGACATTAAACAACATGCACATAATATCATCAATAGATGTAGGTACACACATATACATAGTACATAGCAAGCAAAACAAAATTACAGTCTGAACCCGCACACTCGTACTGTATAAACATAATAACCATGTATCGATTAGGTATATATTGGTGCAAAGTGTAGTGTATATAATATGTGGAACATAGCATAGTGTGTGTGTGTGTGTGTGTGTGTGTGTCTCTCTCTCTCTCTCTCTCTCTCTCTCTCTCTCTCTCTCTCTCTCTCTCTCTAATATTATATATATATATATATATATGAATGAACATAGCATAAATATGATGTATGAATATGTCACTTACTTTATCGCCAAGCATTTCTCTGTGGATGCCAATACTCGCCATAAGAGCTAAAATACTTACTGTTCACACTGCGTATTTCTTCCTTTACCACGCTCCCAAAGGTGACTTTTCCCTTCTTGTCACTGGGTAAATTATTTACCACTTTACTTGAAGATTCCATCGTGTATTTGAAGATTCCAGACTGGATAGTCCTTTATGTTTCAAATCCGCTATCTCATTCATGAGTTCTTCTCCGTCATAATCGTAGAACAAAAACTTCAGAATATGGACATAATAATATACATATATCTCACACACATACATAAAATGAAAATATGCACCTATTGATAACGTGAACCTCCTGATTATTACCTCCAGCATCGGTATCCATGTCTGTGTAAAATCACTTGCCCATCAGTATTTACCAACACGGACAGCACGCGCGCACACACAACGGACACGTATATTCATAATTTGTAACGCTATGTGCAAAATCTTATGTGCATTAAGTCCATACCTGGTGTTTTATTATGTCCTGTAAGCTTACATACAGACTCAAGGCAAACGTATTACGTAGGTATGTATACATGCATTTCAATACATATAATGTATAAATATGCTGCACAGAAGCACAAATACACGCACACACAAAATGGGATTGTTCTATATCATACGTGTATCTCTGTGTGCAATACGTATACATATACACACACACCTTCAACGTCTTCATCGAAGCTGTATAATAATGGATCATTCTCCAGAAAAAGGAGTTAAATACTTATCATCCTTCCAATGCTCCGACACAACAGGCAGAGAAGAATGTCTCGCTGAATTTGTATGATCCATCAATTCTTTGTCGCTGTTAAATGGGCGCCTACAGTTCCAACACCTTTTGCTTGCCACCTAAATAAACAGTTATAGCATTACAAATAATACAAAATGCAGTACAAACCATATCGCATACCATTCGTTACTAGAAAAGATTCTATAAGGAACAAACGCATGGCTTTAGTATGAACGACAGAATACATAGGATTAGTTTTTTTTAATGTAAATTATGTATATATGTTTGTTTGTATAACAGTCTGTATCACATGTTTACACATATTCTGTGCGCATCATACACTTAACATAAGCGTTTGTGTATGTAGATGAACAAATAGAACATACAGACGCATAAATAAAAGAATGCATAACAATTTTCCCTATCCTAGCGGCAATAGTTTTGGTGCGTGGCTGGGCCAGCTCGGGGCTAGTTTCAGTGCGTGTCATACTTGATGAGCGTGTACATACTTGACAGCTTAGATATACAACTGATGTAGGTAAGTTTATATATAGAATACACATAACAAAAGACAATAGGCCCGTCATGCATACATAAATAAGTACACGCACTCACACACATACTGTAAGAAAGTATGAAACAGTGTATTATTATCTTAAATATATGATTTCTGCATATAGGTGAACAATATACAGCACAAAGCACACAGGAGTAGACATAGACACACATAACAGAAAAAACGCATAAAAAATTCCTATCATAGTAGCATTTCACATGCTTCAAAATAATTGACATATACAAATAAATCTATATGTTTATATATACATTATACATATATGTATACATACATATGGAAACATATAAATTTGTGCAGTCTTATCTAACATTACACAATTTCGTATCACACACACATACGACACCACACACACAATTCCCTATCATAGAAGTAACGCATGCAGTTTCAGGGCGTGTACATGGTTGACAGCTTAGATATACAATAGAATGTATGTACGTACGTATTAATGTTTATAAGCCAATATACATTCAGCATATATTTTCAACTTCTATTAGTCAAAACACACACACAGATATCATACCAGTACACAATCTTAAACACACCCATTACACAATCGTGTACCTCGGAGCGTATATAATTCAGGAGACGAATAGAAGCGTGAGAATTGAAATCGAATCCATGCTCCTGCGAGCAATGCACAAATGCTTCCTCCGCAGAATCACTCACATTGCCACAAAGCAAGCATTTTGCCGCGCTCGATCCATCACCAACGCCGCAAGCATCATCCGTCCAATCCACCGCCTTCTTCGCCCTCGTCCTCGCTTGAGCTCATTCTCTCCTTTCAATATTCCCTGTTTCTAGATGCTCTGTTTTTAGGGTTCTCCCCGGGGATTATGATAGGGAGGATGAGCTCTATCCATTGTTTTAGATGCGTGGGAATAACAAGGATTTACAGGAAGAAGCTATTGATATGTGGTGCCGTGAATAATGAGAATAGCGCAACGCGCGGGAAGAACCATTATCAAATACTGGGTCTCAAATACAATGCATCCCCGCAAGAAATAAAAACTGCATTTCGGCAGCTCGCCCACAAAGTAGCCTTTATATATGTATGTGTATCGATATTTGTTTCTTGTTTGGTGCCGCCCACTGAGAATTTCAGCAACACCTCCCCTAGTCAGTATTTTACACACTCTATACTTAGAGTTTATTTTTCTTAATGCACACCCTTGTTCACCCCCTATTCGATATCTTTTTTGTTTGGTGCTGGCTTGGAGGTTCGGCAATAACCCACCAGTCGGCAACCCACCATTTCTTGTTCATTCATATGTGCAAACAATCTATATCCACCAACTGGGGTGTTCGGCAATGACAACCTTAATCAGCAAAATCCCTTTCTTAGGTAACTTTTGAGTAATATAGTGCCGACTAAAGAATATTCTCTTCCTGAACAAGAGTAATTTTGTTGACTAAGAAATATTCAATGACGAATCTAATATATTCTAGGCCCATGGGGCCAATCCTTTTTTTCGTGGAGACTCAAGATGGGACTCTCTTGTTTTAATTAAAAAAATTAAGTTAATTAAAATAATCAATAAAAATTATTCTATATTACCTTATCATTAGTCTCATTATAGTTATCTATCCCTAAGTCATATTTGTAGGTTGGTTTAAAAGTCAGAGGCCCCTCTAGAATATTTGTCCCTTGTGAACCCCATTAATAGTTATCTCTTCCAGTGAAATACATACGCCGTAGTCAAAAAATGCTACGGAGGAATTAAATATTTCCGTATCGTTTTTTTTACTACGGCGTATTTCACTGGTCCCTTCTCCACAGGAGCTACAGGCAGCAGAGGACTTGTTAAGTCGTTTTCTTAAGCTAAATCTTCAGAAGGTAACAATTGATACCAAAGAATATTTATTTACGTTTAATTCTATTGTTGGAATCGCCAAGCCAAACCACCACATCCGATTTATCTACTGAGTTTCCATTCGTATTGTTTTGTTAAATGTCCATGGAATCATATCGAACCGGTGGCATTTCCAATACAGGAGTTTATGGGTCTGGTGAATATCTTTTCTCAAGCTTGCAATACTGCACATTTCTTTCCTTGAGCTTCTTCTCATGAGCTGCAAGAAAGCACACATTGTTAGCTTTTCTTTGAGAGAGAGAGAGAGCTTCTAATCTGCGAAATGTGAAGAGATAAAAAGAAAGGATGTCTCGCAAACACTGAATGACAATGTAACGCGCCCTTTTGCCTGCCTATGACATCTCCCAAACCGGGAAATTTCAGTTTGTCAACTCTCTTGCCTAACAAAACATATATGTTATTTAAGAGAGTTTATAAACAAGTATAATAAGTCATAGAGTCTACCTGAAATGTAGGGCTGCAGCGAAGATTTCCCAAACACGTATAGTTGCAAGGATCCGATAGCCGACTTTGCCACTAGGCTGCAGAAAAAAAAATATAAGTAGACTGCAATAAGTCAGAAGATGATCGATAAAGAATTAACTTATCGCCATATATAGAGGACTTTACCTATACTGCCTACCATACTCACGCATCTATAGAGACTTTACCTATACTGCCTACCAAGAATGGGCCGTAATATACGTCTGGGTGCAGAAATTGGTGATTCTTGTAAGCCAATCACATAAAAATCATATTCTCCTCGTCCATTATCAAGAAGCTTCGGAAGTGATTTCTGTGCAATCTGCAAAATGAGAAAGGTGTGTGTGTTTGAACAAGAAAAACCGGTTAAAATTACCTTCCCATTCATGTTCCAGGTGACTGCATAAATTCTGAGACTCGTAGGTCGTTTTTGTAATCTCCTGGTGGTGCTTGGCCCCTTTACCTTGTTGTGCAATTGTCTGGGAGCAACCATCACTTTTTATATCCTGATGTATGTCATTGGGAAGTTCATCACTTTTCATAATGAGTTTCTTGCCATCCTCATGTATGTCATTGGGAAGTTCACATTTGTCTGGTGCAGATGCAGATGCAGATGCTGTCTCTTGCTTTATGCGATTAAGAGCTTCTAGCGTGGACGGCGTATTCTTTCTATGCTTCCTGGCCGAATCAATCCTCCTTTACCTTTCCTTTGTGCAGAAACCCACCTAGAAACCTGTCAATTGGAACAAATGAATCCTTACGCATGTTTTGCATATAGGGAAGTATAAAGAAAGAAGGCCCAATTCATACTACCAGTTTAAGTTTTGTGACAACTGCGTGAAATACGGGAACACTTTGTATTTTATTATCACCTAAGGTATGAGAAGATGCCACATATATGCCGCACATACATGTACAGGCGTATACGCCCCTGTTTGTCTTTGTGGTCACCGGCCATTGAAAAACCCAAACTCAAATTTTATATTAATACTAAAATCTACAAATGCAACATTACGTTCACCTTGGTTCGTGCCGAGTTTTAATTAATATCTACATAACTCATTCATCCTAGACATCTGAATGATTAGTTTGTCATAATTTATGTTAATGACCGTTAACTAGTAATTAATTCATTCTAACCCATCAATTGGCCACAATAACATTTGAGAATAAACTATGTATTAACCCACAAAGAACGGTATGAGTTTTATAAACACACGTGAAGCGTGTGTGGGAACTCTTGGTACTTTGCAGTAAAATATACAATTCCAGTCGGTATGATAAGCAAGTTACAAGTTGGGTATATACGATGACTTGCGGTTGTTTGACTCTGTACATTTTTTACATATAGACTTAGGTTGAAAAACAAGATGAGGAGATGTTCAATTTGGAAGGAACCTGTTGGATCCTAGCCGTTCGTCCTCGTGATCACGAAGGGGATAATTAAAATTATGGAATAAAGAAACAATTTGTGCCTATAATTAATAAACAACACAACAACTCCTTAATTTGGTCTCACTTGATAATGAAGCTTATTCTTATTTTTATATTAATCTCCTATTGATTGAAACTAGCTTTATAGATTTATTAAACGAACAAAAAATACGGCCAATATTCTGGGATCCCATATATTTCCGCACTTCGACGTGGGTTGGGATAACACTAAATATATTATTAAACGATTGACACACACTCATGATGTGCTATATATGCCTCCTTTTTCTACAGTGAACGCCGACATCTATGTGTATGAAAGTGTGTGGATAAAATAAACAATTTTACTGAACATTTCATATATATACCTGTACATAGTTATGTACGCCTCTAAAATATGTGAGAATTGATATATATATATATATATATATATATATATATATACATAATTACGTACGTCTCTAAAATATGTAAGTTCCCCAGTCCACACATAAAATACATGTAACCTTTTTCCTATTTAATTTAGTACGTGGCCAAACCCCATCTCACTGATCATCATCTTAGGTGGCATATGCAAATCACTTCTGTTTTCCAATGGAAGACCACATAAATCCAAATTTCCCAAAGAGCACAAATTACTATTAAGGGTGATAAACCGACCTCCACTTGGAACGGTTGTCTTTTGAGACATTGAACCCGTGAGGTTCTAAATTCCTTATGGAGATAAGTCAATGACACTGCATTTGCAAGATCAGCAGGCACGGTACCAAAAGCCAAGGTGTAATTCTCTAGATTTCTGTAAATCCTCAGTCACCCCATGATGTGAAATGCAGGTCCAAGGAAGTTGCTGCTTGAGAGGATGTGCACTCTAACTCGTAACTGCAATTAGTCTACAGGAATGCTGGTTTCCAAGAAAAAGAAGTTGGTGCTGCTGGGTGCTGCTACTGGGAAGAGTTGGTTATAACGAAGGATTAGTACTTACGAAGAAGGTTTGTCAGCTGACTGAAAAGAACCCCAAGTTAAGTCCCTTGAGATTCTCAAAGTTACCCAGCACGCAGGAATTATACACTAACAATTGCAAATCTGTATAATTTAATAAGAAAATTCAAGAAAATTCGCCTTAGTACCTAAGCATTATTAGTGTTGATTTAGAGGATTAACATTTGCAAACAAAAAAGGGAAAAAAAAACAAACCAGGCTTCACAACACTTTCCTCCAAACAACCATCACCATATAGACACATGAGATCACTGAGAAACACTTTCTCTTAGACACACCTACGACCGCCACACACACAACCACCATTACCACACATATTCTCTTTCTGACACATACGCATTACTATAAATTCATATTTGCAATTATAATTATATTATTATTAATTATAATTATAAGTAACTGCAAAATGGTAATATTTTTTAACATTGGGTGTCTTACGATGGGGTGGTCAAGTTTCATGTTACTAACAAAATAAATAAATTAGTCTTAAATAAATTTAAATAAAATCTATTACTAATATTACAAACCAAATCATATAAACATACAAACGGAAGTACATGTGTTTATTCCACCCTTTCAAAGTTTGTACTCTGAGAAGATGATGAGCTCCCAGATGTTGAACTTTGATTCTGTAAATATGATCGTTTAAATACTTGTTAATAATTTAACACCAAAGTAGAAATAACCTCCCAACACCCCGGTAAGAAAGCAACTGCAAGTCCCATAACAAACCCATTAACAACCGTAAAAATGGTAGCATTATCACTGTTTTCAACAACTGAAATAGTTGGGGTGAAGTTACACGTTCTGTTGAGTGGGAGCCCACAAAGACCTGGATTTCCTTCAAACCAAGAAGCATCTAGCGTGGGAAGTTGGCCTCCACTGGGAATGGACCCGGTGAGATTGTTGTGAGATACGTTGAAAACTGTGAGAAAGCTCAGAGTCGCAAACTCTTCTGGAATATTACCCACTAAGCTGTTATTAGCTATGTCAAGATAAAGTAGTGAAACTGCATTTGCAAGCTGAGGAGGGATGGAACCAGAGAGCTTATTGTTGCCAAGCATTAATATTTGTAAACTTACAAGTTTTCCAAGTTCCGCGGTATATTACCACTTAACAAGTTGTCACCTAAATCAAGCTTGAGTTTAAATTGATTAATGTCATATGCAGGACCATTGATGTCAGAATTCACAAGGATGTTAAATCGCACACGTCGCAAGTAATTTTTCTTCTTTGTCGGAATACGTTAAGATTTTGATAAAGAGACAGGTTGCCAAGTTCTCGTGGTATAGTTCCATGGAAATTATTACCATGCAAAGAAAAACCATAACTTACTACAGTTGGCAAACCATGCAGGAATAGTCGATCAAGATTGTTGTAACCAAAGGATATTATTTGTGCCGAAGAGCATAGCTGAGGTGCTAAACTGTTTGGGATTGGTCCACTTAAGCTGTTATTATCAAGATATATATGCTGGATTGTACCAGAAATACTATCAGGGAGACTGCCACTGAACTCATTATGTCCAATGTCAAAGACACAAGGTTGGACAAATTACCAATGGTATTTGGAATTCTACCGTGCAGAGAGTTCTGACTTAATGACAATACCTGCAAGCTTGTTAAATTGGATATATCAGAGGATAATCCACCTGAGAGCTTATTATACTGCAGAGATAAATTTTCAAATGAGCCAGATTAACAGTCGGTCGGGTATATTGCCAGTAAGCTTGTTTCACCACAAATCCAACTGCTCGAGCTTGTTTAGATCCCCCAAACTCTCTGGTATAGTTCCGGAAAGGCTGTTATTAATTAAGATAGCTCGGAGGTTCTTTAAGTTCCCCAGAGACTTTGGAATTGTTCCAGTAAGTCCATTAGTACTAAGGGAAGTCTGTAAATGCACAAGATTATTTCTATATAAAAGTTTCATTTAAATGCTTTACCTGAAGATTTTTGATATTGCCCATGCATTCTGGTATTCTACCAACAAGTTTGTTGCCCCATATGTAAAGCTCAACCAATGAACGAATATTGCATACATTACTTGGAATAGAACCTTGAAGTTGACACTCAAAGATAAAGGTATTTTAACGCTGGAAATCCTTTGGTTTTAAACAAAATATGAAGCGTATTATTCAAAGGATTAGCTCCGGCAGAGAAATAGATTAATTTGGGGAGATGTCCCAAATTACTTGGTCTTTGCATGGTAAAATTATTCAAATAAATCTCTAGCCATGTTAAGTTATATAACTTGGATATGCTGTTTGGTACCTCTCCAGAAAATGAATTGTTACTAATGTCAAGCTCCTGTATAAAATAATTCATAATTAATATTTATTATGCATAAAAGATTACTAGGATATTACCTGAAGGTTTTTTAAATTACCCAAACATTCTGGTATGCCAACGAGTTTGTTGCAATGGATGTAAAGCTGAACTAGTGAATGAATATCACATATATTATCTGGAATGGAACCTTGAAGTTGACACTCAGAAAGATTGAGGTATTTCAAAGCTGGAAATCCTTGGTTTTAAACAAGTTCTGAAGAGTATTATTCAAAGGGTTAGACATGGCATTAAAATAGATTAAATTGCGAAGATGGCCCAATTGACTTGGTTTTTGCATGGTAAAGTCGTTAAAAGAAATGTCTAGCCACATTAGATTATACAAGTCGGATATACTGCTTGGCAAATCTCCAGAAAATGAGTTGCTACTAATATAAAGCTTCTGCAAAGTGCTACTGTTCATGAAATTAGATAATTCACCAGAAAATGAATTATTTGAGAGATCAACAACTTGCAAGCTGGATGAAAGGGTGGCACACCAGGAACAAGGGTGTGCCACTTAGATTGTTGCTAGAAAGATTGAGAACTTTAAGAGATGGAAGATCGCACCAAAATGGCCAAAGCTTACCAGACAATTCAGAATTGTTTAAGTAAAGTTCTTGCACTCTCTGCTGTTGCCAGTTGACACCTTTCCATGATTTTAATTCCATGCTAGTATTCCAACTTGTTAAGGCTTTGGAATCTCTACCTAATTTATCTTTAATAGTCAGTAACACTGATGCATCATAATTAATTGAAATAGCAGCAACACAACAATTAAAGTACTAAAAAACAGCACTAATATACTCAACATGTTTTGGAAATTTGTCACAAAGCGTACACTATAAGACAAAGTTTTAAATCTTCAACTAGATGATTTATGACTTTCAGCATGTGAGTCTTATATATTTGATTAAACCTTTGGACCCTTATTTAACAATACTAAAATAATATTGTTAACTTAATAATACATTTGATTAATTCAATTAAGATTTTATTATTATCCTAGAGAGGTTGAACTAGTATTAAGACTCAATCAAAGTAAACTTAGATGCTAAATAAATATTTTAATCTATTTATTGTAGATGTGTTTTTTCTTTTTGGATTATTTCCAAAGTCCTTCGATTATATAATATATATTATCTTTCGTTAATTTTTTTATTCGAATAATCTTTCTCTTTCGAGAAGAAATCAATATCTTGCCTAAGCCAATTTTACATATCATGAGCATCCGTAGTCAGTTTTAAATTTGATATGTGAATATATAATAAAATCCAAAATAATAAACTTAATAAATAGTTGTTCTAAAGGACTATACTATATTATAGTTGACATACTATACTGTATATTATAGTCGATTAATATTTAACTGCAGACTAATATAATCATTTTTTATGAAATAATATATTAAATAGATTAGCTGTAGTTTTGAGTAAAGATAACAACCGTGTAACTTAAAAGGAATATTATTTTTTAGTGACTCTTGAAGAGTTCTTGGGCCAATACACTGTTAAACGTCTAAAATTCTCGCTAACGCATTATCAATAACTTCCAATCCAATCCACACAAAACTCCTAAATCTACACAGGGTAAGCATGGCTAACCCCACATAGTGTTGCACACATAGTGACCAACACGTAATACTGCTACGAATCTCATCGTGGCAACAATACACATAGTATTGCTCACAAAATACACTCGTGTTTTCAACGTGATAATAATAAAATATAATAATGAACATGGGATATCCTTTTTTACACCCTTCATCTATATTTATACATTAGTTATTATAATCATTTTGTAGTCATATCCATTCTAACCATGTGTAGAGGTGTTATATTTATGTGCGGATGGTGAGATGTTTCTCTCATAAATAAGTTTGAATAATTATTACATTTAAATTAATTTTTCTTATTAATCGTTACATCTTGTATGATAGCATTGTTACCTGCCTTAAGTATTATTAAAGAATTGATGAGTGAGGAGGTTGAAAACTGTGTTCTTGTATGCATTATTGAAGATGAATTCAATTATGATCATTTTCATTTAATAAGTAATCCCGAATTCATTTATGTGGCTACCAAAACAAGTTTTGTCCATCAACATGCCTTATGTACACGCCATTAATTTCATTCTCCCACTACTTAAGTGCATGTGAATATTCTATAAAATTATCCTAACCATCTGTTAGTCATATCCATCCTAACCATTTGTTAATCATATCCATCCTAACCATCTGTTAGTCATATCCATCCTAATTAGTTATTTTAATCGTCTGTTACCCTTGTTCATAATATAGTCTTTCTTTTTTTAATTTATTCACAAATAATTACTCAAAAATTTCTCATATATGTTGTTTTTATATTTTTTTCATAAAGTATACTTGTGATTTGTAGATACTTTATCAACTCAACTTTATTAAAAGTATCCACAACAAACATTATATGTAGTGTGTCATTTCTTATGTTAAGTTCATGCTAACAACATCATAAATAATATATAGTATTATATGACTTTTTAAATTCAAAATTAACCTCGTTTATGTAATTCCAAGATACTAATGTATTTTTGAATTTATAATGAATAACTCTTTTAAAACTTACATATTGTCGCATGTTTTCAAATTTATTTTATTTGATTAGAGATTGATTGTTATGATATATAATAAACTTCTGTCTCGTCATAGGATATGTTTTTTAATTTTATGTTTTATTATAATTGTTCAATCTTTAATTGATAACATTTGTTAAGCATGCTTCCAAATGTGCTTGCATTATTTTAAATTAACACATATTTGTTTCAACTAATAAAGTTTGGGTTATTGTGTCTCTCAGTTTTATTTTTTAGACATTTAATAATGTATATGTGGTGTGGCAATGTTTCATTGTAAAAATTTTACTCAAACTAGTTAGTCTTATCATCACACTATACTTAACACCAAATTGTCTTTTGCAACAGCATTAAATGCTTTCATATTCTTCCCCAACAGTTTGCACACAATAACTTTGCATATTATGTCAAGCACATTCAATGGGCTTTTGATATAGTGAATAAACAAAATCTCTTCTCACCGAAGAATGTACTATGCACTCCATTGAGCACCATCATCTGGTAAGCCTTTTGAATTAACATTGTTCACTTTCTCATGTCTTACATAGTTAAAGTAGCATGCTGGCCATTCGTTGAGGTCACTCAAGTATTTCAGAGTAATAAAAGAGTGTTTGAAAGTGGTAAAAACTGATCATGCATAATGCTGATTAGGATGCTAGTCTATTTAACATATATAAAGAAGAACTCCATGAGATATTTGCATTACATTATGTGTGAGCTAAAGATTATTTTGTGTTTGTCTCTAAGGTTAATAAGATCATTCAAACTTGATATTTAAAAACAATTCAAAGACACTAAAGGTTTTTGTGTTGGAATGCAAATGCTATTCATAATTTAACAATGTTGAAACATTATCATCACATGTTAAGTGAGGTGAATTTGGCTCCTCTTATGTTCATATTTCTTAAGGTTTTCAATTGTCACCATCCAGGGTTCGGACATTCAAGCAATCAACATGATAGGTAGTTGCACAAGTCGTAACTGAAGAACGGGAGGTCAACCATGAAAAGTCAGTAGGAAGACCGCATCGACTTAAGGTATGAATAACTTAAGTAGGAGGTAGCGGTGGTAAGCCATCATGAGGAACGACACATGGAGAATCATCTACTTAATGCAGCTGCACACCTAGAAATTGATTTAGTTGTACATAAGATTGAATATTTCTTTAATGTAGAAATCATATTTTTTATTACTTTAAGACAACATGTTTAACTCCCACTGATTGGGCCACGTGTTGTAAAGACTTCAAGGTATATAAGGAGATAGGTCGGAGCGAGGAAGGAACTCGCGGGTAAGAGGAGTGCCACACACTGAGAGAGTGAGAAAGAAAGTATACTTGTGTTTGTAGTTTGCTCCTTTATATATTATATATCTCTTATTTTCTTCCCTTTATGCATATCAATAGATCTACCTTCCCCGTGATGTCACCATAGCACCTATCATCATATATGATGGACCTTAGAGGCGGTGTGTGCCCAAGAGTTTCCCATCTCCAATGCTGCCAAGCCATGTATCCATTCCCAAAGGGGTCACACCCGGCATTGCCCTTAGCATTCCATCTTCCTAAGTTGACCTTACGGACCTTCACCTTACCTAGCAACCATTCAGCAAAGAGGGACATACACCTCCTATCGGAACCCGGATGATCCCTGGCGATGGGAAGTTAGGCGACCGTGACAACAACATTCTCTTAGGTCAATTGTTTGGCCCAAGCACGGCAAGCAAAATTGGTGACCATAAAGGGATAACAAGGTCGCAAGATGGACCACATTACTAGCCAGAGTAGCAGCAAGGAGACGTGATTCGTGGAGATGGGCAGAATCACTAGAGGTTTCATAATACCAGATGCACTGAAGGCTAGGATGAGACATGCTCCGGCAAAGAGGTGCCACATATCCACCCGACAACTTGCTCGAGATGGCACAAGTGACACCCTTGGGCAGGAGTAGGCCCATCATAGGGCAAAGAACAGAAGAAGGCCTAGAAACCCAATGTCTTTTCCTGGAGATCCCCAAGCGGGTGATAAAGAAGGAGGTAGGCGACTAGCCTTATGGTAAAATGGTGCCACAACCTAATGACAAAGGCGAGCTAAGTGCACGCCCTACTCAAGGCTAGGTGGAGGTCAGCCAAGAAAGCCCACGAGAAGTGTTGGGAAGACCTTACGACTAGCGAGCAGGGAGCAATGCCCCAAGGAGGTGGATGGAGGACCTGACCAAAGAGAAGCAAGGGAAGTTAGACAAGAAGGAACCCCCCAATGCACCACTACAACCACACATGGGCATCAACTCCAGCCCCGTAGGGAGGAGGGAGCATGGCACAACGACGGCATAGACCTAGACAACGAGAGAAGCGACTTGTGCATTGGAGGCCTTAAACAATCTGAGACTCGACAACTAGCTTTGAATGAGCAGCGAAGGCAATCATGCTGACGGATGAGGGTGTTCAGTAGAACTTTTTTAATACTTTTAAGGAAGCTTAAGATATTTAAATTAGCAAAAAATTATTAGAATACTTTAACTTTTTATTAGTAGAAATTATTAAATAAAATTTAAGGCTAATTCTTATCATCATTACTACCACAAAAGGGAGATACTATTTATATAAGGTGCATGTGTACTTAAAGGACTTGGATCCACTCATATAACTCGTCGTGAGTGCAATGTTCTAGCATATCTTCAAAAAACTCATTTTATTGAAGTGTACATGTTAACCGTCGTTTTAGTGCATAAAGTCCTAATAATAGACTTCTTTAGGTTTCATTTATATATTTAATTATCTTATATATAGTATATATCAAATATACATACCACTTATAAAAGGCGTTAAAGAAAGAATCCTAATCAAAAAACAAATTTCAAAGTATTTAAAAAGGTAAACCGATCCTCAAACATTTTACACTTGTCAATAAACACAAGGGTATCTTAAAGAATTCATTCTCACCGATACATGTATATATTTCATATAAATAATATCTATGTACACAAACCTGTATGTATGCATGTATGTGTTAAGAATGTCACAACTTTGTAAATACTAGTAATGCATAATGTGTAAATTGATATATAAATATTCAAATATGCATAAGATTAATTCATGTGCATAACATGGATATGTTTAATATGTATGCACTGTGTGTATACTTAATAACAATTTCTAAAATGTATGTGAAACCTCTCAATTAGATTGCAAAAATCTGAATGGGCAGCGTCACAGCAGCTCCATTATAACCAACGGCGTTAGCCTCCAAAGACACATCAATACTCCGGTGTTTAAAACTCCTGGCAATGCTAATCCTCCCCTTAAGTGCGTACACAGGATTTGCTTCCGTACCTACACCAACACCATCCGTACCACAGTCAGTAAGAAATAGTAGTACATACTTTCCATACACGTAATATTAATTATCGATACATGTATCCAAACATTTATATACACGTACAGACAACAACAATACAGATCACATATACAACAAGCATATTATACACATACCACACACAGACACAGACACACGTACCTAAAGGAGCAGAATTTGTCCCAACCTCTCAGAGACAATGCAATAGGCTCTTGAAAGTGAGTATTGTCTGGGACCAATGTGTGCTTGGAGAATATGGTGAAGTAGATAATACAACGGGTTCTTGTTTGCAAAACCTCTCCGTGAAACCAACGTCAAACCAAACCACCACCCCGTAACACCACGTTTTTCCATCTATTACATAAAATATAAAACAAAACCGATAAATATTAAATATAATAATATGGATATAATAAATAAATGGCAATACCTGTACGTGGTGTGAGCTCAAAATTGGCAGTGAAATCAACGTCCTCGGCTTTCATAGTAACAATATCAAACCTCTGAAATCGATAAGAAACAGTACTATCAATAATCAACTCTCTCTCTCTCTCTCTCTTACACACACACACACAGATTTTGAACTTCACTATGTAACAGGTTATGAAATATGAAACTTAACAAGTTTGTGTTGTGGATTACATATTTATGCCACATCCATACAATACATACATGCGCATAGGCATATTAATAAGTCATTATAATGTAAATTTGTTACAACACGAGTGAATTTTCAAATTGTGACCTATGCATGTTCCAGTGATCAGTGTTATATTAATAACTTATAATATATAGGAACATACTATAATACATATTATAGCTTGTGCAACACAAAATGTAACAAAATATAGTTATATAATGTATGATATTTCCTATTATGATCGTTAATAATACGATTTGGCATAGTAAACTGTTATCCAGATTTTGTAAATGCGTGTTAAGCATGAATATATTATTTACCTGGATTAAGCATGAATCTGTAACAATATCTTTAGCTTCAACAACATCTATTATAGGTGTTTCAGCAGCGTGTTTATTGACTTCCTTGCCAATGTGTTGCATACTAAAACCATAAACGTCTTCCCAGAATCCAAGGCTTGTACCACCTTTGCCAAACCCAGCTACATGCTGCACAATACATAAATTTACAATCAAGATGTGTGTATCTGCATGCTCGTATGCGCCACGCGTGCGTGTGTGTGTGAGAGAGATTACAACTAAACATCTCATGTTATTCACTTATACATGCATAATAAATGACGACATAGGCCAGTGTGAAGATAAAACTATGTATCGACACACACACACACGCGCACGAGCGTGTATGAAATGCATATGTATGGAGTACATCCATCTATCTATAGATATAGAAACATGGACAAACACACATACACAGCGAAGTACTGATAAATTTTTTAACACAATTTTAATATGATTAAACCTTCTCTTAAATATATTATAGCGTGGTACCATTTCAGCAGTGTCTGGGAGAATGGCACCACCTGGTTTAAGCCATTTATCACAAGCGTGTAAGACGCATCTCAGCATGGACTCGTACAGTAGATGATTATCACATCAACGCTGTGTGAATCGAACGGCAGAGATTTATCTAATTCCTCAATCATCCCTCTATTACGTTGTTGTTTGTATCATCGTGTATATACCCATTCTCTCTAGCGACCTGTCAGATAAACGGATTATTATATTAAATGTGTGTGTGTGTGTGAAGAGATGCCATATAAGATTGGCTATATCTTACAATTTTGAATTTCAACAATATCATATTTTTTTTCTTGTACTAACATTATATATACATATAAAATACACATATACGCATGTATATGATAAAATATATTTCATACGCCTTAAATGTAGATGCATGTGAGTAGATACATAAATACTAAAGCAGAGTCGTGATGTATATACATACGCATTAATATTTGTATGCATATAGAGAAAGATGCCACACGCGCGCGCACACACATACACATCAATATACACAACATGTAAAATGTGAAGCAGAGAAACATATAAGTTCAATATGGTCAGTGTATATATTCATATGTAGATATTGTATGATATAAACATATACAACTTATTATGCATTCACATGTAAGAACATATGATACTTGCCGTGCAACCACAGCCATCTTTTCACTTCCATCTACAGCAATAACCTTTGGTGAACCAGCCTTTGCCGCAAACAAGCTGCAAACACATACATAAATACACACCCACCCACCCACACACACACACACACCCACCCACACACACACACCCACACACACACACACACACACATATATAGACACACACACACACACAAACACGTTTATATACAAGATAAGGCTACATGGTTTCTACCTAAGAATTCCTGTTCCACAGCCGATATCCATAACAATGGCATTCTTCAAAAGAGTCGGATTATTCATAATAGCCCTCTGATATGCCTCTGTCCTTACCTGAAAACTATGACATTAAACAACATGCACGTAATATCATCAATAGATGTAGGTACACATATATACATAGTACATAGCAAGCAAAACAGAATAACAGTCTGAACCCGCACACTCGTACTGTATAAACATAATAACCATGTATGGATTAGGTATATATTGGTGCAAAGTGCAGTGTGTGTGTGTGTGTGCGTGTGTGTGTGTATATATATGTGAACATAGCATAAATATGATGTATGATATGCCACTTACTTTATCGCCAAGCATTTCTCAGTGCATGCCATACTTGCCATAAGAGCTAAAATACTTACTGTTCACACTGCGTATTTCTTCCTTTACCACGCTCCCAAAGGTGACTTTTTCCCTTTTCTCATTGGGTAAATTATTTACCACTTCACTTGAAGATTCCATCGGTGTATTTGAAGATTCCAGACTGGGAAAGTCCTCTATGTTCAAATCCGCTATCTCATTCATGAGTTCTTCTCTGTCATAATCGTAGAACAAAAACTTCAGAATATGGACATAATAATATGTATAAACATAATTATATCTCACACACACATACATAAAATGAAAATATGCACCTATTGATAACGTGAACCTCCTGATTATTACCTCCAGCATCGGTATCCATGTCTGTGTAGAATCACTTGCCCGTAAGTATTTGCACACACACAACAACGGACACGTATATTAATAATTTGTAATGCTATGTGCAAAATCTTATGTGCATTAAGTCCATGCCTGGTGTTTTATTATGTCCTGTAAACTTACATACAGATCCAAGGCAAATGTATTACGTAGGTATGTATACATGCATTTGAATAGATATAATGTGTAAATATGCTGCACAGAAGCACAAATACACGCACACACAAAATGGGATTGTTCTATATCATACGTGTATCTCTGTGTGCAATACGTATACATACACACACACACCTTCAACGTCTTCATCGAAGCTGTATAGTAATGGATCATTCTCCAGAAAAGGAGTTAAATACTTATCATCCTTCCAATGCTCTGAAACAACAGGCAGAGAAGAATTCTTTGTCGCTGTTAAATGCGCGTCCACAGTTCCAACACCTTTTGCTTGCCACCTAAATAAACAGTTATAGCATTACAAATAATACAAAATGCAGTACAAACCATATCACATACCATTCGTTACTAGAAAAGATTCTATAAGGAACAAACGCATGGCTTTAGTATGAACGACAGAATACATAGGAGTAGTTTTTTTTATGTAAATTATGTATGTATGTTTGTCTGTATAACAGTGTATCACATGTTTACACATATTCTGTGTGCATCATACACTTAACATAAGCGTTTGTGTATGTAGATGAATAAATGGAACATACAGATGCATAAATAAAAGAAATGCATAACAATTTTCCCTATCCTAGCGCAATAGTTTTGGTGCGTGGCTGGGCCAGCTCGGCATGTCATACTTGATGAGCGTGTACATACTTGAGAGCTTAGATATACAACTGATGTAGGTATGTTTATATATAGAATACACATAACAAAAAGACAATAGGCCCGTCATGCATACATAAATAAGTACACGCACTCACACACATACACATATCACTTCTAAGAAAGTATGAAACAGTGTATTATTATCTTAAATATAGTGATTTCTGCATATAGGTGAACAAATACAGCACAAAGCACACAGGAGTAGACATAGACACAAAACGCATAAAAAATTCCCTATCATAGTAGATATATTATACATATATACATACATACATATGTAAACATATAAATTTGTGCAGTCTTATCTAACATTATACAATTTCGTATCACACACACACACGACACCACACACACAATTCCCTATCATAGAAGCAACGCATGCAGTTTCAGGGCGTGTACATGGTTGACAGCTTAGATATACAAATGAATGTATATACGTATGTAGTGATGTTTATAAGCCAATATACATATATGTAACGGAATAACAATACATTCAGCAGATATTTTCAACTTCTATTTGGATAACAAGTCAAAACACACACACAGATATCATACCAGTACACAATCTTAAACACACCCATTACACAATCGTGTACCTCGGAGCGTATATATTTCAGGAGACGAATAGAAGCGTAGAAATCCAGCCGTAATTGAACACGAAGAGAATTGAAATCGAATCCATGCTCCTGCGAGCAATGCACAAATGCTTCGCAGAATCACTCACATTGCCACAAAGCAAGCATGTTGCCGCGCTCGATCCATCACCATCGCCGCTAGCATCATCCGTCCAATCCTCCCAGCCACCGCCTTCTTCCCCCCCTCGTCCTCGCTTGAGCTCTCTCTCCTCTAGCCCCAGGAACCCTAGGGTTTTCAATATTCTCTCTTTCTAGATGCTCTGTTTTAGGGTTCTTCCGGGGATTCTGATAGGAAGGAGGATGAGCTCTATCCATATGCGTGGGAATAACAAGGATTTACAGGAAGAAGCTATTGAGGTGCCGTGAATAATGAGAATAGCGCAACGCGCGGGAAGGACCATTATCAAATACTGGGTCTCAAATACAAAGCATCCCCACAAGAAATAAAAACTGCATTTCGGCAGCTCGCCCACAAGGTAGCATTTATATATATGTATGTGTATCGATATTTATTTCTTGTTTGGTGCCGACTTAGATGTTGTAAATTTCTTATTTGGCACCCACTAAGAAGTTCAGCAACACACTCTATACTTAGAGTTATTTTTTCTTATGCAGCCCCTTGTTCACCCCCTGATTGGATATCTTTTTTGTTTGGTGCTGACTTGGAGGTTCAGCAATAACCCCACCAGTCGGCAATCCTATGTGTAATTTATATCCACCAACTGGGTGTTCGCAAAATCCCTTTCTTGGGTAACTTTTACCAGGTGTTTGCCAACTGGAGTGTTTAACATTATCTTCCCAGTCAGCATATATTATCACTTTGTTTATGTTTTTTATATTTTACAGGAGATGTAGACGGGAGCTTCTCTACAGCTACAAGAGAAGAAAGATTGTGAATTGTCCAAGCATGAAGCAGAAGCAAGAGTGGCTTTGATAAGCATAATGCGAAGAAGACAAGGGGCAAGGCTACCATAGCCACAACATAGTCTAATACAGTGTCAGAAAACTAATCTTTCAGTTCCACTATGGACACAGCCTTGGAGTGCCCAGCTTTACTTATAGTGTCGTAATTAACTAAGGTACCTATTTCATTGACAGTAGCAAATGATTAATAACACCTTACTGACATGTGTGATGGTATCTTCATACCTACTATATTGCTAGAGTTCGGAGTGATAGTAGTTGATGCGAATGTAGAAGAGAGTGAGGCTGACGCAAGAGATGTCATGACATTACAAGTTACTAGGTCGATTGGTCAAAAGAAGGCCACACGACGGCAAGTCTTCAAAAAAGAAGAAGGCGAAGGAAGTACAAAGGAGGAAAAAAGGTGTACAACATTTCAGCTAGTTTATAGGTAGAGAGTTTAATTAGCTAGCTTCAATGCAATTTTATCAATGACTTTAGAGATCCTTCGGATGTGCTAGTGTGCCAGTTCTATTCTAACGAAGTGGTATGTGGCATAAATTCAGAGGACTTGGACCAATTGATGGCCAGTTTGAAGCAAGCAAGTGAATACCTTTGCAACACTATTTAATTTATCTTTTCAGTTGGTAAACTAGTCACTGAGTTTAAGATAACTAAGGATCCCGACATGCTCATTTTACATGAGTTTTTTGAAAGTGACCTAGTGGATTCCAAGTTCCATACATGGTGTCCTTTGTTCTTTAAGGAGGAGGAGAGAAAATAATGAATTGTTCAGGTTTGATCTAGTTTTATTATGAAGTTCTTTATATCATGGGATGGCAACCATAGGCCTCAGGCTCTGTAGAGGCTATATATGGAGGCAACAAAGAAGGAGGAGAGAAAACAATGAGCTGTTCGGGTTTGACCTAGTTTTATTCAGAAATTCGATGCGGATGATCTCTAGCTTGTCACTATGTTTAAGCAAACCAATAGATAATTAATTAAGCTTATGTCTATGGTGTGTACTAATTTACTTATTGTAATTCTTCCATCACTTCTGTTGAGATCACACTATCACATTTCTTATTGATAGTAAAGACATGTTGTACTAGTGTGGAGGGTACCTCTGCTTCATTGAGCGAGACAAACCACAAAAACATTCAACAATGGGTAAAAATTGTATTCAAGGTAATTAGATTTATTTCCTTTATTATGATTATAATGCATGTTAATTTATAGAATGAGATTGAGAAGGACCTTGACAAAGATGTGAAGCACTCCAAAGGGAGCAAAAGAGTTAAAGTGGTTCACAATAGATCCTTAACCTTTTGTAACTTTTTGTATGCCTCCTGCAATGGTTAAAGTGGTTCACAATGATGAGAATCCTTAATCTTTTGTGACCTTTTGTATGCCTCTTGCAATAATTAAAGTGGTTCACAATAGATTTATACTATCACAATGGAGTGTCAATGACATTATTTTGGAATCCATCTTCTGAGGTGAACGTACAACCTTAGAGAGTAGTTTGAGACGAGGTCATGAATATCATAAAGATCTTACTTCAAGACATTAACAACCTTAGTAGTAAAGGGGAATTTTATACCTGGTTTAACGAGATGTGTGATAAATGCAAGATGTTAATGTTGTTCTAGTTCATGTTAGAGTGTGTCCGCTTCACCTTTTCTATAGAGCCAAGGGAATTCTTTAAGTGAGAGGAGTCGGCTAGAAGGATGGTTTGGAAGAATTTTTATTTATTTTTATTTAATTAGGCCATTTTAAGCTTTATTGCAGGTTTATGAAATCACAACAGTTTGCACTAAGCACCACCATAAAACTCTTTTAGGACCATATTAGTTCTTCTCACATGTGGAGCAAGAAGACTTCTTCCTTAACCCCATTCGAGCAGTAGTACATTCAATTATGACTGGACTTTTTAGAGGGAGAAGTCCCAACATTTTTACTGCCGTTGCCATTGTTTTAAGAGGCTATGTTAACTGTTGGGACCATTGACATCAAGGATGATCTTATTTACACATCTTGGTATTGGCATTAAGTTGTGGAACATATGATGACTTATCCGTCTACAACATTGAGGAGATGTGTAGGTCATTCTTTGACGAGGAAGTGGAGTAGTAGGAGGCATACAAAAGGTTGAGGGTTTTCATCGTTGAGCGCTACACCCCAAATTCATAAACACGGTTTTGAGAGGAGGTAGGTGAGTTCAACTTTAATTTAGTTATCTTGGACCTTCTTACCAACTTGGACCCTATGGCATGTACTTTGGACAATAGCATGTTGCACCTCGATTCAATAAAGCTCATAGGCATGCACTTGGCAGCACAAAGGTTTTATGGTGGTGTTTGCTACGATCTCCAAAGTTGTATAGGCAGCTGAAATTATTGGGCTACAACATATTATGTCTATCGTGAACGAGGTTAGGGATATTGACATAGGATGAAGGTACTACTTAGTTCTCTATTTTTTATTCTCATTTACTTATTACCTTTTCTAGGAATCTTTCTGATGATGCTCTTGTTTTCAAGCCTATGAAAATCTAGTAGCATTAAATCCACTTTAATTAGGCAACACCATCCTCGTGGATAATCCTAACCATTATTAAGAATCGTGGTAAGATAATTGTTCTATGCTAACTTAAACTTGAACACTGCAAGCTTTTGTTATAATTAAAAAGTGTTCAACTTATGCAACTTATAATCGAGTGGCTAACAAGATAGGGTGACCTCATTTGGGATATTGGATTGGGAACATAATCATCACTTATTACATTTATAGATCCCCATAAAAATGTTTTAGGCATAGAGAAATCTTTTGAACTAGCAAGGTTAACCAAAGTTAGTAGCAAATGGCATCAAATTGGAGGAGAGGAAGAAGAGTAACTTATAGTTAGGTGTTCATTTTAATGAATATGTACATATTTCTTGTGTTATTTGAATAATAAAAAATATTCCTTTGAGTAATATAATGCCGACTAAAAAATATTCTTTTCCTCAACAAGAATATTCATTGCATCACTTGTGATTTTTGTTGTGTTGTTGATGAAAATGATATAGTTTGACAGTATAAATAAAAAAATTATATTAATTATAAGCACAAAATGTTTCTTTTATTCCATGACAATGAAATAATTTTAATTATACCTTCGCGATCGACGAGGACGAACGGCTAGGATCCAACAGGTGTCCTTCCAGATTGAACATCTCCTTACTGAGCTCATCCTGTTTTTCAACCTATGTCTATATGTAAAAATGTACATAGTCAAACAAGTGGCAAAGAGCAAGTCATCGTATATACCCAACTTGTAACTTGCTTATCATACCGACTGGAATTTTATATTTTACTGCAAAGTACCAAGAGTTCCCACACACGCTTCACGTGTGTTTATAAAACTCATACCTGTTCTTTTGCCTTGTAGTTTATTCTCAAATGTTATTGTGGCCAATTGATGGGTTAGAATGAATTAGTTAACGGTCATTAACATAAATTATGACAAACTAATCATTCAGATGTCTAGGATCAATGAGTTATGTAGATATTAATTAAAACTCGGCACGAATCGAGGTGAACGTAGCGTTGCATTTGTAGATTTTAGTTTTTGACACACGATATATAAAATTTGAGTTTGGGTTTTTCAATGGCCGGTGACGACAAAGACAAACAGGGGCGTATACACCTGTACATGTATGTGTGGCATATATTTGGCATCTTCTCATACCTTAGGTGATAATAAAATACAAAGTGTTCCCGTATTTCAGGCAGTTGTCACGTTTCTGCACAAAGGAAAGGTAAAGGAGGATTGATTCGGCCAAGAAGCATAGAAAGAATACGCCGTCCACGCTAGAAGCTCTTAATCGCATAAATCAAGAGACAGCATCTGAACTTCCCAATGACATACATCAGGATATATGGTTGCTCCCAGACAGTTGCACAACAAGGTAAAGGGATAATGAGCCAAGCACCACCAAGAGATTACAAAAACCACCTACGAGTCTCAGAATTTACGCAGTCACCTGGAACATTAATGGGAAGGTAATTTTAACCAGTTTCTCTTGTTCAAACACACACACCTTTCTCCTTTTGCAGATTGCACAGAAATCACTTGCGAAGCTTCTTGATAATGACGAGGAGAATATGATTTTTATGTGATTGGCTTACAAGAATCACCCCCATTCTTGGTAGGCAGTATAGGTAAAGTCTCTATAGATGGCATGAGTATGTTTCTCTCTATAAGTCAATTCTTTATCGATCATCTTCTGACTTATTGCAGTCTACTTATCTTTTTTTCTGCATCCTAGTGGCAAAGTCGGCTATCGGATCCTTACAACTATACGTGTTTGGGAAATCTTCGCTGCAGCCCTACATTTCAGGTAGACTCTACGACTTTTTATACTTGTTTATAAACTCTCTTAAATAACATATATGTTTTGTTAGGCAAGAGAGTTGACAAGCTGAAATTTCCCGGTTTGGGAGATGTCATAGGCAGGCAAAAGGGCGCAGTTGCAGTGTCATTCAGTGTTTGCGAGACATCCTTTCTATTTATCTCTTCACCTTTCGCAGATGAGGAGCTCTCTCTCTCTCTCAAAGAAAAGCTAACAATGTGTGCTTTCTTGCAGCTCATGAGAAGAAGCTCAAGGAAAGAAATCTGCAGTATTGCAAGCTTGAGAACAGATATTTACCAGACCCATAAACTCCTGTATTGGAAATGCACCGGTTCGATCTGATTCCATGGACATTTAACAAAACAATACAAATGGAAACTCAGTAGATGAATCGGATGTGGTGGTTTGGCTTGGCGATTCCAACAATAGAATTAAACGTAAATAAATATTCTTTGGTATCAATTGGTTACCTTCTGAAGATTTAGCTTAAGAAAACGACTTAACAAGTCCTCTGCTGCCTGTAACTCCTGTGGAGAAGAGATAACTATTTAATGGGGTTCACAAGGGACAAATATTCTAGAGGGGCCTCTGATGGTTGTTTGGAGGAAAGTAGCCTGTTTGTTTTTCTTTTTCTTTTTTGTTCGCAAATGTTAATCCTCTAAATCAAGCATTAATAAATGCTTAGATACTAAGACAAATAGTCTTGAATCTCTTATTAAATTATACCACATTGTATAATGTTCAGTGAAATTGTTTTTTTTTTATCCACACACTTTTATACACATAAATGTGCTCAAAGGGCGTTCATTATAGAGAAAGAAGGCATATATAGCACATCATGAGTGTGTGTCAATCGTTTAATAATATGCTTTTACAACGCTATACACGGACCCCAGTATATTGTGCCGTATTTTTTGTTCATTTAATAAATCTCTAAAGTTAGTTTCAATCAATAGGAGACTAATATTTAAAAAAAAAAAGAAAAAGAATAAGCTTCATTATCAAGTGAGACCAAATCAAGGACTACGACGAATCTACTATATTCTAGGCCCATGGGGCCACGCCTTTTTTCGTGGGGACTCAGATAGGACTCTCCTGTTTAATTAAAAAAATTAAGTTAATTAAAATAATAATCAATAAAAATTATTTTATATTAGTCTCATAGTTATCTATCCCTAAGTCATATTTGTAGGTTGGTTTAAAAGTCACCATATATGCACATGAGATCACTCAGAAACACAGTCTTTCTCTTAGACACACCTACGACCGTCACACACACAACCACCACTGCCACACCAAGGTATTATTCTTTTTCTGACACATACGCATTACTATAAATTACATCTTGCAATTATAATTATATTATTATTAATTACATTTATAAGTCGACTATTAGTAATTGCAAAATTGGCCGCAAGATGTTAAATAGGGCTTCTTTTTTCTTATATTATTGCAAACTTTACAATTTTAACATTGGGTGGTCTTACGATGGGGTGGTCAAGTTTCATGTTATTGCCAAGTTTTTGTTTCTTACATTCAAAGTAAATAAATTTAGCCTTAAATAAAATCTAAACAAAGTACATGTGTTTATTCCACCCTTTCAAAGTTTGTACTCTGAGAAGAAGATGATGAGCTCCAAGATGTTGAACTCTGATTCTGTATAATCTCATCGTTCTTAAAATACTTGTTAGTAAATTTAACACCAAAGTAGAAATAACCTCCCAACACCCCTGGTAAGAAAGCAACTGCAAGTCCCATAACAAACCCATTAACAACCGTAAAATGGTAGCATTATCACTGTTTTCAACAACTGAAATAGTTGGGGTGGTGAAGTTGCACGTTTGTTGAGTGGGAGCCCACAAAGACCTGGATTTCCTTCAAACCAAGAAGCATCTAGCGTGGAAAATTGGCCACCACTGGGAATAGGCCCCGTGAGATTGTTGTGAGACACCTTGAAAACTGAGAGAAAGCTTAGATTCACAAACTCTTCTGGAATATTACCCTCTAAGCTGTTATTAGCAATGTCAATATAAATTAGTGAAAATGCATTTGCAAGCTGAGGAGGGATGGAACCAGAGAGCTTATTGTTGCCAAGCCCTAATACTTGTAAACTTACAATTTTTCCAAGTTCCGCTGGTATCTTACCACTTAACAAGTTGTCACCTAAAAGGATGTCAGAAGTCCAGGGGAGTCTGAAATTGCACACATCACAAGTAAGTCTTGGTCTTTGTCGGAGTATGTTAAGGTTTTGATAAAGAGACAGGTTGCCAAGTTCTCGTGGTATAGTTCCATGGAAATTATTACCACGCAAAGAAAAATACCATAACTTACTACAGTTGGAAAACCATACAGGAATAGTCGACTCAAGATTGTTGTAACCAAAGGATATCATTTGTGCCGAAGAGCATAGCTGAGGTGCTAAACTGTTTGGGATTGGTCCACTTAAACTGTTATTATCAATATATAAGTTGGATTGTACCAGAAATACTATCAGGGAGACTGCCACTGAACTCATTATGGTCCAATGCCAAATACACAAGGTTGGACAAATTACCAATGGTATTTGGAATTTTACCATGCAAAGAGTTCTGACTTAACAACAATAACTGCAAGCTTGTCAAATTGGATATATCAGAGGATAATCCACCTGAAAGCTTATTATAGTGCAGACCTAAATATTTCAAATGAACCAGATTTAGGAGTCGGTCGGGTATATTGCCAGTAAGCTTGTTCACACCCAAATCCAAGTCCTCAAGATTCTTTAGATTCCCCAAACTCTCTGGCATAGTTCCGGAAAGGCTGTTATTACGTAAATATAGCTGCTCGAGCTTCTCCAAGTTTCCCAGACACTTTGGAATTGTCCCATTTAGATTGTTGTTGTACAATAGCAATTGGACGAGAGAGTGAAGTTTGCAAATATGAGTTGGTATATGTCCAGTAAGTCCATTCGTATCAAGGTCAAGGCTCTGTAAATGCACAAGATTATTTCTATATAAGAGTTTTATTTAAATGCTTTACCTGAAGATTTTTGATATTGCCCATGCATTCTGGTATTCTACCAACAAGTTTGTTGCCCCCTATATAAAGCAAAACCAATGAACGAATATTACATACATTACGTGGAATAGAACCTCGAAGTTGACACCCAGAAAGATAAAGGTATGTTAACGCTGGAAATCCTTTGGGTTTAAACAGATTATGAAGAGTGCTATTTAAAGGATTAGGTCCGGCATAGAAATAGATTAATTTGGGGAGATGTCCCAAATTACTT
>PUQB01000990.1:0-63572 GCA_003024785.1 Selaginella tamariscina
CGATGGTGGGCTTTCTGCTCATGTTGGCCCATTTGATAAACCAGCACAGAGTATGGCGAAACTGTAAGCTTCGAGTTCACACGGTTGCGGAGAGGCTTGATAACTCAGAGGAAGTTAAGAAAGATTGCGGAAGCTGTTAGATAAGGTGAGGCTTCTAACAATGATATTTATGTGTTTTTGTTATGTATCATATATATCTAGTTTGTGTTATAAGTCTTCATTTACCTCTCGTGTGCAGGTTCGAATTGAAGCTGAGGTAGAGGTTCTTGAGCTGGAGGACACTGACTTGGCCCCATATACTTTTGACAATACGATGCGTATAGAAGAAGCACTTGCATATGCATCTGAGGTTGCACAATACAGGTATGTCCCCCTCATCTTTTATAGACAATTCTCTCTCTCTCTCTCTCTCTCTCTATATATATATATAGATAGAGAGAGAGAGAGAGAGAGTTGCAACTCGGTATATAAGCTTATATATGGCGACAATCTTGTCATAGGAACCGGCAAGAGGCTGATGCGCGTAGTAGAGAACTAGAAGCAGACGTGAAGCAGGAGCCGGTGAAGAACTACACAAGCTTGCAAAAGTTGTATAAGAAGGTGTTTCCCAGGGGAAATGAGCTGTTGCGTGGGGCTCTACCAATGCCTCCGCGTCCCACGTTGGAGTCAACGGAAATCAGAGTCCCGAGAGGGTTCGACCAGAGGAGGGTCGTCCAACACGGCCCTGACGACCTTTCGGTAAGAACTATAGTTTTGATGTGTATATGCTGTGGTGTTTATGCAACGTGGGTGTTGTGTTGTTTTGGTGTGCATGTCTTGGCTAATATGTTTTACATTAATATAGATATGTTTGTATCCAGATCAACGGTTCGAAGGAAAACAGTGATGGACAAGCAACTTCCACAAGCTCCGAGGCGGGTTGTTCACATGACTTGGAGATAATCGTAGAGAAAGTGCAATCAAAGTTGGACGAGGGTGGAGACGGGGGCAGGAAAAGCATGTTCCGTGCCAAGAGCGAGGGTAAGCTACCCCTATAAGAGAAGGCAGGATGTTTAGAAGTGCAAGCGAAGGGCAGTTATTCCATGCCACGTCAGTGGGCACGCCGGACATATCCGTGGTGCCTATGAAGCGGACATGGCACACGTTCAGCCAGAGTTATTCAGCTCACAAGCTTAATGAGATAATTGTGGAGCAGTCCAAGGATGCCCAGCTCGTGTTGCTTAATCTACCCGATCACTATGAGGGAATGCAGCCTTCTAGGTACATGGAATATTGTGAGGAGCTCACTAGGGGTTTGCAGAGAGTTGTGCTTGTCCGAGGAACAGGAGCCGAGCTTTGGAGTACATAAGTACGTGAACACACACACACATACTATATGCATGTGTAATTTACACAAACACACCCCCACTGACAGAGACTCTTATTACACTTCTCAGGGGAACTGGAACTGCGCTGTGGAGTCGTTAAGGTTAGATACATATACGTGTGTATATATATACAGTGTATAGAAGTGTAGGGTAAATAAAAAGACAACGACCATGTAATCACTTATACAATACAATAAACATATGAAAGTGGTTAAAGTCTTGTACACACACACACGTATACAAAGAAAACTTGGAGTTATATATTTCCTTACATGTATATCCGTACATTTCATAAGATTTATAGAGCATTAAATTATTTAATTCATTGTGAAAAAGATCTTGTTTAACATAATTGCTGTATATTTGAATATGCAATAATTATATATTCTAAACTATTATGAAATATATGCTACCACTGTTGTAATATACTATTATTAACCAGAGTTAAAGATTAAAGTTAATAAGTATTATTATTTTACATATAAAGTTGTTGATCAAACTTATTACAAAAGAGTATTTATGTTTTATAATGTTTAACTTAATTCGATTAAAACTGATAATTAAATTATAATAAGTTGGGATAAGAAAACCCTTCATTATATTAAATTAAACTATGTTACATATGGAAATGCATATATATACATCTACATGTTTAATAACTTGTTCTTTCATTCAGAGTGTATAAAAACTTTACAAAAGTATATGAGAATTAAGTAAATACACGCTCCCATACCTTTAGGACAGTTAAAAGACAGGTGTATACAATTAGTCCTTTGAGTACCAGAACACACACGCACGCACACACACAGTACGTAAACACACGCTCCCATACTTTCACGACAGTTAAAACACAGACTAGCGTATGTGTACAGGCCAATAATACCAGAAACAAACGCAGCCACACAGTACGTAAACACACGCTCCCATACCTTTACGACAGTTAAAAGACAGACTAATATGTGTCAACTCTGCAGTGTAATCAGCTGGTTAGGTAAGATATACGTTGCTTATGTAAATGCGCATACAGACGTACACACGTCTGTGTGTGTGTGTTGTGTAATGATGGATTTGTTTGATAGGTGCGAGAAAGCTTCACCAGTTGTTTTATGGATGTTCATAATGAGATAAGGGATGATAGATATCTTATTGGTCGCCATACACATACATATGCAGATGCTTATACACAACTAAATAAATTTCTGTTCTATTAAAGCATGTGGTTCATTACGTGTGTGTGTGAGAGAGAGAGAGCGAGAGAGAGAGAGAGAGAGTAACGTGTGCTTCTTATTCAGGAGGTTGAGGTGGAGCTTTTGGAAGAGGAAATAGCTGCTGAGTCTACACTTAAAAAAGCGTGTGTATATATGCAACTAGTTTTACTCCTTTTATGTATACTACGTATTCATGATTTAAATATATATATATATTTATTGTAGTTTTGCAACTTATTTAATTAAACCTAACTTTAACCTTTTAAAATAGAATGTACTAGATTTCTTTAACCTTTTTAAAATGTTAAGGGTATAAATAAAATGGGTAATTTAGGGATAATTAATTTAGGGCAATTGAAGATATGACAAGAAATCCAACGTTCACAAGGGGACAAAGGCAAGCTCGAACCCCGTATATGCAAAAGCAAAAGAAAGAAGCTCATCTTAAGTACGATGGTTACACATGCATTAAATGTAACGGAAATGACACAGTGTTTAGTTACTTTAACAATAAGTCACTAGACCAACCCAGGTTAGCATGTAGGAATTGCCCTAAAACTGGCAATGGTAAAATAAAGAAACCCTTCTTCTTGGCCCACAAGTTACAAGGCCAAGGAAGCGAAAGATCCCCATGGAGAACATGAACATTCAAAAGGAGGAGAATATTCTAGGGAATATCCACATGCAAGAGAATATTCCACAGGAGGAGCACTGCGGCATGAATATTCCACAGGAGGAGAACATGCAATGGAATATGCACCATGGCATGAATATACAAGAGAATATTCTGCAGAATATGCACTATGGCATGAATATGCAGGAGAATGAGGAGAACATCCACTATAGCATGAACATGCCAGAGAATATTCCACAGGAGGAGTATATTCAGCAGAATATTCACTATGGCATGGATATCCTGCACTACATTCAGCGGGAGGATATTCCACAGAATAATCCTTATAACATGGATATGCAGGAGAACATTCTACAGGAGGAGAATATTCAGCAGAATATCCACTGCAGCCAGGAGGAGGATATTCAACAGAATATTCACTTTGGCACGGATATGCAGGAGAATATTCACTATGAGTCTGGCATTCAAGTGGTGGATGAGGATGAATCTAGTAATGAGTCTTTTCAATCCGAATTGATAACGATGCCCACGCCGTTGGATGAATTAGTAATGCCCAACTGATGAAGCTGATGATGCAGATGCCGTTGGACGGACCGGTGCCGTTGAATGATGATGACGAATTGGTGCCGTTGGATGATGACGAACTGTGGCAGCTGGCATTCGTACACACACACTATGTGTGAAGTTGTGCAGGTGATTCTGGATATCGTACAAAATAGATGTAATACTGTATGTAGGTTTAATAAAGACTGTTATTATAATAATATTGTTTCATGAAATAATATATATAAACAAACAGATAGATACGCTGTCCTCTTCAACACACACCCGCACATGTATGCATGTGTATGTATAATCGTAAATTAAATTATCACACAACATATACATATAAACAACAAGCTGGAGGCAGAAGCCACACACTCCGTGCCCGTGTATTACAATGTACGCTGTGCACTGTTGAAACACATTGCGTGTATTTAAAGATCAAGCTTTTAATCATTTTAATTTTAGGAAGCTTATTAAATGTTGTTAAACACACACACACCACACACGTATGTATCCATATATTGGAATAATGAATAAACCTAAAGCATGTAATAATAGTAGTAAACTACCTTATTTATACTTCAGCAAAGCCTACTCTCATATATGAAATAAGAGTACATCATACATACATAATCAAAAGAAAATAATTACGTTTAAAATTCTTAATTCAAGCAATTCTGATGAATTAATTTTTTTCTATTTAATTCCGGTGATCAACAATGAGGGTTTCACATCTTTGTTATGTTTAACAAACAACATTTTAAAATCAAAACTACATAATAATATAATTAAAAAAATTAAATACATGTTTAAATATAAGTAATACACTATATATATATACACTATTTTAAATGACAAATCAAAAAAAATTAAAATGAAATATCAATATGAATTAATTATTATTTTCTAGTATAAAATATGCATATACCTAAACGTTAAGAATGATATTACATTATAGTGGTAAATTGCATTACTAAACTTTCTATTTAATTATAAAATGCAATAATTCTTCGTATGAGAGCCCGGAATATAAAAATGTGTATATCCATTAGTTCAAAATCCCTAACTTATATACAATAGCGAGTGATATAGATTGAATTTAATTCGACGATTATCAAAATCTATTATGTTAATAATAATATCTGCACATGCAGTCGTACACGTGGATATACATCATCCCTCCTCTCGGAAGGGTGTAAGTTGGTTAGGGTTCTCTTGTATACAGGCCTGGATCTTCTGGAGGAACATCGGGAAGGAGGCACTAGGCAGTACAACTTGTTCCCGTTGCATAAATGCTTCAACCGTTACACATGTACAATCTCCGGAGGATCGGGTTGAATGTCGTGCCAAACCTCATAAACATGTGGCCCTACTTGCCGTAATACTTGATACAGTCCTTTCCACTGGGGAAGGAAACTTTTAATTAAACCACGTACCGTAAGCTTAGGAAACGAACCAACACCAATTCATCAACCTTGTACCCTGCAAGAGAACGATGAGTAGCATTGTTGTTGTCCTACTTGTACACGGCCTAAGTATTCTGCTGACTCCACACGAACCAATGGAAGATGCTCGTTAGATATTGATCCCACGACCTAGCATCAATAGCTCGCGATAACCAAGAAGGCAAACCCAACTCCGTTAGCAACACTAGGTCATGACCATATAAGAGCTTAATGTGGAGAAGTACCAATAGAACTTTGAATTTCAGTGACATAAGCATATCGGAGAGACGGCAGATTGTCACAACCCGATACAGGATACATGATTCCGGATACAGGATACGGTTGCAGGATATTCCTACAGGATTCCGGATACAGGATACGGTTGCAGGATATTCCTATAGGATATGCCTAGAGGATAAGGGACATGTGGACTCATCTTAGCCTCTGCATGCATGCAGCACTTTCATGCATGCAACCACTTTTAGCACTCATGCCTAGATTAGCTCTTGGAGTTGTGAGCATAAAAGCTCCGACCTAATTGTTGTACAATCAGTTACTATCAACACCAGTCTTACTACGATCAATCTTTCTTGTCTTGTTCTTGTCTTGCTTCTTTTCTCTCTTGTCTCGCTCTGGATCCTGTCCTGCTCTGGATCCTGTCCTGCTCCTGTCTTGTTCCCGGATCCTGTCTGTTCCTGTCTTGTTCCCTGTCTTGCTCCCGGATCCTATCCTATCCTGTCTTGCTCCTAGATCCTGTCCTCTGTCTCTCCTGAGTTCCTAGTTCCTGTCTGCTTCCTCCTGTCCTGAGTCAAGCCTTCTGTTCTTGGAATCCTGCTCTCTTCCTGGTTCCTGGATCGTGGCTTGACAGTTTGATAGTAACTGCTTTCATAGCTCTCCTTTTCCAGCTACTTTTTTTTCCTTGATTCTTTTCCTTCGTTTTCCTCCTTTTTCTTTCATAGATCATGGCTGATTTTGAGCACTTTCAACGCGAGCACCAAATGTTGCTTCATGAGCTGGCCACTTTGCGCCAAGTGGTCACCGATGCAAGGTTCCACCAATGCGGCACATGCAGCTGCTGATGCATCCTCCAAGGCTGCTGCGCAGGCTCTCTCTCAGGCATCGGTGGTTCCCTCATCAAAGATCAGCATGCCAGAAAAGTTCAGTGGCAATCGTGCCGATTTCCAAGGTTTCCTGAATCAGATCCGGCTCTTGATCCGCATGCAACCACGCGCTACTCGACTGATGCAAAAGGTGGGTCTTTTGGCATCCTTACTAAGTGGATCTCCACGGGCTTGGGTTGCCCCCTTGCTGGAGCGTGACGACCCATTGATGGAAGACTTTGAAGGTTTCGTGGCTGCCTTTGAAGCCTGCTTTGGAGATCCTGATAAGTACCGCATGCACGAAGTTACGGAAGCTCACTCAAGGATCCCGACCAGCTTCCGTCTATGCATCCGAATTTCAGCAACTTTGCACGAACATTCCATGGGACGAGACTGCATTGATCGAACACTTCCGTTTTGGGTTGAGGGATGACGTGAAGGACCTTCTCCTTACGTTACCGGATGCCCAAACATTAGCGGAGATCATGCAACAAGCTGTTCGTTGCGACAACCGTTTGTTCGAGCGTCGTCAGGAAAGATCCCGTCAGCAGTTCCTGCAAACCAATCCTGCAGCTGTGGTACATGTTCCTGCACCACCTTCTGGAGTAGTTCCTATGGAGGTTGAGAAATCCAAGCGTGGCTCTCTTTCCGCTGCTGAGAAGCAACGTCGCGCAGTGAGAACCTATGCTTGTATTGTGGTGAGCAGGACACAAGGTGGCAGAATGTCCTATTAAAGCCAGGAAGTTCAAGACGCGTGAAGTTGAAGCTGAAGTTCAGTCGGAAAACTCAATGTCCACTTCGTCTAGGAGCCGCGAAGTTGGACGTAGGTGCAGGCTCCATTGGTGCTGCTCATACCATTCCATCACTTAAGTTTCCTGTACACATTCATCTTAATAATCGAGAGCTCAAGGAGTTTGCCTTTAGACACTGGTGCAAATGCATGCTTCATGGATGACACTTTTGCAACTCAACATGGCATTTCGGTGGTGAAGTTGAAGCGTGCAGTTCCTGTAGAGGTGGCCGATGGGCGTCTGATTGCTTCTGGCAGTTACCCATGCTACCGAACCTCTCTCCTGCAGTCATGGCACATTCAACTGTTCAATTTCCTTCAACTTGATCAAGACTCGGTCGACTCCCATCATTTTGGGCATGCCATGGTTCGTTGTTGCAAATCCGCAGATCGACTGGAGGTCTAGGACGCTCACGTTTTCCTCTCCGACAGCTAGGATCAATCCTGTACCTTCCTGTGTGCAGGATACATCCTTAGTATCTGAGGCAGTACAAGCTACAGGATTGACCGTGCCTGTTCCTGTACCAGTGTTGAAGACTCCTCCTCGACAGGATTCACCTCATGTCAGTTCCTCAGCACATCCGCAGGCTCTCTCCACTCCTGTAAGTTTGCGGTTCCTGTACAGGGTTCTTCCAATCCTGTATCAGTGTCGAAGGTTCCTCCTCAACAGGATCCACCTCCTGTTGATTCGTCAGCACATTCGCAGGCTTTCCACTCCTGCGCAACCACGGACTCCTGTACAGGATTCTTCCAATCCTGTACACTCGTCAACATCCACACAGGTTTTTCCAATCCTGCCTCTTTCTGTTACTCTGCTCTGTTTCCACCCCCAAGATCCTTCCTCTTTTTCAGTCACAGCTCCCTCCTTCTCCTCTCCGAGTTCTTACCACTACCATGCATGAACTCGCCACTGATCCTGCTCCTTTCCACCTTTTTGCCTTTCAAGTAACTCCTACGTCCTCTTCTACCTTTCCTGTATCCGACTCTCCTGTTTTTCAATCTCCTTCTCCTACTCTTCTCCTCTCCTCCTTCTCCTCCTTCCCTACCATCCAAGTATCACGCTTTAAGGACGTTTTTGACAAGCACAAGGCTGCAGTTCTTCCTGTTCACAGGTCCTACGACTGTCCTATTGATCTTGCGGAAGGAAAGACTCCACCGTTCGGACCGATTTATGCATTGTCACCCACAGAGTTGGAGGTTCTTCGTCAGTACATCGAGGACAACTTGGCATCCGGCTTCATTCGTCACTCAAAGTCCCCTGCAGGAGCGCCTATCTTCTTTGTCAAGAAGAAGGATGGGAGTTTACGTTTGGTTGTGGACTACAGGGGTTTGAATCAAGTCACCATTCGGAATCGGTACCCGTTGCCATTGATCCCGGAACTTCTCGATCGGCTGCGAGGAGCAAAGGTGTTCACGAAGATCGACTTACGAGGGGCCTACAACCTTGTACGGATTCGTCCAGGCGATGAGTGGAAGACTGCCTTTCGTACAAGGTATGGACACTTCGAGTACACGGTGATGCCTTTCGGCCTTACCAATGCCCCAGCCGTGTTCCAACACATGGTGAACGACATCTTTCGTGACTTCTTGGACCAGTTTGTGGTGATCTACCTCGACGACATTTTGATTTTCTCCAAGGACCAGGCGGCACATGACAAGCATGTACGATTAGTTCTACAGCGGCTTCGCGAGCATGGCCTGTATGCGAAGTTGGAGAAGTGTTTTTTCGATAGGGATTCTTGGAGTTCTTGGGCTACATCGTCTCTCCTGCTGGCGTTTCCATGGACATGCACAAGGTGAAGACCATCGTGGAGTGGGAGAGGCCCAAGTCTGTACGAGATGTACAATGTTTCCTTGGCTTTGCAAACTTCTACAGGCGGTTCATACAGGACTTCTCCAAGCGTGTACTTCCACTCACGGAACTCACCAAGCGCACAGGGTTTTCTCTTGGTCCGACAAGGCGGAACATGCATTCACAACACTCAAGGACGCCTTCACGACAGCTCCGATTTTAGCACATCCTGACCCTTCTCGTCCTTTCTTCGTTGAAGCAGATGCCTCGGATTTTGCAGTAGGATCCGTCCTATCACAAGTTGGAGAAGACAAGTTGCTTCATCCTGTAGCTTTTCACTCTCGTAAGTTCCTTTCGGCGGAGATCAATTACGAGATTCATGACAAGGAACTCAAGGCCATTGTGGATTCGTTCGAGGAGTGGCGGCATTTCCTGGAAGGTGCTGCATCCTGTACAAGTTCTTACGGATCACAAGAACCTGGAGTATTTTCAAACGGCTCGAGTTCTCAGTCGGCGACAGGCTAGGTGGGCGGAGTTCCTATCACGTTTTGATTTCGTCATCGTCTACAGGCCCGGTTTTCGGAATGGCAAGGCGGACGCATTGTCTAGGCGCTCTTACCTTGCACCGCCCGGGCGATCCTGCATGACTGTCAAAGACAAGTGTTGTTGGGTCCTGATCGATTCCGGCTTGCGGCACTACAGGTTCATCAGGCTCCAGCAAATTCAACACTCCTACAGGACATCCGTTCGCAGTTGGCTACAGACGACTTGGCAAAGAATGTGTTCTCACACATTCATCCTGACATTGCAAGTTCCTCTTCCTCCAGTTCCCGTTCAGACTACAAGTTGTTCACCATACAGGATGGACTCCTGTACCGGGAAGGTCTCCTGTACGTTCCTGTTGGTATTTCAGGACTCGTGTGGTACAGGATTGTCATGATACCCCGGCTACAGGACATTTTGGTGTGGCCAAGACAGTGGAGTTGGTGACTCGCAACTATTGGTGGCCTGGGTTGCGAGGTTTTGTGGAAAGGTTTGTACGGAGTTGTGACACTTGTAACAGGTCGAAGATGCCTCATCATGCACCCTCTGGTCTTCTTCGTCCTCTTCCTGTTCCTTCTGCTCCTTGGAGATCCATTTCTATGGATTTCCTCACAGATCTTCCTCCTTCTCGTGGATTCGATGCAGTTCTTGTGGTGGTTGACCGTTTCACCAAGCAGGCTCATTTCCTACCCTGCAACAAGACAGCTACAGGTCAGACAACTGCTGAGTTGGTGATCCGTGAAGTGTTCCGACATCATGGTCTTCCTGAGAGCATTGTTTCCGATCGAGGTCCACAATTCATGTCCAAGTTTTGGCGAGAGCTTCTTCGGAGTCTACAGGTTAAAGCGGATCTTTCTTCAGGATATCACCGCAAACTGATGGGCAGTCCGAACGCACAATTCAGACCTTGAACAGTATCTTCGTTGCTTCATCAGTTACCAGCAGGACAACTGGTTGGACCTTCTTCCAATGGCGGAGTTTGCCTACAACAACTCCGTTCACGCATCTACAGGACAGACACCTTTCTTTGCTCTTACAGGCCACCATCCACGTTTTGACTTTGCTCCTCCGCTTCTCCTTCTTCCGCTCCTGCAGTACAGGATCGTCTCCAGCATCTTCGTCAGGTACAGGATGATCTCCGGTTCATCTTCAGCAGGCACAGGAACGATACAAGCATCATGCTGATGCTCACCGTCAGCCGGCACCTGCATACAAGATTGGTGATCTCGTGTGGCTTCTTCGTCGACACATTCGCACCAACAGGCCTTCTTCTAAGTTGGATTTTCAACGATTGGGCCCTTACAGGATTGTGGCGGAGGTAATCCTGTAGCTTTCCGACTCGAGTTACCATCTACGGTGAAACTTCATCCTGTGTTTCACACCTCCTTGTTGGAGCCGTATCATCCTTCTTCTCTTCCTGGTCGTGCTTTCTCCTCCCCCTCCTGTGGTCATTGACTGAACCTGAGTACGAAGTTGCAGCCATCCTTGATTCTCGTCTTCATCGCCGCCAACTCAATACTTGGTGGATTGGAAAGGTTATTTGCCTACTGATCGCACTTGGGAACCTGCATCCAACTTACTCCATGCTTCTTCCAAAGTTGCTGCCTTCCATCGGCATTATCCTGCTAAACCAGGTCCAAGACTCGTGGAACTCGTCTTTAGGGAGGAGGTGCTGTCACACCCGATACAGGATACAGGATTCCGGATACAGGATACGGGTTGCAGATATTCCTACAGGATTCCGGATACAGGATACGGTGCAGGATATACCGCAGGATATGCCTAGAGGATAAGGGACATGTGGACTCATCTTAGCCACTTTACATGCATGCAACCACTTTTAGCACTCATGCCTAGATTAGCTCTTGGAGTTGTGAGCATAAAAGCTCCGACCTTTGTTGTACAATCAGTTACTATCAACACAGTCTTACTACGATCAATCTTGTCTTGTTTTCTTGTCTTGCTTCTTGTTCTCTCCTTGTCTCGCTCTGGATCCTGTCTTTCTCCTGTCTGCTCCTGGATCCTGTCCTGCTTCCTGTCTTGTTCCGGATCCTGTCCTGTTCCTGTCTTGTTCCTGGATCCTGTCCTGCGCCTTCCTGTCTTGCTCCCGGATCCTATCTTGTCTTGTCTTACTCCTGGATCTTGTCCTTGCGCCTGATCTTGCTCCTGAGTTCCTAAGTTCCTGTTTGTTCTCTCGTCCTGCTCCTGAGTCAAGCTTTCTTATTCTTGGAATTCTACTCTCTTCCTGGTTCCTGGATCGTGGCTTGACACAGATAATCATCCCAATCCAAATATTGAAAGTTTACATACTTCGCGATCATCTCTTTGAAGGTTCGACGATCCTTCCATGGTGTTGGTGTAGTGAAAGGTTGTAATGCGGTGGATCTTCCAGAAAACGGCGAATTGCACAAGTAAAGGAGAGTTTTGTGCAAATAAATTAGTGACCCTCCGTCTTTCTTTCGAGCGTATCATCAAGAAGTTCAATCAGCACCAAATCATCGGTTTTCACTTTTCAAACTCGATTTAATCACACATACATGTTCGAGTTTATCCTTTATTTATCAATATGTTGCTACACATGCAACCATACAGTGCATCTTACATTCAAAAATTATTAATGATTCTATAAAACATATTTGATGCAATTCAATCTTCTGGACTTGGTTCTTTAGACCCGAACACCCTACTACTCGGCTGGCCGAAGAACTGGCGTGATGGAAGAAACAGGGCAGTTATTCACTTGTGTGTGTGTAAAGCTTCTTATGCTAACCAATTTCTTTTCTTACTAGGTCCTTTTAGAAACCTTGGCAGAGTGCAGGCTGTGGACAAGGCAGTCATTATTTGCATGCATCTGGACGTGTTCCCCACCAATGGCAGCCCGCAGCAAGGCCATTTTGACGTCTGGTGGATTGTACACGATGGTGGGCTTCTGCTCATGTTGGCCCATTTGATAACCAGCATAGAGTATGGCGAACTGTAAGCTTCGAGTTCACACGGTTGCGGAGAGGCTTGATAACTCAGAGGAAGTTAAGAAAGATTTGCGGAAGCTGTTAGATAAGGTGAGGCTTCTAACAATGATATTTATGTGTTTTTGTTATGTATCATATATATCTAGTTTGTGTTATAAGTCTTCATTTACCTCTCGTGTGCAGGTTCGAATTGAAGCTGAGGTAGAGGTTCTTGAGCTGGAGGACACTGACTTCCCCATATACTTTTGACAATACGATGCGTATAGAAGAAGCACTTGCATATGCATCTGAGTTGCACAATACAGGTATGTCCCCCTCATCTTTTTATAGACAATTCTCTCTCTCTCTCTCTCTCTCTCTATATATATATATATAGATAGAGAGAGAGAGAGAGAGTTGCAACTCGGTATATAAGCTTATATATGGCGACAATCTTGTCATAGGAACCGGCAAGAGGCTGATGCGCGTAGTAGAGAACTAGAAGCAGACGTGAAGCAGGAGCCGGTGAAGAACTACACAAGCTTGCAAAAGTTGTATAAGAAGGTGTTTCCAGGGGAATTGAGCATGTTGCGTGGGGCTCTACCAATGCCTCCGCGTCCACGTTGGAGTCAACGGAAATCAGAGTCCCGAGAGGGTTCGACCAGAGGAGGGTCGTCCCAACACGGCCCTGACGACCTTTCCGGTAAGAACTATAGTTTTGATGTGTATATGCTGTGTGTGTTTATGCAACGTGGGTGTTGTGTTGTTTTGGTGTGCATGTCTTGGCTATATGTTTTACATTAATATAGATATGTTTGTATTCCAGATCACGGTTCGAAGGAAAACAGTGATGGACAAGCAACTTCCACAAGCTCCGAGGCGGGTTGTTTCACATGACTTGGAGATAATCGTAGAGAAAGTGCAATCAAAGTTGGACGAGGGTGGAGACGGGGGCAGGAAAAGCATGTTCCGTGCCAAGAGCGAGGTAAGCTACCCCCTATAAGAGAAGGCAGGATGTTTAGAAGTGCAAGCGAAGGGCAGTTATTCCATGCCACGTCAGTGGGCACGCCGGACATATCCGTGGTGCCTATGAAGCGGACATGGCACACGTTCAGCCAGAGTTATTCAGCTCACAAGCTTAATGAGATAATTGTGGAGCAGTCCAAGGATGCCCAGCTCGTGTTGCTTAATCTACCCGATCACTATGAGGGAATGCAGCCTTCTAGGTACATGGAATATTGTGAGGAGCTCACTAGGGGTTTGCAGAGAGTTGTGCTTGTCCGAGGAACAGGAGCCGAGCTTTGGAGTACATAAGTACGTGAACACACACACACATACTATATGCATGTGTAATTTACACAAACACACCCCCACTGACAGAGACTCTTATTACACTTCTCAGGGAACTGGAACTGCGCTGTGGAGTCGTTAAGGTTAGATACATATACGTGTGTATATATATACAGTGTATAGAAGTGTAGGGTAAATAAAAAGACAACGACCATGTAATCACTTATACAATACAATAAACATATGAAAGTGGTTAACAGTCTTGTACACACACACACGTATACAAAGAAAACTTGGAGTTATATATTTCCTTACATGTATATCCGTACATTTCATAAGATTTATAGAGCATTAAAATTATTTAATTCATTGTGAAAAAGATCTTGTTTAACATAATTGCTGTATATTTGAATATGCAATAATTATATATTCTAAACTATTATGAAATATATGCTACCACTGTTGTAATATACTATTATTAACCAGAGTTAAAGATTAAAGTTAATAAGTATTATTATTATTACATATAAAGTTGTTGATCAAACTTATTACAAAAGAGTATTTATGTTTTATAAGTTTAACTTAATTCGATTAAAACTGATAAATTAAATTATAATAAGTTGGGATAAGAAAAACCCCTTCATTATATTAAATTAAACTATGTTACATATGGAAATGCATATATATACATCTACATGTTTAAATAACTTGTTCTTTCATTCAGAGTGTATAAAAACTTTACAAAGTATATGAGAATTAAGTAAATACACGCTCCCATACCTTTAGGACAGTTTAAAAGACAGGTGTATACAATTAGTCCTTTGAGTACCAGAACACACACGCACGCACACACACAGTACGTAAAACACACGCTCCCCATACTTTCACGACAGTTAAAACACAGACTAGCGTATGTGTACAGACCAATAATACCAGAAAACAAACGCAGCCACACACACAGTACGTAAACACACCCTCCCATACCTTTACGACAGTTAAAAGACAGACTAGTATGTGTCAACTCTGCAGTGTAACCAGCTGGTTAGGTAAGCTATACGTTGCTTATGTAAATGCGCATACAGACGTACATACGTCTGTGTGTGTGTGTTATGTAATGATGGATGTCTTACCATTTGTTTGATAAGTGCGAGAAAGCTTCACCAGCTATATATGGTGTTCATAATGAGATAAGGGATGATAGATATCTTATTGGTCGCCATACACATACATATGCAGATGCTTATACACAACTAAATAAATTTCTGTTCTATTAAAGCATGTGGTTCATTACGTGTGTGTGTGAGAGAGAGAGAGCGAGAGAGAGAGAGAGAGTAACGTGTGCTTCTTATTCAGGAGGTTGGGTGGAGCTTTTGGAAGAGGAAATAGCTGCTGAGTCTACACTTAAAAAAGCTGTGTATATATGCAACTAGTTTTACTCCTTTTATGTATACTACGTATTCATGATTTAAATATATATATATATTTATTGTAGTTTGCAACTTATTTAATTAAACCTAACTTTAACCTTTTAAAATAGAATGTACTAGATTTCTTTAACCTTTTTAAAATGTTAAGGGTAAATAAAATGGGTAATTTAGGGATAATTAATTTAGGGCAATTGAAGATATGACAAGAAATCCAACGTTCACAAGGGGACAAAGGCAAGCTCGAGACCCCGTATATGCAAAAGCAAAAGAAGAAGCTCATCTTAAGTACGATGGTTACACATGCATTAAATGTAACGGAAATGACACAGTGTTTAGTTACTTTAACAATAAGTCACTAGACCAACCCAGGTTAGCATGTAGGAATTGCCCTAAAACTGGCAATGGTAAAATAAAGAAAACCCTTCTTCTTTGGCCCACAAGTTACAAGGCCAAGGAAGCGAAAGATCCCCATGGAGAACATGAACATTCAAAAGGAGGAGAATATTCTAGGGAATATCCACATGCAAGAGAATATTCCACAGGAGGAGCACTGCGGCATGAATATTCCACAGGAGGAGAACATGCAATGGAATATGCACCATGGCATGAATATACAGGAGAATATTCTGCAGAATATGCATTACGGCATGAATATGCAGGAGAATGAGGAGAACATCCACTATAGCATGAACATGCCAGAGAATATTCCACAGGAGGAGTATATTCAGCAGAATATTCACTATGGCATGGATATTCTGCAGGAGAAGAATATTGCAGAGAACATGCACTACATTCAGCAGGAGGATATTCCACAGAATAATCCTTATAACATGGATATGCAGGAGAACATTCTACAGGAGGAGAATATTCAACAGAATATCCACTGCGGCCAGGAGGAGGATATTCAACAGAATATTCACTTTGGCACGGATATGCAGGAGAATATTCACTATGAGTCTGGCATTCAAGTGGTGGATGAGGATGAATCTAGTAATGAGTCTTTTCAATCCGAATTGATAACGATGCCCACGCCGTTGGATGAATTTAGTAATGCCCAACTGATGAAGCTGATGATGCAGATGCCGTTGAACGAACCGGTGCCGTTGGATGATGATGACGAATTGGTGCCGTTGGATGATGACGAACTGTGGCAGCTAGTTACGTCATTCGTACACACAGACTATGTGTGAAGTTGTGCAGGTGATTCTGGATGTTACATACAATAGATGTAATACTGTATGTAGGTTTAATAAAGACTATGTTATTATAATAATATTGTTTCATGAAATACTATATATAAATAAACAGATAAATACGCTGTCCTCTTTAACACACACCCGCACATGTATGCATGTGTATGTATAATCGTAAATTAAATTATGACACAACATATATATATATAAACAACAAGCTGGAGGCGGAAGCCACACATCTCCGTGCCCGTGTATTACAATGACATCGACAATACGCTGTGCACTGTTGAAACACATTGCGTCCCTTTATGTATAGATAGTGTGTATCTAAAGATCAAGCTTTTAATCATTTTAATTTTAGGAAGCTTATTAAATGTTGTTAAACACACACACACACACGTACGTATATATCCTATATATTTGGAATAATGTACTATGAATAAACCTAAAGCATGTAATAATACTTCAGAAAAGAATAAGAGTACATTAATATATACATACACACATAATCAAAAGAAATAATTATGTTTAAAATTCTTAATTCAAGCTAATTCTGATGAATTAATTTTTCTATTTAATTCCATGGTAAAGCAAGGTTGATCAACAATAAGGGTTTCACATCTTTGTTATGTTTAACAAACAACATTTTAAAATCAAAAGTATATAATAAATATAAAAAAAATTAAATACACGTTTAAATGTAAGTAATACACTATATATACACTATTTAAATGACAAATGAAAAAAAATTAAAATGAAATATACAATATGAATTAATTATTATTTTCTTATTAACACTAATATAAAATATACATATACCTAAACGTTAAGAATGATATTACATTATAGTGGTAAATTGCATTACTAAACTTTCTATTCATATTAAAATGCAATAATTCTTCATTAAAACATGCTTTTGTTAGATAAACACAATTCTTCAACACAGACACATACGTATAATGATATTTAAGCTTTCATTCAAAACTTCAACAACGAAACCTCAATTCCGGGAAAATTATGTCATCAAAGTCATCTACAACAGAACCTCTCTCTCTCCACACACACATCTCCTCTCTCTCTCTCTCTCACACACACACACACACACACACTCTCTCTCTCTCACACACACACACACTCTCTCTCTCTCTCTCTCACACACACCACACAAACACACACGCATTAAGAGGATATATAGAAGTTCCTTCTATTTAAGACAGGAACTTCAACACACGCACAAGCACAAGCACACAGAGAACTAGTGTATCGTACCTATGCACATACAAATGTAAAAGCAAACAGTTGAGTTTCCATAGAGTATTAGATATGTCGACTAATTCATAACCAGCTAGAAAAACAAATAAAAGAAAAAAAAAAAAACAGCATTTTTATCGTACCAACGTTCCGAAGACTGTAACCTACACAAAAACGTAGTTCGGCGCCAAATACCGCTACCACTGCAAAGAAAACAAAGAAGGCTTTAACTAAATGGATATAAAGCACCACATACATAAACTAAGTGTGTGTGAGGAGAGAGAGAGAAGTCTAGAAATGCCTAAAACACAAAGACAGACATGCAAACATAAAAGGTAAAGTCGATAACAAAGAATATACCAACAACCATACAACCAGAAACAAGTATCTGTATAACAAAATTGACAAACAAAGAAATTATCATGCCAAATAGCAAAATTTACGAAAGCTAAAGGACCAAAACTTGCATTTTCTAGATCGACATAAGCTTATAAAAGACGACATGCGCACACATACGAAGAATTATCGTGCAAAGTTATAATAAACTCACATTTTCCTGGGTTTATATGGGTAAATATCTCTTGGCAGCTTGCTTGCCGACAACCACACCACCAGCAGCAATGGCACCAAGCGCCCCAGCAATCGCAGCAGTCCGTGGACCAGCAGCCGCCTTATAGAGCGCCCCAGTTGCAAGCCCAGCAACAACCGAGTTAAGCAAATCATCTGCCTGCCTATAATGGAACACCCCACTCTCCGTTCCTGCATAGAACAGCCCAAAATCCCCATTTTGTTGCCTACCGACCTCCCCAAATGCCCAGAGGAATTCAACAGCCTGTTCCCCTTCAGCTTCAGGGTATCTCCCGGCTCGAACCCCTTGACGCCATCGACGAAGCCCTTGGCGCCGCCGAGGACGGCGCCGCCAAGGTAGCCGCATCCTGTGTAATATTGTATGTTCTCACCTAGAGATCGGCGCTGGAAGATTTCTTGCTCCGGGAAGAGAAACTCCGGCGCTGTGGGAAGCTTGTACAGGTGTTGATCATTGACGCCGAAGAGCTCACTGTATGGACTGTAGTAGAGCTGCCCGTCCGTGCCCGATTTGAAACCCTTACGTTCCCCCGAAGATGCCATAGCCGCCATTGCCGGCAAAGAGAGAAGGATTCCTCCTTCCCTAAAACTGCCTAACCTAACTCAAGAGAGGCGAAAGGTTTGTACTAAAACCCTTGGGGTGCATCTTCACCGGACACGTGGGTACATCTCTTCCGTTCTTTCAGATTTTATGTGAGCTAGGGCAGCGTTCATCAAAGTAAAATAACTGAAAAATATTATGACTTTAACTTATTGAATTATAATAACTATATTAAAGTAAATATAGAACTTAAATAATAGAAATGCTTAAAATTAAATAATAAACTAAATGAATATCGCATGAGTTCCAGATGAATTTAATTTTATTTCATTTAATATAATTAACATTTAATTACTAATGTTTTTTAAGCGCAAACATGTCTTTAATTATTACATAGATTAAAATCTTAAGTCTAGGGGAGTTAATAATAAATTATTTGGTGTACAATTCTTTAGAAACATTATTAAGTATTTGATTTAACAAATGAAGTAGTAGCATATACATACGATTAACTTAATAATACTCTCTTTCTGCCTATGTTATGATAATATATTCTACAATATTGATGTAAATAGAAGTTCTTATTATAGGCACCATGGTACACTCAAAAACCCAAGCAAAGCTTGTGTAGTATGCATACGGACCGTATATATACATACTACACAAGCTATATATACTTTTCTCCCCTAACCCATCTAATCTAATAACAAAAGGAAATCAAATTTATCAAATATTCTATCTACAAGAAAGAGGGAAAATAGATTTAAGTACCGACACACTAAGCTGGTATAGACATACCGTATATCAAAGTGTGTATATATGTATTTAGCCGAAAGGATTCCACCAGCAGGCTGAATTGTGTTTTGCTGCAAACTGGGAAATGATAATGGGCCGTTCATGAACTGTCCTGGATTCGCATACCCCGCATTTGGTCCCCCTTGCCTGGAAACAAAATACACGTAAGCTGCTATATACACGTACATACAAGTAAACACGGATTATCTAAAATATGTCCCTTTTGATGTCTCGCTTAATATATAATAAGAATTCATACGGATGCTTAACACGCGCACAGAGAGAGAGAGAGAGAGATGTTAACTTTAGCTTTCTATATAAATAAACTTACGGGAATTGCGGCATCGTATGAGGTTGGCCATGCTGCTGATTAAATCCCGCACCTGGAAAACAAATGATTAAAGGATTTAATTAAGCATTTAGTTGTGTGTGTGTGTGTCCGTTTAATAAGAAAATATACCTAATGAGAATTCAAGATGAAATAGAAAGAGTATGTAATGAATGTATATCTAGCTTGTAATTTGTTTATGTCCGTGTGTGTATGTGTGTGTGTACCTTGCAATCCAGGTTGTCCGTAAGAAGGTGGCGGAAACGAAGCAGGAGGTAAAGATGGAGGAATGCCTCCAGGTTGTGGCCAGTGTGAGTGTGGAGCACCCATAGCAGGAGCCGGAGTTGAAAGAGGGCCCGAGCCAAGAGCTGGTAAGGCAGATTGGAGATGAGCCATGCTCGGAAACTGCACAGAGATTCATCAATTCTATTTCTTATGTCCTATGTATATACACGCCCACTGTGTGTGTTCCTATATATATACATCCAAGTGAATGCGCGTTTGTGTGTATGTGTGTCTGTGTTCAACACGAGCATACATTTCCACAGTATAAGAAAAATGACGGCTTTGAACTTACACTCGGAGTAGAGTCCCCAGCTACGTCGAATGGATTGCTTTTGCTTTTTGGAGGTTGTTGGACGTAAGGCATACCTCCCTGCAACATCACAAAATAATATATATGTACAATCGGAAAGCCAATATATATGTATATACAGAAAGACACACTGTTTATATGGATTCCACACGCACATATCCACAGACACACGCGCGCGCGCCATTCATTGAACTTACTGGCATTACTGCTCCATATTGAACTGGAGGAAACATGAACCCAGGTCTCATTTGCATTACCGGATTGAATACAGGAAGTGGAGGTGCATAAAAGAGATCCTGTTAAAAGAAAAAGTCATTATAAAAGTATGCGCATATGATGTTTCATTGAATATCTATAGCACATGAATAGAGCTTAATACATAAATATATACATATATATATACATATGCATACTGTATATAAATATAGAAATATTCTTCCATCATAAACACACACACACAACCACACATAAATAGATATAGATATATATATATATATATATAGAGAGAGAGAGAGAGAGAGAGAGGAGAGAGAGAGAGAGAGAGAGAGAGAGACATGCCGTACGCACACGCGCACACACACAGAGAGGGTACGTAACTGTCCCCAGTTTTTGAATTTTCAAGAACAAAGCTATCAGTTTGTATGATCTTCATATATTATGTGTTTGTACTACACATCCATACACAAGGACCGAAATCTAAAAGCTTCAAACCGTCAAAATTTCCAGAACATGAATGATCAGAATATTTAGCTTTCATCAACAGCCCCAAGCTAAAAGGGTACATACATGCATACGTACACAATGTAAAACAAATGTACGCATTATATATCGGTTGTGTGTGTATGCGTGTAGACAGACAGACAGAGAGAGAGAGAGAGAGAGAGATCCTACCCTGGAATTTCACGTCTTTGTGAAGTTTCAGTGTTTTGCTGCTGTAAACTGGCGGCACTCGGTGCTTGCGACGGTTGTTGTTGTTGCTGTTGAACGAAACCCGACATGCTTCCTGGTACATTTAACGAGTTCCACGGTCGTTGTTGCTGCGATGCAGCACCCGGTGTGTTGGTCCATGGTTCCTACACGGCCAAATTTAATAGGAAAACACACCCACATGCAACCGGTTAAATATTAGTGTATTCTCTACGGTCATATGTTTGCTTACCTGTAAACTTTGAGCAGGTCGGGAAGGAGGCCAACCGTTTTCCTGTAAATATATATATTATATATATATATATACACACACACACGCACGCACGCTATACACTGTATATAAGAATAATAATATACACCCTAGCATTTACTATTATTGTTATAAGTAAAGAAATTTAAAGCAACAGCATACTCACGTTTAGAACTTGAGCAGGTTGTGAAACTGGCCATCCGTTTTCCTGAACATCAAATGTTAAACAGAATATACACATGTATGCATTTACAAGGATAGCTCGTGTTCACCTTTGAACTTTGAGCAGGTTGTGGAGGCCAACCATTGGGTACAGAAGCCTGTTGAACAGTCCACTCTTTAGAATATCATATATGGACATTAACGTATTATAAACGTAACAATAACAATATAACATCACTTACCGGTTGTTGCTGTGGAAATATATTTTGTCCTGGCGTTGGAGCAGCAGTAGACACTTTTGGAGGAGATAAATCGAAAGATGCCCATCCGGCATTGGACGAATTTACAAGAGAAGGCTGAAAATGTAAAGGAAAACAGAATTTAATTGTTAATGACAATTTTTACAATCGTATATGCGTCTCATACATACAAAGTTACTGTCGTCATATTCTGTTAGAGCATAATACAATTGCATATTCGGATATTTGTATAAACAAAATATATTGACACTCGTATTACTTTTAACGAACCAACATATGTACCTCAGACGTAAAGGGATCAAACGGTGCGGATGCGTTTGCTTTAGGAGCAAAAGGATCAACCGGTGCACTAGTTGGAGGCTCGACTGTAGAAAAAGCATCAAATGGCTTGGAAGTAGTCTCCACAGTAGAGCCAAATGGGTCGAAAGTAGCAGTTGGATTTACCGCAGTACTTACTGTTGCATTCCCCACCTTGGGAGGCTCAGGATCCACCGAAAAATCTATCAGACTCTCTGTGAGAACGGGCGTAGCAGCTTTGTAACTCCATTAGTTTCAATCGACTTGAAAGAACGCAAACGTCCTTCGCTTTGTTGTGAGCTCACTGAATGTGGACTCTCTCCATCCTCAGTCCGAGGATTCGACCTGTCGTCAAATGTATTGTGAATATTTTGTGTGCTAAATTTCAAAAATACACATTATTTTAGCACGACATAAGCACACCCTTATATAGTCATAGCTCCTATACTAGCTAATACCGTATGAATGAAATTACATATGTACAAAGAATATTAGTTTATATGACATACATTTAGGGAGCGTCTAAACAATTAAATACAATAGGCGACTTGAATGGTTTCAGCAGTTACGTGTAATTAAGTCTATATACATACTTCTATGGAGGTAGATGTATACGTACCGCGTACGATCTTCAACTTGTAGTTTAGGAACATCTTCCAAGTATGTCCCTAACAGAACGGATAGGAGGTGTTTCACCACCTCTGTAATTGGATGTTCGACTCGCCCTCCGATCCATGTCATCCGATGTACGACGAGGAGCGCCTCTGTCATCCCATCTTCGCTGCTCCTCAGAACGGTCACGGTCATCAGACCTAACAAGATGACAAAAATAAGCAGTATATACAATATACTTTAAATCATCTGTCTGTCTGTCTGTCTCTCTCTCTCTCACACACACACTATACCTTCTATCATCGTAGTGTCTCTCTCTGTCCTCGTAACGACCACCACGATCACCGTCTCTATATAAACTATACAAGTGTTATATATTAAAGATTACAACTGCCAATACATTATTCCGGCTATCAACTTCCATACAACATATAGTTATACACTTTATATACCAACGTAGTTAGTAACTTTATATAACACAAAGTTACGAAAGGCTACACATATAGATAGATGTATATATAGTTTTGTATACCTTTGTCATCGTAGTGCCTATCTTTGTCCTCGTAACGACCACCACGATCACCGTCTCTATATAAAATATACAATTAGATTACAACTGCCAATACATTGTTCCGGCTATCAACTTCTAGTTATATAGTTATACACTTTATATACTAACGTAGTTACTTATATAGCACAAAGTTACGAAAGGCTACACATATCGATAGATGTATATCTAGTTTTGTATACCTTCTGTCATCGTAGTGCCTATCTTTGTCCTCGTAACGACCACCACGATCACCGTCTCTATATAAATATACAAGTGTTATATACTCAATACATTGTTCCGGCTATCAACTTTTATACAAAATATAGTTATACACTTTATATACTAACGTAGTTAGTAACTTTATATAACACAAAGTTACGAAAGGCTACACATATGGAAGATGTATATAGAGTTTTGCATACCTTCTGTCATCATAGTGCCTATCTCTTTCCTCGTAACGACCACGATCATCAAAACGTCTATCCCTGTCATCAAAGCGCCTGTCTTTGTCCCTATCGTAGCCTCTGTCGTATTTATCTTCAAACCTGGCAGGGGACATTCTCTCGTCAAACCCTCTGTCCGAACCACGAGAGACTGGCCTGTTCCCATATCGGCGGTCGTCACGCTCTTCATACGACGGACTCTGTCCATACTTCAATCGGTCTTCTGCATCGCTCTGCATGTTTAAGCTCAACTCAAACATGTTCTCAGATTATAAACAACAAGCATGCTGAAACCTGAGACAAATGCATACTAAGCATGCGGACAATAAGCATATCAAGCATAAGCTTCAAAAAAACCATTTGAAAACTTTACGATTCAACATAAGAGGGAGTTCCAGATACGCATACCAATATTCAGATTGTGAACACATCCATGTTCAGTCCTAGATGCTCAAACATGCGAGTTCATAAAAGACATAATATCATAGCAAGGCAGAAACATTAGATACTTAGCTCAACCATAAAAAAAAAAAAAAAAAACAACCACTAAGCACGATGGGAAATGCAAAAACTACACACACAGACACAAGAATTAGCTTACCAGTCGTCCTCTCCTGTCGCCAGAGAACCTTTTGTCCACATATACAGCTTTAATGAAATCCCGAAGCTTCTCTGGATTGCTGTAAGCAATTAAAAAACCAAATAAATCTTCGAATACCGTTCATCATATACACTTCATACTTATGCTTTCATAATGTTTATCTTCTGGTATATTAACAACCTACCTTGGATCTGGTAGACTTTGGCGAGAGGAATCCCACTCCTTGAAATAAATTTCCCGTGCACGCTAAAACAAAAGCACGAAGTTATTAAGAGAGAAGAAAGTTAATAAAGGAATGCTTAGCAATGCCCCACCTGGTTGCCTCCAGATTGCAAAGAGGAGACTTCCACAGGGGTAAAAGTTGCCATGGAAATGGACTTCACACGATGGGTGAATTCTCGACTGTAATATTCCACATTAACGAAAATTTGCAATTCCAAAACGAACACTTACTGTATTCCGCTGCAGGTAGTACAGATGAATATAGAGAAATTCGTGCACACATATTGGGGACCCTGCAACCACGAACGATGAGAAACCCCAGTAGATCCGTGAAGAAATGCGACTCACCAGGCTCCCACAATTAATGCATCTCCGATTCTCCGGAAGCTTTGTTAGACTTCGGATTAGCTTCTCGTTTTTCTCCTGCTCTTTAAGCCTGGCCGCCATCTTTCCTTCGGATTTTCTCGGATTATCGCGATGCCATGCGGATTAGCGCTTGCCGACACACTAACGAGAATGCAGGAAATACCTTAAAATCTTCTTCGGATTAAGGCAATTTCATGCGGATTGCACTAGCGAGGAAGATACGGAAAACAGGGAACAGAAAAAATACCTTAGATCTTCGACTGGTGCAGGCTATAGCCAACTCCGGTGCTTCAGCACCGAGAAAACCTCAATTTTGTGAGAGTTAATGTGGGAAACATAGATCTGCACATCAGATTTCTGCAACTTCCAGCGGTTTCACGCGGATTACCACTAAATGCTGCGATTTTCGACGGATTCTAGCTAGCTTCTGTACTGCCGCAATGACGAGGACCGAGAAAACCTAGATTTTGCGAAAGAAATACCTTAGATCTGCTCCTATCCCCATGGCGCTGCAGGAACCGCCATTCCAAATCACAATGAGGAACGGGAACCCTAGAAAAAAAAACCAAAAAAGGATTCTCTTTCACGCTTGAAGGTCTACTACGGCGTGCTAATGCAAAGGTCACCCGTTCGAGTCCGTCCAAGACAAAAAAATAATAAAATTTAAAATCCTCACATGCAACGTTGCAACACAATGTCGTGTATGTACAGACGTTTTAACGATTAATTATTTGTTTTATTAAGAATGTCTAGATACAAGCTATACATAATTTGATGTCGTCATGTGATGTGATCACTATTTAAACCATTAGCCGATGGATAATGTTAGGCCTGATTAACGTTTATTTTTTAATGACATTCTTAAGAAATAAATAAATAAATAAAATATACACTTTTTTAATTATATAAAGATATGGTTTTTTTTTTTTTTTCCTCCTAAACAATGAAACAATTTATATTATGACGCAGGGTTAATTTGTTTTAAACCTGACAACCGTAATTAAACTTGATTTAAGAGTACCTATACCCACATGTGGTGTGTGTGTGTGTGTGTGTGTGGTGTGTGTTAATTACTTTATATATATATATATATATATATATATATATATATATATATATATATATATATATATATATATATATATATATATATATATATATATATATGTTAACTCCAAAGTTTTGAGTGTTTATATATACACATTCTGTGACAATTTTGAATTTTTTTTATATACTGAAGATTTAATGATTTATTCGAAAAATATTATTCGCTTATATATACATATTTAATTTACATATAATGATTTTAGTTTTGAACGAATACAACTGAGTAATACCATTCATTATATATATTTAATATACATACACTGAACATTATAAAAAATTTATACTATATATTATAATGTATAGTTCATGCCAGCGGGCACGTTAACTATTTAAATCAAAACTCTGATATCAATGGTATTTGTCTTTATATAGAATGTTTCTTATAATAATATAAAATAACATGAGTGAAGCTATATATTTCACGTGCTACGGTGCTACAGTTAATTTTAAGTAGCGGAAGTATAGGATTAGGAAACCTAAATAAGCCCATCAAATAGATATAATAATGTTCTCGATCGAATATCTTGGACCTGCATAAGGTTGACATATAAATAAAATAAAGATATGTATTATTATTTTAATATGAACTATATATATATATATATATATATGCATGTGTGTGTGTAGTAAGTGTTAAGTATTTAGCTGACGCATGCAACATTAACATGTATCAGTGTTGTCGTAAAGCAATTTGTATGTATTCTCGTGTCAAACACATACAAGATGGACGCGTGTGTGTCTCCTAGTACTATAAGAGAAAGTATAAGAAATCTAACTTGACGTATACATACTTACTGTATCAATGTGGTAAGCAGTTGTATATATTAAACTCCTTGAGTCATAACAATGTGGATTATTTATTTACAACTGTATCATAACTCGAGAGTATCCCAGTTAATTATATCATATTTAAATGTATTTAGAAAGTTCCAACGTTAACCACTTGTTCTTAAGATATGGCATGTTCATTAGAAATGGTTAACATGTTGGAAAGCAATACATAAGGGGCAGGAAGCTCATGATTGAGCTCCATAATCATCTTTGTGACACGACCGGCACGCTCAACATCACCGTGCATCCTACAGGCACCAAGTAAAGTACTCCAAGCCACCACAGGCTCGGTAAAAGGCATGCTCCGTATGACTTCTTCGGCCTCGTCTAGCTGTTTACCACGCCCCAGCAAATCCACAATGCAGCAGTAGTGTTCTATGCTCGGCTCCACCCGTAATCCACCATCATCGATATAAACAAGTCTCTCCCATCTCTTGTACATCCGTCGTAGCAACACCCAGAGAGAATTGCAACGAGAGTATTCTTGTTCGGTAGGAAACCTTCACCAGTCATCTCCCTGAAGAACTGAAAGGCATAGTCTAGTTCTCCATTTTGTACATGTGCTGCTATCAGTGCGTTCCACGCGACGGTATCGTGTTGAGGCATACATTGGAACACCCCTCTGGCATCCGCGGTCCGCCCCATCCTCGCGTTACCAACCAGGTAACCTGTCCAGGAGCACGTGTCCCACCCCGGCATACGCTGGAACCACAACTTTGCATGCTCTACTTGCCTCTCCAGAACCAGTCCCTGGCACACAATGTTCCACGAAACCAAGTTCTTCTCAGGTATGTTTTCAAACACCTCTTTCACCTCCCTGTAAAGTCCAGTCCGGAGGTATACTCCCATCAAGGCATTCCACACACCAACGTTGCGCATTGCCATCTTTTTAAAAGCCTCTTCACTCTCACACACACATCCATTCTGAGAGTACGCCGTGACAATTGCAGCCCAAGCGCCTGTGTCTCTCCTCTCTATCGCGTCGAATGTTAACTTGGCTTCCTTGACCAGTCCACACTCCGTGTACGTCACAATAATTGCAGTAAGCGCAGCAGTGTCGTACTCCACTTCCCTCGGTCGCCTCCGGATCGTATCCAAGGATTCACAGTGCATCCCATTCTGTGTAAACGTCTCCAGGATCGTTGTCCACGTGGCAACGTCGTGCTGAGGCATGAGGTTGAAGAAGTACTCGCTGTGTCTACTTGTCCATCTCTCCCGTGGAAACGCCACCATTGAAGTCCAGGAAACAACGTCCTTGTACGGCATCTCGAGGAACATGCAGCTTGCACGGTGTATATGCCCATCATGTGCGTACGCTGCAATACACGCAGTACACGACTGCTTGTCGTGAAGCGGCATACGACTGAAAACCTCAGCGACCATCTCTAGTGTTCCCGAGTGTACAAATGCCTGCAGCATGCACATCCACGATTGGATGTTCCTCTCCACCATTGCATCGAACACCGTCTTTGCTTCCTGTAGATGCCCGTTCCGGGCGTAAGCAGTGATCGCCACGTTACAGGAGACCACATTGTAGCGTGGCATTAACCCGAACGCTCCCCTTGTGTCTTCCAGTCTCTCGCACGCTGATATAACAAGCGTCCATGGCAAGACGTTCTTGCGTGGCATTGCATCGAACAGTGTCTTTGATTCCCGTAGATGGCCACCCCGTGCACACGCATGGATCACTGATATCCATGCAACAGTGTCTCGCTCGGGCATCGACTCGAACAACTGTCTTGCTTCGTCGGGATATCCTCCCGGGCGTATGCCCCGAGCATGATTCCCCAGGAGACCAAGTCCCATTGAGGTGACTTCCTAAAGAGTTGCTCACTCTCTAGCAGATGCCCATTCTGGGCATATGCTGTGAAGAGGTTGTGCCACGAGTAGAGATTGGGCTGTTGTATGCCATCGAATACCAACTTGGCGTCTTCCGCACTCCAGATTTCCCGTACATGTGGATAAGCAGATTGGCTATGAATCTGTCATTGGAGTGCTCCTCACTAGACAGCACGTATGTGTGGAGTTCCTTACCCTTGTGCAGCTCTTTGCATGATTTAATCAGCTCTGCAAGCCAACTTACTCTCATGCATGTATTGTCAAGTTTTTATAACCCACATATATAATATAATTAAACATCGAAGAACCCTTTGAAGCATTTTTTTTTATGATTTAGTTTAAAAGCTTGGAATATGCATTTATATGATTAAATCATTAATTAAATATTGAAAAGATTACAAATAATAATTATGAAATGTTAATGAATAAAATTTAATTAAATGAAAAAGTTGACAATAACTAATTTTGATTATTGGGTTGAATATTAAGAAAGCCATAGTAAATGATATTCATTATTTAAAAATTATTATTATCCTTAGCACACAGACAAAGTAGTTAATTGATAAAGTATTACATTATATCTTTCTTATAACTTAAATTTTATAAATATAAAAATCATGTTTAAATGGGTATTGATAATTAAAAGAAAAATTATGTCTTAAGCATGAAAAAGGTTAAAAGTTAATTAAAAACTAGTTTTTTTAATAATCATTCCAATATAATTAATTCAATTAACAAAATAGTAAAGGTGATTTTGATGGAGTTTGAAATGTAAAATATAATTACATTATATTCTTTTTTTTTATTAATTATGTGTGAATTGAATATAAAAATGAATATTTCAAGAACAAAACATAACAAACTTGATGAAAATGATTTTTTTCTAAAAGTTAAAAATAATATATAATATATTTAATGTTAAATTAAAATTACTACTTAATCACCAGTCAGTTTGTTATAACAATCAATTATACATTAATATTAACAAAGAAATCACATTTATTAATAAAAAACAATGTTAAACTATTTATTATTTGTTTAATACCAAAACTTATAAGTATGAAATAAATTTAATACATATAGATGCAATTTAGTCCTAATTGAGGTGATAATTTTGTAACAAATTTATTAATATAAAATCACTAAGAACATTATATAATTATAATAATAACCCAATTTACATAATCTTTTCCACATACATGTTTGTTAAATGTAATTAATTCAACCAAATGTTGGTTATCATTATATAATAAATATGCAAGTTTAGCAAATCAGTAAAATATAATAATATTTAATATTTAAGAATAAAATGATTATATTTGCATTTAAAAATTCAAAACAAATTAATTTTCTTTTATTACTATCATTGTCTTTTGTAATTATCATATTTAAATTAAGTTCGTATAATAATCAATTGAATATCATTAATATTCAAATAATAAATTTAATATATTCTTTATGTATGTTATGTGATAAAAGACCACTACATTAAAATATACGCCTCCAAGTAAATGTGATGGTTAAAGATAATAAAGTAATTTCATAACCATCACTTATATTAACATTATAAGAGAAATTATATAATTATATTATATTGAATACATGTTAGACTTTTAGTTTGTCATTAGTCATTGGTTAATAAGTTATTCACAACTGCCATGGTAATTAAAATTAATAACATATATATATATTTTTAATATAAAAAAAGATTTATATTTTCTATTCTCTTTAAAAAATGACATGATTAAGACAAGTAAATATAATAATTCATTATGAAAAAATTAGGATAATAAATAATAAGGTGTCTTTTAAAGTTGGGTATATGTGAAAATTTTTTAGCATTTAATACTTAATAAGCTTCAATTTATTTCTAAATATACAAGTTTATATCATTATTGTTTTAAAAATTAAAATATTATGATTGTTTTATTTTATATAAATAACTTTTTCTTCCTTTTACATATTCTTTTTCTCCTTTACACACACATTTCCATTTTTTTATTTAATAACAATGGCATGAATTTTTTTACAAAAATACAAAGTTAAAAAAAAAGTCCAAACCTCAAACCCTAATCATTTATACAAAAAGTAATATTTCCTTTTTAATGTATAAACATATGTAAAGGTTTTAATACACAAAGCATATATATTTGTAATTATAATAATGATAATCAATGTGTGCTTAAATATATGAAATAAAGTAATTAATTGATAAAGTATTAATACTACTTCTTTATTATAACTTAAAATTTGTAAGTATAAAGATTATGTTTGACAATTAAAAAACTAATTAAATTTTGAGCATAAAAAAGATTAAAAGTCAATTAAAAAATAATTTTTATAAATGGTTGTTCTAGTATAATCATTTCAATTAAAAAAAAATATTAAAGGTGATTTTGATGAAATTTGGAATGTTAAATTATATTCTTGATTTTTATTATTTAAGTAAGAAAAAATATTGTTCAAGAACAATACATAATAAAAGTAAATGAATGTGATTTTTTTATAGAGTTAAAAACAATATATGATATTTAATATAATATTATGTTGAAGCACTAATATTAATCTTTTAAGTAGTAGTCAAGTTTGTCACAATCAATGAATTGTATGTTAATGATTAATAAAAATGATAATGTTAAAATATTTATTATTTATTTAGTGCTAAATATGCTACTTGTGACTAAAATTCATAAACACTAAAAGAAGTGATGAATGACATTATTCTAATGGTTTAAAAATGATATATAAAATCTCATAAGCATAAAAATGTAAACCTAAAACCTGCAAGTTGAGAGATATATAAATTTAATTTTAATTTAGGTTTAAATTCGATAAACAATGGCATGTATTTGACAATTGCTAATACAACAAAGTATATCTGACAATATAAAAATCATCAACATGTATAACTGTAATAATTGCTAAGTTATATAACATCTCTTACATTATGTTGAATGTAATTAACAATAAGATGTACAAATCAAACCCATAAGAGTGTCAACCCTCAAACCAACTCCTAAGTTAGCTATGATAGTTGATAATAGTCTAATTATTATAAAATGATATACTTCATTTCAACATTAAAACAAATCAAAAGACAATTAGTTTTCTTCTCCTACAGTCCATTGCCTTTTGCAATTATTGCACTTGAATCGAGGTTGAGGGTTTCTGTAGAAAAATAATCGATTGGTCGTGATATTTAGATGATAAGTTTAACATATTATTCGTGTGTGTGATATGATATGAAACCGCTACATTAAAATACATACCTCAGAGTGGAGGTGGTGCCTAGAGAAACCAAAGTAGTTTCGTGGCCTTCACAGAAGGACACATGAAAGGACGAGTGCGTAGAGCAGCAGTTAAGTCTTCTCCTTTATCCATGCTTGCTACTAAGTTATTCAGTTGAGACTGCTGTTTGCCATTACTCTTGCACGAGCACTGGCCAGTAAATTGTTCACAGTTGCCATGGTCTGCATGTGGCACTCAAAATTAAATAACATATATAAATTCAACATAAAGAAAAAGTTTTACTCATTTCTTTAAACACTAGTAGCTTACCTGTGCAAGCGGTGTCTCTTGAGCTTGGGTTGTTTGTGTTGATGACAGCGCCTTAGGGTTTTCCTGATTACTCTATATAAGACAACTTCTAAAATTTCCCTTCTCCCTCCACGCACACACTCTCTCACACACACACACAACATACACACACCTTAGTCTTTTCCGTTGATGGGAGCGGCATGGAATCTTCTGGCTTCAAAACAAACAAAAATCAAAGTTAAACCACTAACCCTGGACCTTAGGCTATTATCCTTTTTAGGGTACGAACATGTGCAAAAGGTTTTATACACAAAGATACCCTACAGTGTTGAACTCCACGTATGATGTATAATTCTAGTATATACATTTTACAATACACTACACATTCGTATATATTTGTGTACCTGATTTATCTCTGCTATTCTTTTAGATCGTGTTAGCAGCTTTGGAACTCTTGCCTCCTGCTCGGAAACCTTAACGTAAAGAGAGAGAGAGGGAGAAGCAAATATTTATTCTTATATATTACATTCTTTCATACTTGGAGAGCCATTGGCTTGTCCTCTCCAGACTTTGGTGGTTTCTGATTCTGCTGCTTAATACTAAACCATTAATTCAATATCAATCATAGGGCAAAACACTATATACTAATACAATTCCATAATGAAGTGTACTACTCCCCGTGTTTGTAAACATAACTGTATGTGTGTGTATGAAACTTGGAAACTCATTAAAGACTTCTTACTATTTTGATTTCTGGCCTTCCTCCTTCAGTTTGCCGTGTTTTTGAAATACTTTCTTGCTCCTATAAACATATATACTTACATGTGTGTGTGTGCGTGTGCATGTGCTCGTGCATATTTAATTAATATAACTGTTCTCTTTTAGCATATTAACACATAGGTATACATTTCTTAATGCATACCTTATCTTTATCTTTCTTTCGTTATATATCCGTAAGGGAGGTGGCTTATTCTCCATCAAAACAAGTTTAGTAAAGAGATGCAGCAAACCTACACTAAGTACATATATATATATATATTATATACATATGTAAAATATATACCAGACAACCATTGACTTCTCATCTTTCAACTTCCGTAGTATATGTCCATAGAGAGAGTTTTCATGAAAAAATACTATATTATTGAGAACTCAAGAATGCTGTATAAAATAAAAGAAGAAACACAGATAAGGCTCAGCTGGTGGCTGTCTTGGCTTCCTGTGGCAGAAGAGAAACAAAGAAGATGGGCAGAAGTCCAAGTGCTGCCTCGATTAAGATGGCCTTATCCATGTTCCCAAAACTGGAAGAAGATATCCCCATTAAGGAAGCCAGTGCGACCCCAAAGTAGCCACTAACAAGGTTTGCAAGACAGAGACAAGCAGAAAACAAGGCCATGAGTGTTCCCTCGGACCCGGGGGACACAGCTTACCAAGGAGCACCATGAAGGGTAGCACCTTGAACATTGCCATTGCCTCCACCAGCCCGGAGAAGAGTACCACGTAAAGCTTGTCGCTCAATGGGTGCCATCCTTTAACCAGGAAGATATCCGATAACATAGTGGCAACAAGCAGAATCTGCATACCAGTGGCAAGCTTTCTGAGTGGAATATCCTTGAGGTACACATTGAATGCCATGCTCCCTCCGAGGAGACAAAGCTGTCCCACAGTCTTGGACAGTCCCAGATAGAACGAGTCAACATGCACGACTTCAGTCTGGTAAAAAGAACATGCAGCCCAGCAACGAGGGGATGATCGACACGGAGAAAGTGAACCACACTATCGGACGCAGTATGTCCGGCCTGTTTCATCACCCACGTCATCGGTGCTTCATGTTCTGCATTAGTGGCTCTCCGTCTTTCTTGTCGTTTCCCGCCTTCGATTCGATCTCCTTGGTCCGGACAGGCTCCTCTCCTTAATGCTAAGTGCTAAAGCACGTAAGAAGCCTGGTGAAAAGATGTAAACATTCTGTTCTGTTCTATACACACACACAAGTGGATACGTACAACAAGGATGAAGAAGATGACGAAGATGGTGGTGCTCTGTATATACTTTCATTGCAACGCCAGCAAGGAGGTTACCAAGGAGTGTTCCAGAGGATGCAGCTAGAAACGCAAAGGATTGGAGATCGCCTGGAGAACTGCCCGGCCTGTTCTTTCCAAACTCCGCGATTATTGCGTCGTTTGCGACTTCTCCTATTGCAACACCGAAGTTGCTGAGTGTGAGGTAGAGCGTGAGAATGCCCACCGAGGTACTCACTGTTGGGTGGAAGGCAATCGTTCCCACGATAGAACTTGTATAAGACCTGTATGCAAAAAAATGTGTGTGTATACACAGATACTGTGTGTGTGTGTATAACGCATACCTGCTAGGATGAGGTAGGGGACGCGATGGGCGCCATGAATGTATACAGAGTCGGAAACGATCCCATACAAAGGCTTGGCCAAGAAGGGGAAATTTGAGGTCTGCTGAAGAAACTGAAGCATCCCGGGAGCGAGCTTGAGCTCGTCTTTGAGGTAATAATTGACAGCGAGCCATGGGAAGCACCTGAATCCCTGCACCCAGAATCCCATTCCCACGATTCCCAGCAGAGGCAACCCATACACTCTCTTCATCTGATCAATCCATCCCATTGTGATGAAAACTTGGGGGAAGAACAAAAAAAAATATATGGTATATTTGTTATTGGGAAAGTTTATTCGTTTCTTTGCTGGATGCGACGTGGCACTTATACGCACTGCAACATGTCAGTATTACGTGGCAACAAGAAGACAGTAGTATATTCTTTGAGGTATATGCTGTCATATGAGAATCGAGAATATATATATCTTTTGCTTGAGCTTTTTAAAAGCTTTGCATATAAATATAAATATAAATACATGTATATATCATGCGCGCGTGCGTGTGAATGTGCGTGCATTATGGGTCAAGCAAATTCTGGACTGTCATATTCCGGATGTGTGTGTGTGTGTGTGTGAACAGTATATACTTTTGTTCATTGGATGTCTTATGAATGGTCAATCTTGACACAGCCAAGGACTACAATGGCTTGTGTTATGAGTACAAGGTACCCAATTGTAAGCAGATTGAAGAACTCCAATGGGAAATCCCCAGCATTTGGTAAGATTAATAAATCTTCAGAGGTAGAAGAAACGGGTGCGAAGAATGGAATTAATTGGAGAAGAATTAATAATCGAATTGAGCTGAAGAGGAGGATGTTGAGAAACAGTAAGTTATTGGAGTTGAACAAGTTCCTGTTTGCCACTCGAAAGAAGGAGATATTACGGATGTTTTGCTCATGGGGATCTCTATGGCCGTGTTTATATACATATCTCAGCAGCTTGTGTGCTTTTATTGTCTTCTTCGGCATTCCTTGATACATAACATGTTTTAATTTGAGTATTATCTATATGTCAATGTAAAGTCTAGAAAACACACACACACACACACACACCACGATCTTGTGTTTATTTTCTACATTAAAATTTATAAAAGCTGTACAAACATTGAAAACTCACAACAAAAGCTAAGGAGTTTCTGAAGCATCTAAAGAGAAGTGTAGGAGTGGCTGTGAACGCTTTGGAGGCAGCTTACGTAGAATGAAAAGAACCAAGACAGATGGCAATATCTCCACAAGCTGCATACAAAACAGTAAATATTCAATCATATTAATAAATTTTAATACTTTGTATTTAATGATAATATTTATTTGTAATGACTTAAAGCTTACTGAATAGTATATTGCATTAATAATGGGATGATTCACCACATCGAGCCTACTACTTCTGTTGATTGCTGAGAATGCCACCTGCGAAGCACAATATTAAATTATATATATATATATATATAGAGAGAGAGAGAGAGAGAGAGACACACACACACACACACATGTATATGTATGTGTATATATATGTATGTTCGACACTCACGAAGAAAGATCTTATCACGAAGCAGATGGTGCAAATTCCTGTCACTGCACCAACCTGTACAAAAACATCAATATGTATACACATCTCTCTCTCTGCGTGGACGTGTATAAAGTACCTCACGGAGCTTTCTTTCTCGACCCTTGGACTCAACAGGAAATCTTCGAAGCATAAGATATAGCCTACAAACCAAACAACAATGTTCGTTAATAAAAATCAAAACATTAACATTTATAATATTAATTAAAAAGATAATACTAGTTAAATAAAAGAGATGTCTAACCTGCCTCCATAAACTAAAAGCCAATTGCAGCAGCTAGAGAAATACCTGTAGAAAAGAGCCAACTAAGACGTGACCATAATGTATATGTGTATATAAAACACACGAAATGTACACGTACCCGAGAAAAAGACAGTAGACAAGATCTTCACAGCAAGTTTTGGAATTCCCAAGGCGACCAACCATAATATAGCCTGTAAGATATTAACAATTATTTATTATATACACTCAGGCATTATATTATATTAATTATACATTATAACATAATTAAACTAACCTGAATGATGTAAACACAAACGTTGATCGTAATGAATATTCTCCGAAAATGATCTGCAGGGATACTTCTAGCCTGCATTAATACACGTTCATGTACATGCACACACGTATACAAAAAAGATGTAATATCGTACCTGGTGATAAATCTCTGCCCAAAACAAGATCAAAAGGGTGTACGTTGTGAAGAAAATGAGGCCAGGAAAATCCACTAAGAGTGAGTGCAATATCTGAAAGTATTCAAATGAGCTTGCGCAACACACACATACACGCGTGTGTGTGTGTGTGTGTGTGTGTGTGTTTTATGTTTCGCATGCATGTGTATGCATATAAATGATGTATTAGAAAACTTACCAAGGGCAGTGATAACACTTTAGGCCACAAAAAGAAAATAAGAGCTCGCACTGTTTAAGAGTATCCAGTCAATGAGGTGAATTGATAACCAATGTATTCATATATATAATTATTCATTGCGGTTTACCTCCATTGACAATGAAATTTAATAGATGAAACAGCTTCTGTATTGTCCAGCCATACTCAGGAACCCTCCTTTCAATACGTAATAATTGTATCTGTAAATATTTTTATAATTATTATATACAAAATATAATTATCGCTTACGATTGCCCATAGAGATATAGCAGTATATGCTACACCCAAAGAAATGAAGATCCCTTCTTGCCAGGCCTTCGAGTGATTCACATCCCTCCACCAGCTAGACGTTGCAAGCAAGAATTGAAACAGCATATTGTTCTTCTTTCCTATATATGTACACACACAAACACACACATTTCAAATCATCTGAACCGTGTGTGTGTGTGTGTGTGTGAGAGAGAGAGAGAGAGAGAGAGAAAATTCAACATACAAGACTGAAGAAACGGTGAATATCATACTAGAAGCGCCATGTCCTGTTTCTTTAATTTAGAAAAAAAATTAAATAAATTTGTTAGCATACCTACAGAGAAAGAATCGCTATACAGAAGAAGATTTGTCCCACCAAGACCTAGCTTTCTTCTTTTCTCTCCCCCACGCACGGCGAGTCCCGGCCACGTGGAACACGCCATGCACAATTTTGCCACGTCGTATGGTAGGCATATTCTCAGTATCATATACATCCTCATTATTAGTCCATTACGCCATTCTACTGCGGAGAGAGAGAGAGAGTTAATATGGTGTTATATAACAACATTTTAAATGTAAATATTATATATATATATATATTATTATATAATATATGTGTGTGTGTGTAAATATGTAAATGTGTGTATATATACACATACATGACATGAGATACTCTCTCTCACACACACAACACGCATACTGTTCCTCAGAGACACAGATTACAATTCTAGCCTTAGAATAAAAATCACACACATACACATACACACGCGCACGCATACGCACACCTCAACGCAGGCATCACGCCGACGCATTCTGTGCAAATGCCGCTCATCCGCTGCTCCATTATCTGCTTTTTAACCTAAACCACCCCACATTTACTAATATAAAGTTATCCTAAATTACGATGATATTCCTGTATTCTAATTTAAATTCTCAAAAATATATTTAATTTCCTATAAAGTAGACCGTATATATATAAAACTTGGTTTGTAAATTTCTAAAATGGCCAAAAATTAATTAATTAGATTATTTTATTGATTTTTATATGGCATATATATCTTTAATATCAAGTTCCTTTATTTTTATTTTTTTAAAAATACATTATATTCCATTGGTTTTTAGTATTTGCCCATTTAAAAGCTAACTTGCAGAAGAGCACGAGAATTCAAACACACACACACACACACACACATACACACACACCCGCAATGTACTAAACCTCTGTAAACAAGTTTTTCTTTGATAAAATGTCCCTTCTAATTAAATAACTCTATTAAATTAAACATACCAATTATATAAATTATTAAAACGCACAAATACAATTCGTCCAAATATTACTCATCATAGGAAATATGACAACGTGTTTTGCAACCAGGTGCCTGTTGATCCTCTGCACCACAGCAGTCATAAAACTTGGCGTCATATGGAGGATCATCTGGCCCCAATTCATAATATCTACCAAGTAAACGTTTCATATACATAAACAATTCACACACACACGCACGCACGCACGCACAATATACCTCTTTTGATCATCATGGCGCCTGCAAACAAACATAGAGCTGTGGAATCTGCATGATTCTGAAGCATTAAACTCCGGATTATACGATTGCTTACACCTCCTGCACAGCTTCATCTCCTCCATTATCATGCCCTAAACCTAGGTACGTATACTGTATTATATATTATATATCTGTATTATATATTACTCCATGCATACATATGTTTGTGCTATTGTTTGTATATTATCGTTATATTTAGTTTTTATCACATTAAACAAAGTTAATAAAATTTAAAGCATTCAGTTATAATCAATAAACCAATCAATTATAATATAGAGAAAATAGATAAATTTATCTTATATATATATTCGGAATGAAATAAATTAAGTTGTAAGTATAATAAATCTAAACACATATTAAATATAATATACATTTATTTTATTATAAATTTCATAAATAAACTCCAAATCCTGTATATGATCATTTGATCCTCTACCAATAATATTTGCATGTTTTGTCCATAGTAAAATAAATAAATAAAATAAGAATAACAATACACAGAAGAGAGTGGGGGTAATTACAAGACATATTAAGAAAACCGAACCACAATACACGAGATATCGTCCATACTCTTGAGTGTAAGGGCTTGATCTGTTAATCTCTTTGCAGCAGACTTTGGGTTCTTAATCTTTCTTATCAAGTCCACAGCTTCTTGGTTCTTCAATACCTTCAAAAAATAAATACATTGTAAGTTATATACTTACAAATATGCCATATATATATATCTATATGGGACATACATATGCATACAGATATAACATTGTAAGTTATATACTTACAAATATTCAATATGTTCTTGTAACGTTGGTAATGTTTATGCACCACTCTATATGCATATACATAAACACAAAGATTACGATACTAATTATAGTCTTACTAATACTCTCTCTATCAAGTTCCTACCACTGCGTGTGTGACAAATAAACGATGGTAAACTTATATATATGCTTACTTTCCAAAGGCCGTCACTAGCAAGGATAAGGAATTCTGCATTGGGGCCGACACGCATGTCATGAATATCTGGCTCTGCACTTAAGTGATCCTTGAGATTTTTGTCACCAAATGCACGAGCTACTGCAAGTTGGCCATCTACTCGAGGAACATCACCTGTAAAAACACAAGTAGCTTGTGTGACGGCAACAAATCTGTGTATCTGTGTGTGTTGTCATAAGGGATTCGAATAAGTAACAATTCCTGTGTTCAACTAGCTAATATACATTCTATATATACACACAAGATATGTGTGTGTGTGTGTCCGTGCATAGGTTGTTAGACATACTAACCTGGCATGTTGAGGACAAAACCACCTCGATTTCGAATGTTTGCATGTTCTGAAGGTTTGTTTGGTTCATGATCAACTGAGAGTTGCTGAGCCTTGCCATCTTCACAAATAACAGCCCGAGAATCGCCTATATTTGCCACCAGTAACCTTATAACAGGTGAATGCTTAGAACAAAATTATATAAACATGGTTTGTATATACATGCGTGTAGAACTATGTTTAAAACATACTGTACCTGATATGCACACACGCACATATACACATTGTACATGGAAGTTATAAGGTTACCTGATGCCATCTATCAAAATTGCTGTAACTGCTGTAGATCCACCAGACCCCAACTCTGGAGCTTTCTCTAAAATGACTTCGTCCGTCTCATGGTAAGCCTTTCTTATTGCACTTGTTGGATCACTTAAGAATCCTGGCTGTAGTGTGTGTCAGAGACAGAACACGCTATACGCTAACTACAACAGTGTATATATACATATGGAACCCACATAATGCTAAATAAGAATCTGCTAAAACTGCTCCTGCGTTATTAATTTCTACATTTTTAATTACAAATGCTGTAGCAGTAGATGAAAACTATTAAATTAGATGAGAAATCTTACCTCTTTGAGAATATTGTCAAAAAGGTGCTGTTTCAGATAATCGGGAACAGTGTGTCCCAGATGCCCATCAAAGATTGCAAACAAACCCAGCTCGTGTCCCCTGTGAACCTTGTATTCGGCTACATAGTAATCCTCCATGGGATGATTTGCCTTGCCTTTAACACAATAGTATCCATGTCTTACTGTTGTCCTGGATTGCTTGCTCTTCCCTTTCCCCACAGATGTATCTGCAAGCGCCTATATAACAAGCAATCAATGCATTGATTCCCACACAAATACATGGATTTGTCAATAAATTCACAGTATTCTCTGCTAATCTATAGCGGATTTGCTTACCCGACGGCGCAATTTGAAGCACATCGCTCACCCTGTCCCTCAAACATTCCTCTTGGAAGAACCCTAAATCAAACCCTATAACCTGGGTCAAGCAATTGCTCTCTCCGCGCCATAGCCAGTCAACTTGGCAGGACTGACAATAGGTTCGATCCTTGCGGCTTATCGCGTTTCTGCGTACACGTGTCCACCGCGTTCAAATAACGCGCATGTTGGACCAAAAACTAGGTAAGATTGTCACGGGATTGTACTTTCCAGGGAATTTCTAAATATATGTATGTACCAATTGTAAGTATTACGTATACCTTGCATACATATATACACATACATACTTTCCCACACGCAACAGTCTCTCCAAGACAAACTTATATATATATATATATATATATATATATATATATATAAGTAATAGAAATGACATTTTCTTAAGTAATTAATGTATCTGTTTAATATTTGCTAGTAACACATAAGGAGCTCCATGTGCACTATCAGCATTAAGAGCCTCTTTACTGCAGAGCAGCCAATCCCCGTCACACAGTGTATCTTGCAAGAGGCAAGCAAGGTTGTCCAGTCTCCAGAATCTGGCACATATGGCATATTCAACACGAGATCCTCTGCATCTTGTACATAACCATTTCGAGCAAGCACATCGACCATGCAACTGTAATGCTGCTTAGTAGGCATCAAATTATAATCTACCCTCGCCGAACAGAAGCAACACAAGCTCTTGTAGACCTCGCCTGAGTGACTGAATCCATGTAGCACACGAGCAAGCCAACCTCATCAGGTTCATAACCTTCAATCTGTAGCTCACCAAAGACCTCTAAAACATGCTTAAACCCGCACATTCCCATCATGGCAGTCCATGAAACCAAGTTCCTCTGTGGCATCCTATAGAACCAAGACACAGCAGCCTTAGAGTTTTCTTTCTTATCGTCCAACACAAACATTGCATTCCATGAACTCACGCTTCGAACTGGCATTCTATAGAAGATCTCGAAAGCTTTTTGACTCGTCGCTCTTGTACATATGCAGCTAGCAAGGCATTCCACGAGTCCAAATCGTGTTCGGGCATAGTGTCAAACACCGACTTGGCTTGCTCCAGGAGGCCATGCTGGGCATATGCAGCAAGCATTGCAGTAAATGCCACAATGTCTCTCTCCTGCATTATGTCAAACACATGCTTGGCATCTTCAAGATTGTTATTCAGTGAGTATCCAGTTAACATGGATGTCCATGATCATGTTCTTTTCAAGCATCACGTTGTCAAACATTTCCTTTGCGTCGTTTGTGTGGCCGTTCTGGAGCAAAACCGACAACATTGAGTTCCAAGACACAAGACTATGCTCCTGCATTGAATCGAAAACACTCTTGGCATCCCTCACACATGCAGCCTCACGTGTGTAGGCCGATAACATGGCATTCAGCGAAACCAAGTCCCATTGTGGCATTTCTTCGAAGAGATATTTAGCATCTTCGATATTTCCGTCTTGCGCATGCATTGACAACACCGTGTTCGAGGTGACTATGTTTCCCTGCGGTATCCTGCTTAGCAGCCATCTGGCTTCTGCAAGCTGCCCGTTCTGGGCGTATGCCGAAATCATTGAGTTCCACGAATAAACATCCCACTCAGGCATTTTATCAAAGCAACACTTTGCTTTCTCGATATTCCCGTTCTGGGCATATCCAGATAACATTGCATTCCATACCACTATGTCCCTCAGCGGCATTTTCTCAAAGAGCTTCTCTGCCTCACCGTTTCCAGCATTTGCAACAAGGATGGCAGTCCAGGAGAGAACATCCCACGCAGGCATGCTGGAGAACAAGGAAGACGCCTCCTGTAACAAGCCATTCTCTCCGTACGCCGTGATCATGGAGGTGTATGAAACAGTGTTGTGTGCAGGCATGATATCGTACACTGCCTTGGAGTCTTGCAAGTACCCGGTACGTGAAAATGCAGACAGCAGGATGTTCCATGACATAAGGTCTCTATCCGGCATCGTATCGAACATATCTTTTGCTTCAGATACATGATCAGATTGAACACATAAACTTAGCATGGAGTTCCAGGAGACAAGGTTTCTTAAAGGCATAGCCTCGAAGATATCTTTTGCCTTGGCAAACTGCCCACACTGAGTATACACAGCTAGCATGGCAGTCCAGGAAATGAGACCCTTCTCAGGCATATTCAGGAAGAGATCCTCTGCATATTCGAGTTTCCCTGTCTGCCCATATAATGAGCATGATATTCCAAGAGGTAACATCCCATTCTGGCATTGCATTGTATATGGTTAGCACCTCGTTAAAATGCATACTCTGGGAATATGCAGAGAGTATCGCGTTCCATGAAACCACATCTTTTTCTGGCTGAGAATCGAACACCCACTTGGCTTCTATTAGATGTCCGTGCCGGGCATATGCAGAGAGCATGGTAGTCCAGGAAATTCTGTCTCGTCGGGGCATTGAATTAAATATTTCCCTCGCGGAATGCAGATGTCCATTCTGGGTATATGCGGAGAGTATCAGATTCCATGAATATGTGCTCTTTGGGGAAAGCTTGTTGAAAATCTCCTGGGCATGCTTTGGACTTCCGCACTTCCCGTATGCCTGGATGAACAAGCTGAGGATTTGTGGATCATCTGAAGTATGCACCACATCGGACTCTAGCTTGTTTATTTGATCAACACTCTTGCATGAATTGAGCAATTTGGTCACTGCTCCTCTCTCCATCGCACTGTGATATATTCTTTTTTGAATTGCAATAGGCGCCAAATTGTGATTTTAGGGTTCATGAAATAAATTATATATATTTGAGAAAATACTAAATATATATTTGTCCATGGAATATGCGGGTAGATTCGGTTATATAGTCCCTCCCTTAATAATTAATTAAGTTATGATTTATATGTATTTAAAAGATATAAATGAACAAAACCTTCCTAGTTAATGCATTTCATCTATATACATATAAATTTCTTAAATACATGTTTTCTTTTTCTGATTTTTCATATTTATTAATTAATTAAGTTTAAATTATTTACTACTAATACAAAATGAGGGTTATATAACATAATCGTCCTAGTGTGCCATATTATAAAGCAATGTGAGCATTAATAAAGAATTATAATATTTGATTATGTTATATGCGTGTGTCTATATATATATATATATATATTATATATATATATATATATATTTGAATGTGTATATATGGATTCTTTAAATATTTGTAATTATTGTATACTTTATATATTTATAAACACATAATGTCTTTTTATGTATAACAATGGAATAATATGTATCAATATATATGTGTTTATATTTCTTTGCAATTTAATAATATATCAACTATTGATCTTTTTATCTTAAATAGCTTAAACTAAATTTAATTGATGTATATTTTAACTAAACAACTAACATGAAATAATAAAAAATATTTTTATCTGTTGTACCATTGGTGAGCTTGACTAATCTACCCTCCAGTGCATTTTGAAAACCAAGTAAACTTTATTATATAAAATTGAATTTAATATTTTAATATTAAAGTAAAATTTAAATGGTTTTTCAATATATTCCCTACATTGAAGTGTCTTGATTATAATTTTGATTATATATTCTAAAGTCGTATTGAAAGTGCAACATAAAGTTACCCATGTATAAAGACTAGTCTTGGCAAGTAGCCATGGAGGTGCACACTTTAGGAGTATGTATAAATGCCCCTTAAGTCTTAATTAAATATTTAATAATAATTAATTAATAATTAAAATTTAAGTATGACTTAGTAATTTATTTTATAGATTTAAGGTTTAAGAAATAAAAATAAAATGGCAACATATTTGTTAAATGCATATTTATTTATCTATATAAGTTTTATTTTCTTAACTTATAATATGATGTTGTATGTATCTATATATATAGAAATAATAGGCATGTGTCCTTGGTTTGCTCTCTCTTATATATGATATGTATTTACATAATATGTATATTTATACTCATTATACTTGCTTTTATAGTTTATAATAATAAAAAGGCTTTACAGATTACATAAGTGATGGTAATTTAGATACGTAATCTCTCTCCCTCCCCCTTCCTCTTCCCTCTCACGCACATGCAATTGCATAGATAACATAAATACACCACATACAAAAAGATATACTTACATTATTACATGGGTGTGTATGCATTATAACTCTTTCAATACTCACATGCAACACTTTCATTACCCTTTTGATGTGTAACTACTAAAACCGTACATGCAAATGTTACATATAAATACTAATTGTTTCTAAAGATTGTTTTTAAAACTTGGAGATAGTTATTAAAAATGTTAGGCGAATTTATGTTGAAAGGGATGTGGGAATTAAATGATGTCAAGTTAATCCTTAATGAACTTTTCCATAATGCTTTTACATTTAAGTAATTGTAGAGTGCTCTTTTTCACTCTTAAGTGTGTCCTATTGCAAAGGCATGCTCAAGTGTACATGTTTCTCAAGAGAATGGCACCCTCTTTAATGTTGAGCCTACGTGAGGGCATGCTTGGAGGATGAACTCAATTGAGAAGTCATGTGTATCACTTTAATTCTTTATGTTTAGAGTGTCGACATTGATGTAAGTGTGCATGTCATTAATCATTTTGTTCAACACATTCTCGTTGATTTTCAAGGTATTCTTATTCTTAATAGCCTTGAAAAGAAAGTGTTCCATTTTTTTTAGTTAATTATTTCTTTACATACCTTAGATATGAGGTTACCTTGCATGACACATTATGTTAGTATTTCTACAATGCCATTTGGTAGTTTCCATTTCAATATTCATTCTCTTTTTTACCAAATTGTCAACCATGTTTTCTCATGTTATTTAACCCTTATATTCTTTGTAAGCTTTAGTGTATTGAAATTGGACTAAAGATGGTTGCTTTTAACACACTTTACCATGATTTCTGTGTGGGTCATTTGTTTCACCATGGGAAGGAGTTATTTAAAATCACCAACTGATTACCATGATAATAACTTGGTATCATTGAATATCTTCTTTAAAAGTATATTCACTTTTACAAGGGCATCTATATGGGTCATACCAATCTCATGCCAAACTAATACCTTTGTGTGTTTTATTGCTTCAACTCGTTTGTTCATTAGATGCATTGTTAAAGTTGATTTTGATGTGAACTCTATTAATAACTTGAATGTCGAGTGAAATGTCTAGGTGCCCTTCAATAATAAACTTTTTATACATGTCCATACTACTGCCATAACTTGTATACCTTTTCCTTTTAATATGTTGATGAATGTGTTGAAAAGGAATGCCTTTCATGTATGTCATAGTTTTTACTATGACTCTTCTTTATTTTGGATGTTAACTATTGTTACGTACCAAACTATGTTGATAAGCTTTAGATGTAGTAAGAAATGGGCCTGCTTAGTACACTTGGGTATCTGGTAATGGTCCGGTCGGGTGTCATTAAGTATTTGTAAGAAACTTTAGACGAAGTTAGAACTTACCTTTTAAAAACTCTTACCTTAGTTTTTTGCATCCTGGTTGGGTTAATGGTTAGTTCTGGTGAGTTTAACATGATGTCGGATATGTTTAGAAATACCCTTAGGTTTGACAGGTTAGGGTTTAGGGGTCAATGAATCATTAAGTTAACTCACCAAGTATATTCTCTTTGGGAATGAGATTCCATGCCAACCCACTTATGTAATAGGAAAATAAGGGCGGCTATGTCACATATATTAAGTAACATGTAGGAGAGCTCATGGGTTCATGACTGAGTTCATTGCTCTTCTGTCGGTGCAAGCTTTAACTTGTGTCATTAAGGTACAACCCTGTTGCGCCGCCCTAACTTCCAGATGACAGGGGTACGTCCCACCTTTGGGGTAGCTCACTTTTAATACTGGCAAATCTATGCCTGGGAGGTCTTGCTGGAATGCATGTTCTAAGGGGTAGAGGTTAAGGCTTATCTCAAGCCTCTTCCTTCACGCCAAGATAGGTGTAGCACTCATGACCAAGCAAGGCACATCCGTGTCCTTATCCAATTGTGGGCGTGGGATCTTGTTTAATAAGTTTACATTACCTAGTTCTTAAGAGTTCACCAAGGGTTCTAGAGTTAGCATTTAGGAGCCATGTTTGTGGCACTTGGTGCAACTCTTGAATCAAAGGGTTATGGCATGATAGCCCACATTGTGGAAGGCAGTGTCACATGAAGATGTGACACTCGAACTAATTGTCACACGATACAACGCCCGAGGCATACCGTGTCATGGGTTTGATGCCAAGTGGTTGGATATTCTAGTAAACATGCATGCTTGTGCTGGCACTAAGTGTTAAGCCTTAGACATCCGCTCAAGGGAGGTTAAGTCTTGTAACTAGGTGTGCACACTTGGATAGGGTGTTCTCCTTAGGATCTAAGGGTTGAACAACCCAAGCTCATTAGTAGAAGCCCTATCATGAACACTCGCAAGGTCATGTACTTAGGTTATCCAAACCTAGCCTTAGAGAGTTTGCTTAGCAGAACATTTGTGTCCGCCTATAGTGCACACTCATGTCCTCACTAAGTACTAGCCCTAGGTCTAGGGTATGACTTAGCCACTCAAATCCTTAGGAGTTAGTCGTGGTTCAAGGTACCCTTTATTGCCCTAAAAGAGTTGTACTCTTGGATGAGGGTGATTCCTCAAGGGGTAAGTGATGATGCCTTAGCTCTATCATAGGGGCACGTGTGAGACACATCTTCTTGGCATGAGCCTGTTTAGGTCTATTAGGATAGGATTCTAAAGTCTACTCGAATATCCTTTAGGGTTCGAGAGATGGTCATTCTAGGGGACTTAGGATAGAACTTTAAGTCTTCTGTTTAATTAGGCATCTAAATCAGACTCTTAGGGTCATCTTGGAAGACTTAGCATTGCTTACACAGAGAATTGATGTCGAAAAGCTACTTGGCAGTCACATGTTACCACGTGTTAGCCTTTCGAATTAAAACTTTAACAATGTACTTCCTAGTTTGTTGACATTAAGGCAAAACGTATTTGAAGTTCTATTTGCTTGGAGAAGTATGCTAATGATATTCTTTTGATTGATATTCAACTTTTCATAATTCACATTCTTAGTTAGGGTTGAATGTTGAGAACCCTCTCTTGGCTTTGGTAGTTGGAATGTTTAATAGCTTGTTCTATTAACAATAAAGATGTCATTGATATTGATAAGGGCTATATTGTATACTCATTTATTTGTCATATGTCGAACAAAGTCTTTAGTTTAATGCCCCTTGAACTTTTCTTAAAGTTGGAGAGGATTTAATGGTGTGCAATAGATTATATAAAGTCAAATGTTTTATAAAGTTGCATATGCATTTGAAACATAACTAATTAAAAGTCCTCTTTTATTTTAAGTCATATGCAAGTAGGCTGCTTTAGTGCCTTCATGGAATTGTTCCATTGCTTGTCACATTAGTTTAAGGGTAATTAATAAATGTGGTGAGGTCACATGTGCCATTACGTTTGCGAGGGTGAGGATAAGGATAAGATTAATATGTAGTTTAATTTTATGATGTTAATAAATACAAATGACAAGGTAGGGTTTTAAATTTTTTATGGAATTAAAAGATTTTAATGATATATAATAATTATGATCTTTTGTTTAGGGTATTGGGTATAGTTAATTTTTAAGTACTTCAATAGTATATTATTAAAAGAAGAGCTAACTCAAACTTGCAAAGATGTAAAATGTGAGAAATAAAGAAAAAGAGACAGAAATAATGTACAACATTACATACGTCTGGATTTATGTCACACCCGTGACACCATAGCACATCAACATTACCTTATTTCCATCTATTAATATATATAAAGTTATATATATGCCCACACACATCATGTTCCACAAATCATTTGGAAATATAATGTAACCACTACTATTAAATTGCTATAATGTGATGTACACACTCACAAATGTAATTATATATAAAGAAGATTGTTTAAGAACTTTAAAATTTAAGCTAATATTTACTTTTAATAGTTCTTTTTTCTAAAAAATTATGGTAAAAAAATTAATGTTGTTGAAGTGTTTTATTTTAGACATAAAATCAATGTTATTTTTTTCAATAAAAACTACTCTGACACTCACTGAGCCCTAAATTTAATGGTAGTAATTATAGTAATTAACATTAGTCGTGAAAAGGATGTGTACTTTGTATTTTTTCAAGTAAAATAATAATAATGAGATATATGTTTTCACATATTTAAGCAGCAGAATTTTTGATGATGATGTTTGATGTGAAGGGTTTTAGGAAATTTTTAATCATAATTATATAAGTTAACCGATTGTGTAAGCTGATTTGCTAGAAAAATTGTCGGTGTTTAACGAATAATTAATTGTAATTAAAAAGATTCTATTTATGCATTATGGAATAATTACTGTGTTTCATTAGCATCGTACGGCACGTGAAATGCATGGGCTTGCTTTGAAACTTCGCATTGATCCCTTATATACAAACTCTTCCTCGCTTGGTTCTCTTGCATTCTTCATTTTCGTTGCTCATAATGAATTACAATTCTGGACAACTCCAGTTCCTCCCAATCTCCAGAGTCCACAAGAACACAAGAAGACTCGTGTCATATGCACCCGTCCGATGCTCATCAAACTTCAACTCCGATCCAAACTATGTAAGGATCCTGGATACAACACTTCGTGACGGTGAGCAATCCCCTGGTGTGTGTCTCACTCCGCTCCAGAAGCTGGACATCGCAAAGAAGCTCTCTAAGCTGAGAGTGGATGTGATCGATGCTGGATTTCCTGCAGCATCTCCAGGAGAAGCCAAGTCTGTAAAGCTCATAGCAGAGCATGTGGGAATGGAGATGGGTATGTCCCCGTTATATGCGGGTTCTCCAGGTGCACAAAGTCAGACATTGCTGCTGCCTGGGAGGCTGTCAAGTGTGCGAGGAGGCCAGAATACTCACGTTTATATCCACCAGTGAGATCCACATGAAATACAAGCTGAATAAAACTCCTGAACAAGTGCTCGCACAAGCAGTCGAGATGGTGAGCTTTTGCAAGGTCTCTTGGTTGCCAGGACATACATTTTGGTGCCGAAACTCGGGAAGGTACGCTTTGAAGTACTTTACGCACAGATACACACGCTACTCTGTTTTTCACAGGACGAAGATGGAGTTCCTATGTGATGTTTTTGAGGGAGTGATTCAATCTGGTGCTACCACAGTTGGTATTGGAGACACTGTCGGCTACCTCTTCCCTTCGGAATTTGCTAACATGGTTACTGAACTCAAGAGAAGCGTCCGGGGTATTGAGAAAGCGGTCATTTCATGTCATTGCCACAATGATCTCGGTTTAGCCACATCAAACACCCTGGCTGTAAGTTGTGTGTGTGTGTGCGAAACACATAAAAAATAACTCGTCCAGTGTGTGCTCGCAGGGAGCTTTAGCAGGTGCAAGACAACTGGAGGTTTCGATAAATGGTATTGGAGAAAGAGCAGGGAACGCATCACTTGAAGAGGTTTAATTTATACACACAAATCCATAATATATATACAAATCGACTGATATACACACGGATGGATGTAGGTGGTGATGGCTATGAAATGCAGAAGTCGGGACATCATGCAAGGAATGTACACACAGATTGATACCAAACACATATATCCCACAAGCCAAATGGTATAAGATTATAACTCTTAGCAATGTGATTAATGTATTAAACAGGTGTCCGAGTACACAGGAATGCTTGTTCAGCCAAACAAGGCGTTAGTTGGAGCAAATGCGTTTGCCCACGAAAGCGGTGTTCATCAAGTATGCACGTCTCTTGGATGTTGATGGTTTCTAACGCGTTTATGTTTAGGATGGGATGTTAAAGAACAGAGAAACATACGAAATTATTCGACCCAGTGATATTGGAATTACTATGACACAAGACAAAAGCATCGTCCTTGGCAAACACAGGTCAGCATGCTCTCTCCCTCACTCTCGTACGTGCCTGCATACTTGAACAGATGTACAATATATATGTATACACGTACCTTTGATATTAACGAGGTTTATCGGTCTAGTGGGAAGCATGCACTGAAGGCGAGGCTCGTACAGGTACTCATACATGTATATGTTTGTAATAAAGATGCCACACACACACACACCGACAGTGACATAGGGTTATGCTCATTCTGTTTAGCTTGGATACACCAACTTGAACTCGGGCCTACTTGGAGACGTTTTTAATCGCTTCAAGGAAGTTGCAGAGGAAAAGAAGGTAAGTTAATATGGTGCTTAGATAGCTAACTTATCTTGACCGTAACTTGATGTACAGATCGTAACTAACACGGATCTCAAAGCTCTGATGGACCAGCTAGAGAAAGCTTGAGATAGACGTTGTACAAAAATACGTATTGTATATGTGTGTCATATATATACCAAGTGGTATATAAGTTAAAATAATTTGCATCACTGTGATGCATACAGCTACATAATACATCCAAAATTTCTGCTAAGTATGAGCTGCCATCTGAACCATACAGAGCAGAAGTATGTAATTTTCGGTGCTATAAATGTGTTACAGTATATTACCGATTAAACAGATTATACACTTCCTAATTATGTTTTCATTAAAATGGGATTTTTCTTATCAAATAAAATTACTCATCGACATGCATATTTTCATAATTTAAACATTTTTTTATGTGCTATATAATATAGAATTTTAGAATTATTATATGGTAATCGTGAAACAAGAAAAATATAAATCTAAAATATAACGTATTTGTAATGAAATTGAAAATAATTCCATTTAATAAAAATGTGATTTCATGTGAAACTCATTAAACAGATGTAACTGTTTAATAGATATGCATCCAAATACACACTTTAAATTATCTTTTTTTATTGTGCAAGACTGAAGAAGTCTAATGGGCTAGGTCAATCATAATTAATTGACTTAATTATTTTATTAATTTTATATGCATTTGAGGATTTAAATGAAAAAGACTTTTAATAATGCATATTATTTATATGCATTAAAGAAATTTCTTTCATTTAAATTATGAAAATAAGAAGTAATTGTAACAAAAACAAGTACGTTAATATAATTGAGATAGTTAAGTACGAGGTCGTCCAGGCATCCTCTTTTATCTGTCACCGAATTTTTATGTAGAGAACAGTAAATACACTTCCTATATACACAACTTGATACACAAATATTTTAAATAAAAATTTGCTAATTAATTAAGAATTTATATAATTATGAAATGGAATGTACATTGGAAGTATTTTCATTTCTAAATGAATCACGTTACACAAGAAGTAGAAGCACATTTACGTAGACACAAACGTATTTATGGAATGCAAAATGTTAGTGATGATGCATAGTTTAGAATTGATAATGTGTCACTTGAACACAGTGAATCACAAATTTTAAATGGTACTTAAATATCATTAGTCTGATACATAACTGGTTATCACATGTACATTAATTGCACTATGATACATAACATGGCCATGATATAGTCATCACATAAGCATATTGTATGTGTTTTTATAATTAAATTAATAATTAATAATTTTTTTAATGGTTTTCATTTCAAGTTATAAGCAATTCATATATTATTAATAAAGTGAGTCATATATGTGAATTAAATGTGTCCATTTAAAGTTTTCATTTTTTGTAACTCATTGAGTTTTCTCTATTTTTTTTTTAAAAAATTTAAAAAAACTTTTAAGAGTAAATGAATTTACTTAGTGAATTGTTACAAAGTAAGCTTGCACTTTCATGGAAACATTTAAATCATTCACTTATTCATTTATATATCTTTAACACTTGTGAGTTTAAGGCTTTTCCAAAAGTTAAATCTAATAATAACCTCATTTGTTGAATTTAAATAATTGAAGATCTTACTAAGTAAAACTGTTCAATTGTGTTAAATTTAATTAGTGTGAATGATATATATTGTTAAATTCAAAGTTCATTTTGTAAATGCATCACTCATTTAATGTAACTAAATATATAAAATTTGCTTTCCTTAAAAATAAATAAGATTTTAATTTTCTTTTATTACAAATGAACAATTTATGAACTTACTCTAAACTTATAAAGTGAGAGTAGTGTCTTATTAAGTGACACTTCAAAACTATAAAATGAGATTTAAACCCCACGAAGTGAAACTTTATAGGTTAAAAGATAAATAAATTTATAAAATTAAGAAAGAATAAACTACATTAGTAATAATTATCACTTATTTTTATTATGATAGATTCTAAAGTCTTTACCATTATAAATGCAATGTTTGTAACATCTCTCATCATAATGGCCATGTTTTTATTTTCATTATCAATTAAATTGAGCTTTAATTATTGTTTAGATGTTAAAACACAATGCTAAACAACATGAGTATATGCATGGGTGCCGGCTACATTGCTTGTATTAGCTACGTTATGTTCTTGGATCATAGATTATGAAGTATTTAAGTCCCTCATAATGCATACCTAAATATTTTATACTTCTTGCAAAGTAACAACTTGCATTGCATGCAAATGAATATAATTAAATTCAAAAGTAAAATATTAAAATGAGACCTTAGTTCTTACCTTCATCTATATATTGTAAATGCCTATGTTGTGTCCACACCTCATTACATACTAGTTCTTTTTAGCTATATGAAAGAGATTCTTATTTACAACAGAATTCAAAGTGAACTTTATATGAATGTGTTATAACGATGTAAGAGTATAAAAAAATGAATGTATGTGAATCCTTCTTATGTCTCAAAGGAAGTAAGCATGTGTCTTGAAATTGGTGTGTTTCATATCTAAAGTATGATCGAATATTTAGAATTTTGGGTTTAAGTGTAGGACTATAAACCCCTTTTACCTATACACCTTTTTTATAAACATGCATGGTGAATTATTAAGAATATGGTCTATCAATTTTTGAGAAACTTTATACACATTTGAAGGGAATGAATGAGGTTTTGAGAATGTGTTAAAAGCTTATGTGAAAATATACAACACAAATGATGGGGTTGGTTTTGTGAGTAGTTTGACTATACGTATATACAATATGTGTGAATTATAAACTATATATATATGTTCATACATAATGGAACTTGCATAAAGAATCTTAAGGACATCATTTTAAAAAAGGACGGCATGTTTATGAATATCAATGGATACATCCCTAAACACAAAGTGTCAAAAAAGAGTTTTAATTCGAGGAAAGTAACATATTACCTATACTTGACTCTTTGATCAGCATACTGAAAAGAAGTGGCGTTACATGTCTTTATTATATGAACGCAAATGAATAAACAATCACCTTTCACCAAAAGATTTATTGGGGCATGATATGGGACAAGAATGAGGAGTTGGAAGCCCAATGAGTGACTTTGTTAACTAGTGAAGACTAAGAAAATACACAATAAGCATAATTGCTATAGCCATCGCAAGAGCATGATGACCCATGTTTTCTTCTACTTCAACCCATAAATTTCCCATGAAACATTCACATTGCACTCAACTAATATTTCGTGATTTTTACCTCTTTCTATTTAATAAGTGTTGTCATTGTAATCTACTCTGTGGGGAAAACAATATACTTAACAATTTCATCCTATGTAGGCTTACATGGCAATGATTATCGCTTCATCCCTCCTAAATTCTTGCAATTAACAAAGTCATTATACAAATTATTAATTGACTCAAGTTCCTTAAACAATAAAGCATTAATGTGACAAAACAATAAAGCATGAATGCGACATCCTTTATTATTATTTGTGTGTAACACCATCAACTTTTCCTTTTCTTATATTCTTGTCATCATTAAAGTCATTGCATATCACATTTTCTTTTATAGTTCAATGATGGGATTGTGCACGCTTTAGATTATTATCAAGCTTAGGAGTTACATCAATTTTTAACACTAGCATTTGTACCTCTTGGTTAAACCTTTTAGGACCTTGATACATCACCTCATTCGTGATGGTCAGATGATCATGAGCACTTATAAACTTACCAATTGCATATCCTCCCTGTAATAATCTGTTTAAGGTAATAGGTTGTACACATGTTTTGCCTTCTAAGTCAACAGCTTGCATCCCAAGCTAAAATCATATTAAAAAGAGAAGAGGTTGAAAAAGTATATTTTTATTATGGATTTTATTGATAGGATGAGCCAAAAACTAGTGGTTATTAAATAAAAGCAACATATGGTTGTTGTTGGATCAAACCTCCAATGCCCATTATACCCTATTGCAATAGAACATTAGCAATTACCATAATATTATAGCACCTCTTAATTCATTATTTGGTTGTGCATTATCTTTGATTATTTTTATTTCATTTAAACCCATGCTTGTGACACTAGCTACAATGTCCTTGTTTTGTTTCTGCAAGTGCATTTAATATATATGGGAAGGCATTGTAAATCATCAGAAGATTTACATATATATAGATTTGATAAAAGTATTGATAACCATTGCAATAACTTTCTTTTCATTGTCATGTATTTTATTTAATTTTCATTTTCATTACATTGATTGATAACCAAATATGTTTATTAATATTAAATCAATTTGGACAATATTAAATCAATATTAGAGACAAGTTGCAAACAATTGCGTGTGAACAAGTTATAAGCAGTTGTGTATGTAGTCAAAGATAAGGAATAAATTTTCTGATAAGAGCCACTATAATTAATGTTAGAGTCTCACTTTGTGTGACATAAGCCTCACTTCATAGGGCATGACTTTCACTTTGTAGAATTGAAGTCTCACTTTACGGGCTTGAAGCATCACTTTGTGAGACATGAATTTCATTACATGTGAGAATCCTTATTCACATAGTGTTACTCAAGGTTCTTCATTCTAACTTGTGAATGACTATGGCAACACTCCATTTTTATTTAATTCTGTTAAATCTAACACTTGGAATTTAAATAAATATATTAAAGTGAATTGTACAAAATGTACGGTATTTTTGTTAGTCGAAATTATCGAATTATAAAGTTATTCATATTTATCATTTTATATTTTGTTTTAAAATTTATTGAAAAGAAAATTTATTAACATATGTGCAATTAAGATCGATTATGGTTTGGTGGTTGGTTTGATTATTGAGTTCCATAAGTATGTATATCAACCAAATATTATGCAATTTGCAATCCTCCTCTTAGCTCTTGTCCTTTGCACCATTCCTTCATATTAAGCATGGTTCCATTGGTTGGTGAATGTAAAATTCTAATGTTAAGTTTGAAAAACATAGCTTTTGGCACCAAAGTGCAATTGTATATGATTTTGTACTATATATTTACATGTGGCACATTTGTTGTTGCATAATAATAGAGGAACCGAGAGTATAATATGATATGAGTGTCCACAACTAAATTGCTAACTACCCACTTTTGTGAATGCTTTAAAGCATATTGAACAATTTTTATTTAACAATATATGTTAATATTAATCTCCATTACATGTTCTGTATTTGCTGAAGTGATATTCGACAACCAACACATGTTACATGTATAATGCTTTGTAAAGGAGGTTGATCTGCATACACAATTATGTCCCTCCCTAACTAACCTAGACTCATGTACTCAAGAATGAAGTTATTAAAATGGGCAACCTCGTGCATTATTGATTACAAAGCATTTCTTAAGACTTGTAAGTCTTGAAACATCCTGTTTATTATATATTCTTTTATAGCAATCTTCACAACTTTATTAACAAACTCTTTCATCCTTTTTCTGTATTTCTCTTTACATGATCTATAGTTAGTCACTCCAACTGCACAATCCAATCATGTAAAGCATTCATGCTTACTAAATCTACAACTTCTAACATTGTTTTCAACTTGTTAGCCATGACAATGACAATTAAAGTTGGTTATTTGAATTAACATTATTATTTACATAATTGAATATTAACATCGCAATTGTGTATTTTTTTTTTGTTAAGTTTGAATGTGCCTTTGCCAAATCTTATCGATAACCTTTGTTCTTGTAGAAATCAGCAAATGCTATTATGTAATAACAATTAATCTTGAAAGTTCAAATAATAATGTCAAAGGTCAAAATTATAACATTTTGATAATGAATTTATGAGTTTACTTTTTTTAGATATATATTTTATTTATAAATCACTAAGACATATTTAAATTAATCTTAAGAAAATTATGCATTAGCTAATCAAGCTTCACATTAGGCTAATATAAACACTCACCTACAATAAATTCAATAGTTAACCTTACCAAAATTATTACTATGTTTCTAAATACTGAAAACTAAACATAAATTCTATTTTATAATATGAGTTTGCATGCAATGAACTTTCCTTTGTTATTGGTTGTGATCCCTTTTCATATGAAGTATATAAAACCTCAAGCAGCATTTTAGACTATAAACACGTGTATTACAGGTACGGTGATTTCCCACAATCTGTGTTACAAAACATCAGACGATACCCGGTGTGGGAAAGTATACGGTTGGTGCGTATTCAAGCAGGTACACATCGTATATGCACACACTCACATGTGCGTTGTATATATTATCAACACACACACACACGCACACTTGTCCCGGTTGGGAATGTTATTCGTGTTCTCTGTGTGCACTGTCAGGCAAACTGTTCTGTCTTGGTATGGCAATATCTATATTGGTATATCTAGGCTATGGAGCAAACTGTCCTCCAATTGATTTTCATCAAAGAATGATGAATCTAGCTTACTTAGTGTATATATAGATTTATGTATGTATATGTAATTGTACCTGATATGAACTAATACTTGGAACAATATCGTTATCTATAGTATTATATATCTTTGATATGATTCCCTTGGTTTCACAGGAACTGTTGCAATGATTAAACATTACCTGAACGTGTATATTTAAGCTGCAAGTTTAAGTGATATCCCGGTTGATCCAAAACCACCTTCACCTCTTACAGTCGCATCCAAGTCCTCAACCTCAAGAACAGGAGGTGTTACAATCTTTTCCAGTATCAGCTGTGCAATCCTGTCACCGGCCTTCACTTGGAAATCCTTGTCTGAATGATTAAACAGGATTACTCCTAATGGACCTCGGTAATCCCCGTCTATGACTCCAGCTCCTATGTCTATTGAGTGTTTCAAAGCCAGTCCAGAACGAGGAGCTGAAAAAACATTCGCTTACAGATAATTTTATAAATGTACATATGTGTGCGTGTGTGTGTGAGTGTCAGCTCTTAGTATAAGTTTGATGCAGCAACAGTATGGATGCATAAGAGGCGTGTAAACGCATACCATATATATGAGAAGTACCACGCATCGTTATGGTGTTTGTTAACTCTAGAGAGAGAGATACATCAAACTCTGCTTACAAACTATGTTTATATATCTGTATTCCGTACATTTAATATAAACTGAAATTGCCAGACTGAATCAAACACACACGCACACGCACACGCACGATATGTTATATTTATGTCTGTGAATAACCATACGGTAGACAAGTTAATAAACCTCAAGCATTAAACTTGTATGAACTTCACATTTGTGCGTACACACGTCCAGCGAGGCAAAACGTTAAACAGGATAAATATATAGACGTGCATGTACACACACTGTGTGTGTGTGTGTGTGTTTCTTATGTATATTGCATATACATACCAATGCGGCCGTAAGTTCCTTCTGGAATTGCTACAGAAATGTCTGTGTTGATCAATGCAGTACCTCGAGCAGGAACAACAGTGTCACAAGCACTAGAGATTCACCAAAATCAAAATTTGTACTTGTAAAAACCATGAAAAGTACATACCTGGAGAGGTCATATCCAGCAGCAAGTGGAGACGCTCTTGTTGGAAGAACAGCATTCGGCGACAGCTTCTTCACAAGGAGCGATGAAGCTGCAAGTGCTTGTACGCCGGGATTTGCATTTGTACCGTGACTGAGCTTTTGAACCTTGGATTGCGGCTCCGTACAGTCGCCCATTTTGGATGAACAGACGAACCGTGCACGACAACGATTCCTAAAGAACAAGCCGCTGTGGCCGACTAAAACCCTAGCTCTGAATGTCGCCATGACCGTGGCGGGAGTACCATCCCACCGTCCAATCTAACGATCAGTACGTCGCCAGGTGGACAAGTTTCTAGTCTAAATTTAAATTTTAAATTTTAAAAGAACAATACCCAAATTATACATTTATTATTTAATAAATTCTTTTCTTTTTAAAATTTTGATTTTAATTTAACTTTTAAAATTTCTAAAATACAGACTTTACAAATTTAAAATCAATTAAGCAATATATTCTAATGATAAAATTTTGCATTTAAATATAAATACTAAGCTATTTATATAAACAGGAGACGTCATTCACTGTTTCTCTTCTTCCTCTTTCTGTCAGGAACACCACGATGCTCTGAAACCATTTCTAACACCTGAAACAAACAATCCCCTTGTAAAATAAATCATCAGCATGTGTGTATTGTATATTTACACATGATACATATACCTTTTTCATGCCACTAGTAAGTCCCATATCCATGATATCCAAGTCACTCACCCATTTAGTTGACAGCGAGCTATCCAGACAAACAGTCTCGTCTATAAACCACGAGGCACATGATCAACAATAGTGTGTGTGTGCAGATACTTCTATTCTATGTTTGAAAATATACTTAATATATATGCATAAATGACGCACTAAGCACATACCAGAAGAAATCTGCATCCACTCAATGTACATGTCGAGTCGAATGTGTGAAAACACATGAGTGTATTCACCAACATACTGACGCATCACACCTTTACCAAGAGTCAAACCGAGTGTCTTGGAGAGGTACTTGTCCATAGCCTGCTTACGGAGCTTAAGAGAACTAACCTCGAGTTTAACCGGGAAACTCCCATAAACCGCAAGCAAACCTTGCTTAGGCCTTTGCACAAAGAGAAGAGACGAACCACGGTACACAGCACACACAGCCGCGTGTTCCTGTCTTGGTTGTGCTTTTGGGGACTTAACAGGGAAATCTGTAACACGCTCCATTGTGAAAGCCTTGCATGAATGAGAAAGTGGACAGTTTTCACATGAAGGAGACGTTGGCTTGCATATTGTAGCACCTAGTTCCATTAAAGCCTGATTAAAGTCTCCAGGCCTCTCTGAGTCCACAAGCGTTTCTGCAATTTCCCTGTAATTGAAGTGGAACTGATAATGCCGCAGTAATATCCGAAAGCGTGATATATATTATTAAATGACATACCAGAATAATTTAACAGTGGAAGCAGCCTTAGAATCTGCAGATATTGCATATAGTCTAGAAAGAACTCGAATAACATTCCCATCAACCACCGGTACGTGCTGAATTGTACAAGATACGTGTTAGTACACATGATAATGTTTGTGTGTGTTGATGATATATACAGCGAGTGCGTGGACATACGATATATACCTGTTTGAACACGATAGAAGAAATGGCACCAGCTGTATACTTTCCAACACCAGGTATCTTCTGAAGGTCTGTAACAGATTGTGGGAAATTACCATCGCAGTTTTCAGTAATGTACTTTGCACCCTGGAAACACATAATACACGCCACAAACGTGCGTTATACTTGTTGTATGTGCACATATACACATCCTGTTAACAACTGAATGTGTGTATAGTTTGTTATGAAATGTAAGAACGTGTACAAACTACATACATGTGTTTAAGTTGTGTGTGCCTGTGCTTGCGTGCGAGCACGCGCGTGCACAGCAAACAAGCTAGTAACTATGCACTGGATATACTTATAATTAAGATATCACATATAGATACATTATTACAATCTTTATGTCCGTTCCTGGGTATTAAATGGAATGCTAATGGATGCAAACTATTGAACTCCAGACCTGCCTGGACAAATATATATAGATATGGTGTATGTCTCTACATGCTTGTATATATACACGTAAATCGAGTTAGTACATCCCACTGTGTAAGTTAAATAATAAAACATGCAAGTCTACCGAAGTAGTTAAGAGCGAGAAAAATAGCTACTGAACAGCCCACCTCAAGCAAGAAACGCGCTCGACGATAATATCCCAGTCCTGCCCAAACAGTATTGACTTCCTAAATTAAAAAAAAATTTCTTTTGAAACGGCGCGCCAGCTGACACATATTCATATTAAATGTCATGTGTGTATGTTTATATATATATATATATATACATACATAGAGAGAGAGAGACGCATGTATATTTGTAAATGCGTGTCTATATATGTATATATACAAAATGTGCACATACTTCTTGTGTAGCTCGAGCAAGCTGGTATAATGTGGGCCATTTCTTCATCCAGGAATGGAAGTACTCACGTACAACAGACACCCTTGTTTGCTGGAGCATCATCTCGGACACCCATACTCTGTAAGCCCGATTTTCTTCTTCATGTTCCCCATTGCAATTTCGATGTTCTTCGGCGCTCTTATTCTTGCAATGCACATTGATTCTCCATGGCAGCGACCTGTGACTCTCATCGTACCATTCAAGCAGCCCCTTCCTTAGCCCGCCCAGATCCTCAATGTCGCACTGCATTCCCTGCTTCAAGAACCCTAAACCCACCTCATATAAAGAATATATTTTTAATTACCTTATGCATAAGCTTACAGATAAAGATAAACGTATCCACACACACACACACATATATATTATGTATATGTATATCTATATATGTATATGTGTGTGTGTGTGTCTCTCTCTCTAATATATATTAATATATATATATAGAGAGAGAGAGAGAGAGAGAGAGAGAGAGAGAGAGAGAGAGAGACCTGTTCAATCAGTAACATATTGATGCAAAGATGAGATTGGATGGACTTTCCGTAGTTTAACTAGATTGCGGGGTTATATTTTTCTATGGTATGTGCCCAGTTAGATATATAGAAACCAGAATGAACAGTGATCCAAATAATATTATTTAATAATAATAGCTGAGAATTAAGTTAATGTTCGTTTTAATTAGTCACCACCACACATATTAAGAATATTAAGTTCATTTAAGAACATTTGATGCGTTATTAAATTCATTTTGGCAGACATCACAGAGAACAAACACGTATTCAAATTATTTTGTATACCACTTGGTATATATACGGTCCACAATATACTATACGTATTTTTGTATAACGTCTATTTCAAGCTTTTTCTAGCTGGTCCATGAGAGCTTTCAGATCCGTGTTGGTTACAATCTGTCCATCAAGTTACGGTTAAGATAAGTTAGCTAACTAAGCAGCCGTATCTTACCTTCTTTTCCTCTGCAACTTCTTTGAAGCGATTAAAAACGTCTCCAAGTAGGTCCGAGTTCAAGTTGTATCCAATCTAAACAAAATGAGCATAACCTATGTATTCTATGTGTGCGGGTGTGTACAAGTACCTGTACGAGCCTTGCCTTCAGTGCATGCTTCCCACTAGACCGACAAACCACGTTAAGTATACAGACAGAGGACATGCATGCTGACCTGTGTTTGCCAAGGACGATGCTTTTGTCTTGTGTCATAGTAATTCCAATATCACTGGGTCGAATAATTTCGTATGTTTCTCTGTTCTTCAACATCCCATCCTAAACATAAACGCGTTAGAAACCATCAACATCCAAGAGACGTGCACTACTTGATGAACACCGCTTTCGTGGGCAAACGCATTTGCTCCAACTAACGCCTTGTTTGGCTGAACAAGCATTCCTGTGTACTCGGACACCTGTTTAACACATTAATCACATTGCAAAGAGTTATAATCTTATACCATTTGGCTTGTGGGATATATGTGTTTGGTATCAATCTGTGTGTACATTCCTTGCATGATGTCCCGACTTCTGCATTTCATAGCCATCACCACCTACATCCATCCGTGTGTATATCAGTCGATTTGTATATATATGTATGGATTTGTGTGTATAAACCTCTTCAAGTGATGCGTTCCCTGCTCTTTCTCCAATACCATTTATTGAAACCTCCAGTTGTCTTGCACCTGCTAAAGCTCCCTGCGAGCACACACTGGACGAGTTATTTTTTATGTGTTTCGCACACACACACACACAACTTACAGCCAGCGTGTTTGATGTGGCTAAACCGAGATCATTGTGGCAATGACATGAAATGACCGCTTTCTCAATACCCCGGACGCTTCTCTTGAGTTCAGTAACCATGTTTAGCAAATTCCGAAGGGAAGAGGTAACCGACAGTGTCTCCAATACCAACTGTGGTAGCACCAGATGAATCACTCCCTCAAAAATATCACATAGGAACTCCATCTTCGTCCTGTGAAAAACAGAGTAGCGTTGTATCTGTGCGTAAAGTACTTCCAAAGCGTACCTTCC